>VZZY01018546.1:113380-182197 GCA_013400335.1 Eurystomus gularis | reverse complement strand
GCCCCTTCCCCCCCTTTTCACTTTATCCTATTCTTTCCCTTCTATTTTTTCTTTTCCTCTTTTCTTGCTCTTTCCTTTTCCTTTTTCCTCTCTTCCTCTCTTTCCCTTTTCCTCACCCTCCCTTTCCCCCTTTCCCTTTTTTCCTATTCATTCCCTTGTTTCTTTCTTTTGCTTTTCCTTTTTCCTGTAATGCCTTTTTATTTTTTTCTCTTCCTTTTTCTTCTTTTCTTTCTCTTCCCTTTTCCTTTTATTCCCTTCCTCTCTTCTCTTCCCCTCCCTTTCCCCCTTTTCCACCCTTTTCCCTTTTTCATATTCTTTCCCTTGTTTCTATCTTTTGCTTTTTCTTTTTCCTATCATCCCTTTTTCTTTTTTCCTCTCTTCCCTTTCCTTTCCACTCTCTTCCTCTTTTCCTCCACCTTTCTCTTTCCCATTTTTCCTTTACACTCATTTCCTTTTTCCGTCTCTCTTCCTTTTTTTTCATTTCCCCTTTTCCATCTTCCTTCTTCCCCTTCTATCCCTTTTGCTCCCTTTTTTCATTCTTTCCCAATTTCCCTGTTTTTCCCCTTCTTCTTTTTCCCTACATTCACCTTTTTCCCCTTTTTACTCCTTACCCACTTTTCACTCTTCCCCTCCCTTTTGTGCTTTATCCTTTCCCCTTTTTTCCCCTTTTTTCTTTCTTTTCCCTTTTACTTCCTTCCTTGTTTTATCTCCTTTTCACCTCTCTTTTCTTTTTCTTTTTTTTTTTTTGTTAATTTTTTTAATTGTTCCAAGGAACTGGGTAGAAACTGAGGCTGAGGGAAGCAGCAAAGCTTGATTTTCAGTTTCCACCTCCCAGCCCATGCAGTCACTGTGGGGTTCCTCCAGGTCCAGACCTACAGCCTGCAGTGCAAAAGCATCTCACCTCTTTGCAGAGCCTGGGGCTCCCTGCTGGGTTCAACCCTGAGGGACACTGAGGAAGGTGCTGGGAAGAGGTCTTGTTAGTAGGGGTAGTAGTTAGAGGTACAGGAGATGGCCCAGCATCACCATGGGCTCTACAAGTGGGCTGATGTGTGCTAGGAAAGTGACCCTAGCTGGGAAGGCAGAGGAATGGTTGGGGCATTTGGCTTCCTCTGAAGCAGAAGGGGTTAGGTGGGCCGAACTTTGCAAATCCCACCCCGGTTCACTGAATCACTGTGTCCTCTCTCTGTCTTTCTCCCCAGAAAATGAGAGAAAAGTTCCAAGGTGCAGGTCAGTGACACATGTCTAGATTTCTCATTTTAGGAGAACAGCTCAAGACCTGCATTTTTGATGCAAATGTGGAAATCTCTCCCCTTTCCAGCACGATGTGGAGCTTTTCATTTTATATTAAGAGCAATGCTCTTTTCAGCCCAAGAGAAAGCACAGAAAACCTGAAAAGCCAAATGAGTCCCATAAATAAAGGTAACAATATGAGAAATTATATCCTCCTTGCTGTTCTTTTCTCCCCAGTCCTGCTAGGTTTTCAAGCTCAAACAGATGGACATATTTGTTGTCTTTTAAACCACCTGCTGAGGAGAGAAAACAAAATCCTCGTCTTTAGGAGGCCCTGGAGACAGCTCCCTAATTCCAGGCTGTTCAACTTCCTGACATGACCAGGAAACCTGCCATTTTTAGGGAAAGAGCTTAATCCTACAATTATATCCAGTCACTAGCTCTTGTTAACAAATCACTGAACCATTCGCTATTTAAACATAACACGCAAAGGGTGAGAAAAACCAGTTTAGTATCTTTTTCACAGATTTTATCCCACTTCACCCTTTATGGACAGACCTTGTGCTTTTGTTGGTATCCAAAAGGCTTTTTTTTTTTTCCCTTTCCTTTTGCATTCAATATGAAAAATCCCAGTCCTATCTCTCATTTCTCATTGCAGGCCTGACGATGGCTTATAATTGCCAGCGTCAAAAGAGGGACAAGACGTTAATTACATCAATTAGCTGTACAATGATTTGACCACGCAACAAAGCTATATAAAGCTCGGCACAGATTGCAAAATGACAAGGGAATGGCCGATTAGCTGGTCACTGCCTCTTGGTGCTAATAATAGCCACTTTGTGTTTGCTTATTTCATTTATTCGTGCAGCCTGAACGCTTTCAAGTAGCCTGTTAAGGACAGATTTCCCTGGAGGGGGGGAGAGGCGAAGGTATTGGCAGATGTTCCTCTTTAGTCTCTTTGCAGAGAGTGAAGCTGAAGGTTTTTGTGTCTCGCGACAGTGATTTCACAGGAGAAGTCTGAACCAATTTCCAATGGTATGTTTTGCCCTGTGGGCTGCACTGGATGGAAGTCCAGCTAGTCCAATGTCCTGCAGGCATCAAGTGAACTCCACGGTTCAGCCTGTGTGTTGGATTTGAACCCACGTCCTGCTCATTTCGTCCCCCACTCCCAGATCTTACGCTGCCATTGAGCACGCATTCCCTTCTCCACATGGTTTAAGATTTTGTATCAGTGCCTCTTTTGCAGGCTGAGAAACCCCACAGTCTCTGGCCTGGAGTCTGTGCCGTACCGTTGGCATCTTTTTTTCCCTCTTCTGTGCCTGTTCTTGTCCCTGTATATCCTCTCTGGGACAAGGATGGGAGCCAGAAGGATCCAAAATGTTGGTGCACTGTGGTTTTATGAAGTGGCATAGTGATGATCATGGTTTAAAATTTATTTTTAACCTTAGGTAGATGTGGACAGGAGCATTCTTAAGTATCAAACTGAACAGACTGCCACTGGCAAGTGGTGGAGTCCCCATCCCTGGAGCTATTCAAAAGAGGTGTAGATGTGGTGCTGAGGGCCATGGTTTAGTGGTGACCTGGCAGTGCTGGGTTAATGGTTGGACTTGATGATCTTAAAGGTCTCTTCCAACCAAAATGATTCTATTCTGTGTATTATAATACCAAGATGTTTTTTTTCCCAAAAGAATGTTCTGTTTTGAGCCTATCTCTGTAAATCAATCAGATATATTGTGGGAGTTTTTGCTCCTTGACTTCACTTTCCGTTAAACTACGCTGAAGTTCAGCTTCTATTTTGCTGCGCTGCTGGGAAGTTGTTACTCACCCCACTGTGTTTCCATTCAACATATCTCTGCAAAAGTTTTTACTATGCTTCAGGTCTGTGATGTGAGGTTGGGAGCTTGGTGTTGAGCAGGATCTCTGCTAACAGATTAATGTAACAGACTTAGAAGACATTTTGTTCTCTTCTCAGTCATGAACAATTCAAGAAAGTCCTGATCTAATCCTTGACCACATCAGCAGCAACACAGTTACTTCAGTGAGCATTCTCTTGGGCTAGTGCATTTTCTCTGTGGCTATCTTACCTCATTACCACGATTTAAGCCTCCTCCTGAAAGATAACTAACATCTGAGCTGAAGCATCCACCATAATATGGCTTATCTTTCTGGACAATGCTTGGTAAAATATCATACAAATATAAGAAATTTTGGTGGAGATTAATAGCAGAGATAAAAAAAAAACAAACAAGAGGCAAAAAGCAACAGTGTTGTTTCTCTCCTCCCTGTCCCAGCA
The DNA here is from genome assembly GCA_013400335.1 of Eurystomus gularis. Taxonomy (NCBI): domain Eukaryota; kingdom Metazoa; phylum Chordata; class Aves; order Coraciiformes; family Coraciidae; genus Eurystomus; species Eurystomus gularis. Next base: position 178,674 of record VZZY01018546.1, on the reverse strand, counting down.
ACCAGAAATAAGAAGACTATTAAAAGTAGTGTCTAGAAGGACAATATTTGAGAGCTGATTCATGCAGCAGTTTGCTGAAGGCTGGATTGGATTTGCTGTTCTGTGCCCTTGGGGTTATGTTCCCCGTTTAGCTTTTTCTCCAAACCCAACACAGTGCATCTGTTCTGCTTCCTACTTGGTGACTTTATTTAAATAAGGAAATAGTGTCACGCTCCATAAACAAACTGTGAAATACATTTCTATGCATTATTTGCATTGGCATTAGAAGCAAGGAAACATTCACCCTGCTGTTTTGCAAACACCACAATTACATCCACCTACAGCCCTTTGTTATTTGCAAAATGTACCCTAAATGGTTGTTTCCTCTGTTTTAAGTCTCCTTGATTATCGATCAGTAGAGGAAGACTTTCAGGTTTGGTGGATCTGAGGTGGGTTTTTATTCCAGCTCTCCCCTGGCATTTATTTTTGTTGATCTCCCCTGGTTTATGATGAATTCATTGGACTATGCCTTGAGCTGGTTTAACCAGCATCATTCCACTGCTATACAGAGAGATCTCTCTATTTACTCCAAATATTTGTCCAGTGCAGACTTTTCCTCCAGTGTCATAATGAATATATGAATTTAGCAGCCTTACTTTTAAAAATTAATTTCTGTTAATCTGCACACTCATTTCTGCCAAGAAGTGCAGGTGTCCACAGATATGAGATCCATTAGGATTTCTTGCCTGTAAACCTTCTAGGACACCTAGCCAAAGTTACTTTCCAAGACCTTAATTGCAACAAGCGAGACCTTGCTACCTTTCTAATATCAGAACAACATCCAGTCCACAGAGCAACACCAGGAATAGAGAATGTGAAATATTTCATTCTCCAATTTATTAATGAAATTGGGCAAGTGACTTGCTTAAATTTAAGCAGCTTCATGAAAAGATGTTGGGTACTAAATGACACTTCTGTAGAAAAAAAAAAAAGGAGGCTAGCATAAGGCAATGGCTGTTAGTTGGAAGCAGGAAAATTTGAGAGAGGAATGAGACCTGCAAACCCCTCAAATGAATGGACCTTATTAATGGTCCTGGCAAACGCCACTCAGTTTAGTGTTCTCCAGCTCTCTGTGCCTTTGTATAACAACTGGATGCCTTTCAAGGGAGGTAGGATCAGGATGCCAGCTGAAGGAAATATGATGACTTGAGAGGTGCAAAAGTATGGGCTTTATCAATCCCTTCTAAGGTTAGTGAATAGATGCAGTTTATTTAATTATGGATATTTAGGATTTAAATATTGCCACCTGAGTACATCTTGTTTAATCTATTTTGCATCTTTTGGGATGAAGTGATGTGCCCTGGACTTCATTGGCTAGATCTCTACTGACTAAAGGGATTTCTTATGGCAAAAATGAAATGTAGGTGTTTGTAGGTAGACACACTCACTGCTTGAAGTCAGCCTATATCCCTATAAACTCTTTGCTGAGTGATTTTCTCAGCAGATCTAAACAGCTGAGGAGGTGTCATTCATTGTAGCTAGGGCTTCAAGCATCCAACTGAATCAGCTCTGTCCTCACCATTCACAATTCTGATTACACTGTACCAAGCCCAGCAAAAAGAGCTAAGCGTCAAGGCCATGGCGCTTCAATAAAAAATATTTCATGTGTGTACAGGGAGACATTATGTTATGGTGAAAAAGCTTTCAAAAGTGAAGAAAGATAAACAAGGTGCTAAACCAGAAACGAGCTGTCTAATGCATTTGTATACAGTTGTCAGCTTTATGAACGGTCCATAAAACATATATTGTGGACCCCTTTATAAAAGGTGTATAGCTTACATATAACTATCAAACCAGAGAAGGTAAAAAACCTGAAACACTAACCAGTTGTCTCAGCTAATGAATGCTGAGACCGAACATAGAAAAAGCACGTTTGATTTGATGGTTCCACAAGAGCAATTGCACAAGCCAAAAATACTGGAAGAGCCAGACTTTCAGCTGATGTAAATCAGTCATGTCACATCATACCATACCATACCATGTCATATCATATCATATCATATCATATCATATCATATCATATCACATCATATCTGTGGGATTTTCTTGACTTTTATTTTTCTACTATCTGGAGGTCTAATCTTCTGCATATAGACCATACTTGCCTTTTACTCAAGCAGTGTTGCACTCTGAGTTTATTATTAATTTTTATATCGGTATTTTTTAGTGCCTGCACCCTCCAGTTGTGGGTCAGGATCATACTGTGCTCTACTAACACTGGAAAAAAAGGAGGTTTTACTCTGTCAAGCTTATGATAATAGTAAAATACAAGCTACAGAAGGTGGACTCAATGTCAGTGAGACGGTGCTGTGAGTGTGATAGGTTGTAGGCTACAACACTGTTTCCTGGCCTGTTCTTAGTTGTTGGTCTTTTTTTTTTTCTTTTTCCTGAAGAATATACAAACAGGGTATTGACCTTTTAAAGTTATGAGCTTTTGCTAGGACTGTGGGCATAGGTGCAGCTAATTCCTATAGTCTCTTGTATGTTTATTGAGGTCTTCAACGTGTCACTGCGATTTATTCACCTTTTTTTTTTTGTAAGCATAACAAAAGATATAACCCTTGAGATCTCAGTAAATGAGACCATTAAGCAAAGGGATATAGAGAAAAATTATGATTACAAGTCAGAGGAATCTAATAATCGCACTGACATTTGGTTTATCCACAAATCCAGCAGATGTCATTTGCCGTGCCTGAGTTTGCCCACCAGAAAAAGATACGGGTTTTGAGAACATGTACTCTCCATTCTCCTACCTTAATAGTGATCCTAATTCTAAATACCTCCTCTGTAAAGCATCTTTCCTTCACCTACCATCTGCTTTAAATTCCCTCTAAGTATCAACACCTTGCTTCATAAGTAGTTGCTGGATATCCACAAAGGTTTCTTAAGGATGAACCTTCAGCCATGAAGATCATTACCCTTGGAGCAGAAATGTTATTCCTGGCTGTGAGACCAACCTTTCAATGCCTGCTATGACATTGAAAGTGGTTCAGATAAGAGCTGTGAGAGCAAAGGAGTATTGGAATACTCCTTCCCTCTTGCGAGGAATTATGAGCTCCTTCTGCTTGGTTTTATAACTAGGAGATGAATGAGGCCTCAAGTGAATGGAGCCTCAGGAGATATTCAGCAAACCAAATGTCTCTGCAAGATGATCTGGATTGCTCTCCAGTTCTCCACTGACTACTAGGGGACTTTAGGGAGCTATGTATCAACGCTGGATCTGGATTTGAGTCCCACTCAAGGACTTTAGTGGCTTTGGTTATTCTGAGATTCAGCGGAGCAGCTCTTGATGGTCTGTGTTTATCTCCTAGCTATGTCTCTGCTGTTCAGTGAACCACAGAGAGTTCTGAGCTAGCTACCCAAATGGCACAGAAGCACAGTTCAGTGTGGTGTGGCCTTTTGTGCAGACACTGGTGTGACCCTGGGAGAAATCTAAAGCAAGTTGACCACCATCCAGTAGGGTTAAAAGCTCAGACCTTCTTCCCTTTCCATTCCCAACTGTTCCAACAGTGAAGAAGCTCTTCTAGGAATCTCCACCTGTCCAATCACATATCCTCATAAAGCTATGAGAGCAGCAGAGGTGGATATGTCAGAACAGAATGTGAAACACCTGAAGAGCATGAGTGGAATATTTCAATTAAAAGGATCTACTTGATACCAGTAGACTACAGTCTTGTCCTTGGTCTCCAGGGCAAGGGCAAAATATCCAGCTCCTGTTGCTCACCACACTCTGTAAGCTAAAGATAGTAATAATTACCTACCAAACTCCCAGGAGAGTTAAGGATTAATTGCTTCATAGTACTCAACATTTATTTTCATACAATCAATGCCACTGGGAGCGGCAAAATAAGCTTTGCAATTACGATTGCATATCCACAGGGGACCATTCACTCATGAAGTGCTTGGATAAAACAGTTTTTCTTTAAAATAATTAAAAATAAAATCTTATTTATGTTCAGGCAGAAAAAAAGAAACTCTTTGGGCTCAGGAAGAATAAACAAAAAAAACCACCTATGCAAACAAGCGAGCAAGCAAGCAAGAACTTTCTCTGAACTCAAGATGGCAGTCTGCTAGAACTGGAATGAATTAAGGTGAGTAGAAACCCATGCATTATTAAAATAGTACTATTTACACTGGGAACATGGTAAAACAGCTCCAGGGTACATGATGTGCTAAGGACACAGAGGAAACTGGGTGCCTGCCTCTCCCTCCCTACTTCCTCCTTAGAGCTTTGCAGAGCGAAGAAAGAGAGAAGAGACAGTAACGGCAAAGTTATGTGTGCAAAAAGCTGATAAGCAGAATATCTACCATCACTTCAACCATATTTCTTAAGATAAACTATATCCAGGAGACGGAGGTTTCCTCCTAGGTCATGACTGCCACAAAGAAGCATTTTACTCTCGCAGTCTGGCAGCAGAAGCCACATGAAGCAGGGCAACTAACTTATTGATTGACACCAGAGATTATACCAGCTAAAAGCTTGAGCTAAAACACGGCACTCTAGAGGCTGAGATAAAGTCTCCACATCATCATTAGAGGACGTGACACAGCTGGTGTTTTTGTGAAGGAGGCAGGAAATGGAACATTTTACACAGCCTGGTCAAAAGCATCACAGAGATGTTCTATGCAGAGAGTATTTGCTACTGGTGTCCACAGATCAAGCCCCAAATAATTTCTGACAGGGTGTTGAGAACCTTTGTGGCTAACTTCACGAACTGTGTTTAAGACCCTACCAGCTGAAAACAGAAATTTCTACACTGTAACTAATTTCTGTGATAAATGCTTTTACTGGTTCTCCAAGATCGCAGATTTCATCCACCTCTGGCTCTACCAGAAGTGGACAAAATCTCCGAAACTTCTGACACTGGATGTACCTTAGTTTACTGGGAACCTGAAACCAGTTTTGAGAAGTCTGAACTGCCACATTAATCTCATCAAAGTGGAAAAAGAGAACATTTCAGAAATCAGCAATTGTTCATTGTCTTCATGCTGTTAAGGAAGATCTGCGTGGTCCATCCAGCTGGTTTGTGCACTGTGAATGACCTGAGGGGCACGGCAGAGCCCTGGGGAGCAGTGGACTCTGACCTATGGCTAGCCAGGCCCCAGGAAGGAGGTGGAGCGTGGGAGTCAGTGTCCAAAAGAGCATTTTTGTCCACAGAGCAGAGCACTGTCACATTTTTTTTTACATCTGCTGAGTACTTTTCCTCTTTTCTAAGTCCAGTCCTAGCATAAGGAAAGGTCCAGGTGACATCACAGAATCATAGAATTGTTTTGGTTGGAAAAGACCTTTAAAATCATCAAGTCCAACCATTAATCCAGCACTGCCAGGTCACCACTAAACCATGTCCCTCAGCACCACATCTGTAAGTCTTTGAAATCTCTCCAGGGATGTGGACTCCACCGCTGCCCAGGGCAGCCTGGTCCAGGCCATGACAACCCTTTCAGGGAAGAGATTTTTTCCAAATATCCAATCTAAACCTCCCCTCGTGCAACTTGAGATCATTTCCTCTTATCCTATCACTTGATACTTGTGAGAAATGACCAACCCCACCTGGCTCCAACCTCCTCTCAGGGAGCTGTAGAGAGTGATAAGGTCTCCCCTGAGCCTCCTTTTCTGCAGGCTGAACAACCCCAAAGCACTGAACATACACCCGGACAGTCACTGGGATTTATCTGTCGCAAGAGCTCCTGTTATTGTTTTTAATTTTTTTTTTTTCCACTCCTGTTCCAGAATGAACAGTAAACTCAGCGTGCCTTTGTTCCCCTCTTTTGCATGCAAAGAGGGAGCTCTTTCATCTCCGCAGACCAGGGCCTTGGTCTTTTCAGCTGTGTTCGAGTCCATCGCTTGCACAAGAGCAATACCCTTGGTTGGCAGCTGGCCAGCCTCGCCGTACGCCCGGGCCATGCAGGCTTCTCCCCAGCTGCTCCGGGCTGCCTGCACGCATCGGTTGGGCAAACGGTGCAGAGATCACAGGATCTCCGCAGAAATCACGGGGTCTCCACAGAGATCACAGGGTCTCACTGGAGCCTGCAGCTTGAGCCCAGTGATGGAGGATAGGAGAGGGGAATACAGCCCCCTCTTCCTCCAAAACGGAGAGGTGTTTTTTTCCAGCTCAGTAGGAAACTACCTGAATCTGAAACTTGCTGGTTGTCTATCGTACATTTGAGAAAGCTGGTTGTTTTCAAAGAAAAAAAAATAAATCGGGGACTCCCCGGGGGGTTAGTGTGAAGATCTCTGTCTGCTTGGAGGACTCTCCTGAGAGCTCACTGTCTCGCACCCCAAACAAACCAATGCCACTGTTGTGTCAGTGAAGAATTAATTTCTGCAGCTCCCTTCGTTGTTCTTTTTTTGGCAGTCGATGAACACCCTTTGTAAGACTATTGATTTCTCTCCTGTTTGTTTAGCTGGGATACCCCTTGTTTCCCACTCAAACCTGCTATTCAAAATGCTTCTCCCTGCTGAGAAGAGTTCTGCTTTCCCTTTTTATTCAGTTATCATCTCTTGGAGAGGAAGAATCTAACTAGGTATTATGGCTGGGAGCTCTTCCTCCATCTCTTCTTACTAGGAAACAGACTTTAAAGACAGACTTACTGTCTGCAGCAGTTCAGGTCTCCTGGTTGAGCTGCTGAATATCACAGTTAAAGGGTTCATGCTGCTTGCTTGATTCCCTGGTCTGATGCATTGCTTATATATCTGCTGCCTCTAGGATGTATTTCTGCAAGCAAATTAAGCATCGTTACTATATGTTAGGAAAACATTACATCTACTAATGGAGAGAATTGTTATGTTCTAAGTCCCTTCAATGCGTGCAAAAAATAAAACAGTTTCTGGGGGGAATAAGAAATGACAGTTCATTCTCTTGAATTAATGCTGTCTGGGTAGAATTCATCTGACATAAATGTAATTTTCCAGATAATTTTGGTGGTTTTTTTTTTGTTTTTTTTTTTTCCAGACAACTCTTCTTTCCTTGTAAGTAGAAAATAGTTTCATGCCCAAAACCTACCACACTGACTATCCAAAACAGGGGAACCCTCTTCTAATCCAGGGCTGTTTGCAGACTAAAATGTGTTAGATTTAATTGGATTGACAAAACCAGATTTTCCACAGTTCCTGTCATTTTTTGACAGGGTAAATGCCAATGACATAATGATATTCCAGAAGCGATCATTTCCCCAGAGAGGCCCCATTCTCATTTTCTGTATCAAGAGATGAATGACAGCGAAGGTGTTATTTGATGCCTGTGAATTGCAACCATCTTCTAGGAGGTTTGGCACTGGCTTTTTCAGGGAAAAAGACTTATGAACTGTGGATGCTGCTGTAACCATCTAGAAAATATCAGGCATATGAAGACGTGCTTCCCATGGAGAGCTAAACATTATCCAAGAAGGTGACATAATATATGTTGGGGGAAGTGAAACGTCAGGCTCTGGTGCTTTTGAGTTGAGAAAATGGCATTGGATTTATTAAGCTTTGCTGAGGTGTAGGCTCTGTGCTGATGGCTCCTGTATTACCTGTTGAGTCTGGAAGGGATTTCACAGAGAGGTGACTGGCTTTTCTGAAGGGCAGAAGAGTTTGGTACTGGATTTTGCCTCCAAGGAACTATGTTGCCGTACCTTGGACTCGCTCCTCATGTATTAAAGGCTTGGCATGGCCCCACTGAGGTTCACGGGTTCAACAACGTTTTATTTACTTCAACAGAAAATATGACCCTTGGCATTTATAACATCAATCTTCATTCTAAACGCTACCTTATCTCTCTGTTTACACTCAGTCCTCTGTGTTTTTACAGTGTCTTCTTTTCTGCAGCCACCTCTTGGACTGTAAACCCTTCAGAGCAGAGCAGTTTTTCACATTTGTGTTGCATGCTGCATCACATGCTTGGGTCAGCAAGCAAGTATTTCAGCTAGGAATAGCAAAGAGCATCACTCATGCTCCACAATTTCATGCAGGGTGGGAGTGGCATCTGTGTGCTGGTTCCTCCTGGGCTGGACATAGCTTGAAAACTGGTTGGTAAAGGAACAAATATTCTAACACAAGCATCGAGGACAGCATCAAGCATTTGTGGATATGCTTACAGGAAAGTTTGTTCTCGGATACCCAAGTTTTGGTCACAGGTAAGACAAGGGGCCGACCCTTTTAAACAAATAACTCTGCTGACCTCACTGAGATCCTACTGCCTTCAGGCATTCACAGCAGACAAGATTCCCAGGAGAAACTGGGGGTGATAGATGTGTTTTGCATGTAAAACAACCCATTGACAAGAGCAGCTGGGCTAGAAAACTTACAATATCTTTTCCCTCTTTAATGCCACTAGTTCTCTGAGGGTGAATTCAAAGGCAGCTGTGCCATATCTCACAGTGTTTGGGGAGGTGAGTGGGTTGTACTCACTCTGCAGTGAGTCATCCCCATCTTGTTTAACTGCAGCTTACCAATTTTCATTTGTTTATGTGTATGTTCCAGGCATATCTGATCGATGATGCATGCGGCTCTGGAAACTTGCTGCATCAAGTCTCCACACTTTCCATCAAAGTATTTCGGCACTATGGGTGGAGACCACAGGACGCAGCATCAGACACACAGATACAATGTGCCGATGTAAAGATGTTCTGATTCCCCCATTATATCCATGCCCAGGTCAAACCAAGGTGCTCTGCTACCCTGAATACCCAGGATGGCTATAAAATGTGAGAATGTAATCAACTCCAAAATGAAATCCACCTTTCCAATTTGTTTACAAGTGAGAAAATAATCATTTTAAGCAATGTAAAGCTAACAGAGAATCTCTTAATTGGGGGTTATAATCAGCTAAGGCTTCATTTTAAGAAATTATCCACAGTCAGGGGAAAAAAAAAAAAAGTAGATTTGTTCTAAAATGTCACTTACTCAAATGCTATTGAAGCTGGTGGTAATGCTTAAAGCTAAATGTCTATTCGAAACTGCTTCCTGTCTGGGGACTCACTCGGGGCTTTCCTGAGCTGGGTCAGAAGTGTCCCAGATCAGACAAAGGGTCAGGCCCAGACAAGAGTCAAACATCATAGAAAGAATTAGATATCCATAGTGACTGTCTCCCATCATCTCTCTGCTGCTGGTGCACGCCACACTCATGAAATAGAGGCTGTGAAACACACTCTGCAACAGAGGTGGCTGGTTTTAACTTGTTGGTGCAAGCAAGGTGAATTCTGTTTCACCTCAAGGAGGGTTAATACATTTATACCTCCTCTGATCACCTACTTTCCTCCCTGCAGGGATGGTCCTTGTCAAGGCCATAGAGCTGAGCCTTTGTTGAGTGAGTCCCCAGCCGGATGAGTTTCACTGCAAGGAAATCATCAGTGGTACTCACCACATGAATTTCCAGGGAGTCTCTCCACAGTGGAGATCCAGTCAGGATAGGAAAACTCAGCATTGTGCTTTTTGTGCTGTGCAAGGCTCAGTCTATTCCTGGACATCAAAAGGTTCCGTAATAAAAGTCAGTATTTGCATGTCTTTCTTAAATTGCGGCCACGAAAAGCAAGCACACTCCCTGTCAAAAACCAGCCTGTAAATAGTGAAGTGTTATCATGGTGCACCACAGTTTGCATCTTTAGATAATCTTCCGGCTTTACTGGAGCCACTCTGTCTCTTGTACACACACAAAAAAGCATTTCTCTCTTATACAACCTCTTTGTTGGGCTTTCTGGGTGGAAACTGTTTGCTTTAACATAGGCAGACAATGTCATCTGGGATGTCCCATCGTAGCTATGTGAGTGTGGCAAACACGATACAGGACTTGCAATACATCTATGCTTTTCTGGATAGGCAGCTGAGGCTGGGAAAGATGTGGGAATCATGTCAGAAGTGTTGCTCTTTCAGACATCCGTTGCAGTTCTCGAGCTAAGGAGCATCATGTTACAGGTCTTCATGTGTCTCCACAGGTTTTTAACAATCAGGAGTTTAATCATTTCAGTACATGGAGGCACATAGCTCATCCCAATGTAGATATCTGAAACAAGTCAGACAAATCCCTTTCATCATCTATCTCTGTCCGTCATCAGTAACGCAGCTCAGGGTTGACAAGTTCAGGTGTAGAAGCCTAGGTTGTAGATGTCTAGAGATGGGTGACAGATTTCGCTAGGATTCAGGGCTTTGTTGTCTCCAGCTGTGATGAGGTTAACAGAAAACACATGTGGGACACACTCGTCTTGACCACAATCTAGACCTTTCTCCTTGGTGGTGCTCTCATCTAGGAGTGCTTGGTCATAACTAGTGAAATCTCCTCCAGACATGTCTTGTGCTCTGGTTTTGGCCATGTAGTGGGCCACTTCAGCCATTAAAACTGTGGGCTGAACAGAGATCTTGGAGCTGAAATTCTCCCAGACATTGCTGTTGTGGGATTAATTCAGAGACAGCATAGCCTGTGAATCAGGACATTCAGTTCAAATCTGGTACAGTTCTTCGGCTCTTTCAGCAAGCTGGCACTTCTTTTCATCCCTCCAGTTTGCTTAGATTTTAGGCTTATTTGTTCACTCCATAAAGGCAGTAAGTGCAATAGTTATACAAACAATAACAATATAAGATGAAATTATTTTCTTGGACAGACTTCTACTTTGAGTTGGGAAACAGAGAAACAGTGACCTGTGGGGTCTTTCAAAGGGTGGCCATCAGCTTGAGATCCACTGCTACAAGCAGGTACTTTAGTTTTGGTACATAATTTTAAAAAATAAATCATCTTAAAAACTGTAGCTGTATTACTGTAACACTTTATATTCCATGAATTTCCAAGGCTTACCAGGACTTCTCCATTTCTCTGTTGTTTAAAGAGAGGGAAAAATAGAGGCAGACAGCTAAAAAATCCATTATTTTCATTAGAAGGAATAAGAAAAATTCCTTTTCTTACCTAGCCAGGGTGGATTAATAATCACATTATAGAAGCAATCTGAAGAATATTTACAGAGGCCAAGCCATAAAACCTTGACATATTATGTACTTATGATCCTCTTTCACATGTATCTCAAAACAGTGATAATATTTTCTAGATATGTTGTGATGAGCTTGAGATAGCTTTTATTTCCAGGCATATGAACTTTGCATTCACTGCAGCGAGCTCTGTGTGGCAGGATACTTTGACTATGCCCGTGTGACTTCCAGGTCTGCTGCTCAACATTGTCACAAGGTGTGTGTTTGCTCAGGGCTTAATTTCTGGCAACTGAGCTTATTCACGTGACACACCGGGGAGCGCCAGGACTCTGCTCTCCCATGCTGGCCAGACAATCCCACCGGGCTGGGCTCCAGCATTGCAGAAAAGTTTCAAGTCCTTTGTACTAGCACAGAAGGTGGTTTAAGGAGAGCACTATCTGAAGTTCAAGAGGTAGCTAAGCTGTCATGCAGACATAGCCAGCGTTCCAATGCTGGGTCTAATCAGCATGCTATTTATATCCTCAGGCAATTATTCATGAGCATGCCACACTGATAAGCTAGATTAACAGACAAAAAGATTGATTACAGTAGAGGTACCAAGGAAACCTCACACCAGCATGGTAGGAAATGAATCCAAAGCAGAACTCAACCTCCAAAACTGGCCAGACTTTAGGGAACACAGATTGCATCCTCAGAAGTGGATTTATTTCTCCACAATGAGCTGAATCAGTTTCTGGAGGATGATCTTGTTTTGATCTGAGCATGGTAGACCATCATCTCTCTTGACAGACAAACACCCACAAAGTGGATCTCTCCTAGGAAGTGTAGTGTTATGTACATTCTCCAAAGCTACTTTGAGAGCTAATGAGTAGATAAGACCTTTATGGTGAAATGAAAACATGAGGGAAGCATGATGCTCTTGATAACTAATTAATTAATTTTAAAAATGGCTAATCAACCTAGGGCTGTCACCACAATAATGTGATTAGTTTACTTTTTCTACCATAACTGGCTGGTCTACCAAAGTTTTGAATATCTCTGTTCAGGTTTGAGGTGTGTTGTGTTGCCATTTCAAAACAACTACAATAGATGTCTTGTAGTTGTGAGCAGAGGAAGCCATCTGCAAAGTCAGCACTCTAATAGTGTGTCATCGACAATAACCTCTAACAGCACTTTGGCACACTGCAATATCTTTAGCTGTAGATATGGTTGTTGGTTGACAACTGGCTGTGAATTGACAGCCAGCTGAATATGAGCCAGTGTGTGCCCAGATGGCCAAGAAGGCCAATGGCATCCTGGGTTGTGTCAGCACTACTGTGGCCAGCAGGAGCAGGGAAATGATCCTCCCTGCGTACTTTGCACTGGGGAGGCTGCACCTCGAATACATCATTCAGTCTGGGGCCCTTACTCCAAGAAGGACATTGAGGGGCTGGAGCATGTCCAGAGAAGAGCAACAAAGCTGGTGAAGGGCCTAGAGCACAAATCTTGTGAGGAGTGGCTGAGGGACCTGGGGACCTTGTTCAGCCTAGAGAAAAGGAGGCTCAGGGGAGACCTTATCACCCTCTACAGCTCCCTGAGAGGAGGTTGGAGCCGGGTGGGGTTGGTCTTTTCTCACGAGTAACAAGTGATGGGACAAGAGGAAATGATCTCAAGTTGCACCAGGGGAGGTTCAGGCTGGACAATAAGAAAAATGTCTTCCCTGAAATGGTTGTCATGGCCTGGACCAGGCTGCCCCGGGCAGTGGTGGAGTCCCCATCCCTGAAGGGATTTAAAGGGTGCGTAGATTGTAGTGCTGAGGGACATGGTTTAGTAGTGACCTGGCAATGCTGGATTAATGGTTGGACACGATGATCTTAAACGTGTCTTCTAACCAGAACAATTCTATGATTCTGTAAAGCCACTGGTCCTGTAACTGTGCAGAACCATTTACTATAGGAGTATCTGGAAATTTATGAGGCACCATCAGTCATATTTAATTCACATCCATCTCCAGAGAAGTCATTGAAATCATAAGGGGGATGAATCTCACTCAGATGTGGTACAGAAATGGAATCAATTTCAAAAATAGAGCCATTTTTTCATCAAAACCCCTATAAAATCAATCTTCCACTTCAGAATATAGCCCAAAGGCTTGTAACTCACAGAAATTACTCAAATGCAAAAAGAATGTTTAATTACATGCTCATTTGGGAGGAGAACTGTAAGACTGTGTCCCTAGATTCATTTTTCAGGCTAATTTAGTAGTATTGAACATTCTTTTTTGATGCTGGACTTTAAAAAATATCCAACATGGAAATTTGCCTTGTGAAGAAAGCTCCATTTCAATTATAGCTGTCTAAGTAAAATTTAAATAAGATATTACTATACTGGATCAAAACATGGTCTATCTGGTCCCAGGGGCTGCCTTTGATAGTAATAAGCATGTGGCAGACCTTTCAAGTTACTTGAAACCTGGTGCAAGATACACACTGGGCTGTGTCATGGAGATAGTTAGCTGTTCATGTCATGAATAAACACCTCCTGTATGGAGTCACTCGATGGATGAGGTTTCAGGTCACACTGTAAGGATAAAACACATAACAGTAGGCCACTGGAGAATCAACTTTTAAATGTCACATTCCTTGCCATCTAGCAAATCACCATGTTCCCCTTAATCCATTGAGACCCCAAATGCAAGGAACAGTTGGCTGATGTGCTGATATCAGTGTTTCATGCATGGGATCCTCCAGAGCAGCATTACTGCAGCACAAATTTGTGACACCGTGGCACAAGGTAAGCGGGTCAAACACAGAAAATTTAAAAATCATAGAATCATAGAATACCAGGTTGGAAGGGACCTTAGGGATCAACTCGTCCAACCTTTCTTAGCAAAAGCATGGTCTAGAAAAGATGGTCTAGCACCCTGTCCAGCTGAATCTTACACCTGTCCAATGTTGGGGAATCCACCACTTCCCTGCGGAGATTTTCCAGTGACTGGTTGTCCTTGTAAAAAATTTTCCTCTTGTGTCCAATCAGAATGCCCCCAACCCATTATCACTCATCTTTTCCATGTGACACCTTGTAAAAAGGGACTCTCTATCTTCTTTGTGGCCACCCTATAAATACTGGAACATGGTGATAAGGTCTCCCTGAAGCCTTCCTTTCTCAAGGCTGAACAATCCCAGTCCTCTCTGCCTTTCCTCCTGTGGCACCTTCTCAGTCCTTGGATCATCTTTGTGACCCTTCTCTGGACCCTCTCCAGCATGTCTACGTCTTTTATTGTATAGCAGGGACTAAAACTGAACACAGTCCAGTGGCCTGACCAGTGTTGAATAGAGTGGGATAATCTCTATCTCTGCTGGTGATGCCCTTGTCGAAAAAATAAAGAAAGAAAGAAAAAAAATAGTGATTACTGACTGAGACGTGTCTGGTTTGGTTGCAGGTAGAAGGAGTCATGAAGCGGTCAGTTCTGGGACCATTTAGCCACATGGGTAGTTTCTTCCTAATCCCTGTTTCTGGGTTGTTTTATCTCTGAAGCAGAGAATGTAAATCCTTTCCCCAAAGCTTGGCAGTACTTTTAAGTCATAGTATTTAACCCTGCATATGCTCTTAAAAATCTTGGCTGGCTTCACTTTCTTGAAGAATTTTGTTACATTGGCTGCCTGTGTGGGAAAGGAGTCCCTCAAATCAGCTCATATTTCAGTGATTTTCATGGATTTAAAGGCCAGATGGGATCATTAGCTCATCCACCCTGATCTCTTACATAGTATGTGGGATGGGATTCACCACAGCAAAGTTAGAGATGGACTACCTGCTCTAAAAATGAGCTGGTTTCCTTCTGCCTCTTTTACAGGAAACTGATTATTCCCTGCACAGGGTAAATAATTTTTCTCTACACTACATTTTCAGCCTAGGATGTATAAACTATTGAGAGTGTGGACTTCTTATAGTGATTTCACTAGTCTTTGGCTGAGGCATAGCTCCTAGGAAGGTGAGCAGTTTGTGCCTGAAAGGGTCAAGACATGGAGAATCCACAACTTTCCTTTTTTTTGTGCTGTAGATTTCTCAGTCTTTTTATTAGCAATGGAACTCCAAAGGTATTATTGAACTGAATTGGCATGGGCTATAAAAGGAACCTTACATAAGTAGCTCAAAGGAGAGATGAGCCTTCTAGTATGATGGATTCATCATACTAGTGGTGGTTTCTGGCCACCTCATCTCCCAAAAGATTGAGTAGACAGAGATCTTCAGAGGTAGGTGATGGCAATGACTTTTGACAGGGAAAGATTTCCTCAAGAGGCAGAGGGAAAGCAGGGAGCGAGGAGGTGAATGTGAAGAGATCTGACAGAAGAATTCAAAATGAGCATTGAGAAAATGTGCGTTGAGAAAAATCAGACACACTCTGATACTAAAAAAAGAACACTGATAAAAATGAATGGCAACTAATTTAAAGTTAGTAAAAGGAAGCTTGTTTTATTACGGAGGCTATAATAAATAACCCAAGGAGTTAATTGCCACTAGATAAATTTAAAGTCAAATGCAAGGTTAAGAGGGAGAGCACATATCTGTAGGTGGCTTTTATGGATGACCATGTTCCACTGAAAGTCTGTGGCTAATAGGATGTTTCTGCAGCAGTGTTAGATAGCATAAATAACTCATGCTTCAGAGTACAAACGAACAGCAATGACAAGGTGCAAACCAACAGAAAGGTAGCAGGATTTGTACTTATACTGGCAACTTCTTCTGAAATACGTAGTATTGGTCAGTGCTTGAGACAGGTCTATCTGTGACACCGATATTCTTCTCTGCCGTGTTACCTGAGCATGAATGAAGGGGGGTTTTATGACACCATTTTGGAATAAGAAATAACTACATGGACAGAGAAAAGCCATGGAAAAGGTAAGGAATATGCTCACATGTTCTGATATAAGTTAATTCAGATACCACATCTAACTCTTTTCATTGACTATATATAGGCAAACGGAAATAGGAACCATAAACTTTGAATCATCTGGTTTTCTTGCTTGAAAAAAAAGGCCGTGGGATTTGTAGTTAGGATGTTGAGTATCTTTAACAGTCTGATTAGAGCTTTTAAGAATTTATCTGGAATAATCCAGGTACTTTGTAAAGGATGATGCATTTAAATCCTGTTTTCTAGCCCTTATCACAGGTCCAAGATGCCTTTTGGGATATGGAATAAGATACAATACCCGGTCCATCCTGATGACTCCTATGTGTATGCTTCAGTTAACTCTGATGTTGAAACGTCCCTGTCTATATCTGAGCAGCTGCCCTACTAATAGCACCTGGATGTTACGGTGAACACGGTGTGCTCCAGCTGAGATTAAGGCAAAGCCTGTATCAGCATTCATGAGGGTCAGCGTGGCCTGGAGAGCAAGTCAAGCTGTTGTCCTTCCCTTGTTGAACACTGGTGAGGTCACTGCTGAAACCTTGTAGACAGTTCTGCTCTCCCTCAACCCTTCAGCTCAAGAGGGATGTGAAGAAACTAAGAGGGATTGAGAAAAGGGCTATCAGAATTGCCAGGGGTCTGGAGCTTATGTTTCATGCAAATGTGCTGAGGGAGACAGAGGACCCAGGACCCATTTGGCAGGGCAGCTACCAGCCAGATAGTTCCCAGATCCATGGGATCTTCCCACACCCATCTGCAGAGCTTTGTACTTCCTCATGTTGACACACCCTCTGTGGGGGGTGAGGGGAAAAAAAGGGAAGAGATTGCGGTTATGTTCCCAATCAGTTTATACTGGTTGTATGGTTATATTGAGTCACATGAGTCACATTCAGTACCTTTAAGAGTGTGGAATGGTCTCTGCACAGGTTAAGGAAACATTTCTTAGGCCTGGGTGTGGCTAGCCTGGAGAGGGAATAGATTAAATCACTTCTTGAGATCCCTTCTGGGCTTGTTTGTATGATTGTGCATCCTAAGCACTTGTCTTGACATTTTTGACTTCGCTGGGGTGTATAGGCAGCAATCCTCCAGCTGTCACAGCATGCACTATTGATTTATTATGCTAAAGTAAATACAATTGAAACATGAAGATTCATTAAGAGCGATCATCTCTGCCTGTGGACTCAATATGCTTTCAGAATGACACTCTACAACCTCATTAGGGCCCTGTTCGCATTCATGGATTCACCTGTCGAGTGGCAAGAGAAGAAACAATGAGTGCACAAAATCGATCCCCAGCGCTGATGTCTGATTCCTTGGGAATTCAGCATTTACTTCATCATTCTGGGATGCCAATATGACATGGGTGAATTCAATGACTGTAGTGAAGCTCTTAAGTGGAAGTACTGATGGGTCAAACACAGAGGAAGGAGGTTAAAAGGTAAAAGATTTCTTTGCTCCCTTTCTTTAAAATACAACTGCTAGCTTTGGACCATTACTCGTATGCTCTGACTCAGATTTAAAAAAAAAGTATTCTGATTATTTGTAATAGTGTTCTGGTCTCATACAATCCCTTGAACAACTCCCAAGAATTTTATAAAAGGTAGTTACAAAGAGACTTTTTTATTCCTTTTTGAGGAACGTATTTGCTTCTGGATACATGACTAATCCTCTCTGATGTAATCTGCCTTAGATCTCCTTTAGCACTGCAACATGACAAAAAGGTAAATTAAATGTATCCATTTGGATGCTTTTAATTGGCAGCCAACGTCAATGGTTCCAACGAGAAACATTTCATCAAATTTAACCAAAGGGAATTGCTAAAAGGTCTATAGAGAGAATTGGTGTCTTTATTGAAATGCCTCTTTCTGCTGTTTTTCCTGGACAGAGGTTCTGAGAAGTCAGCCAGTCATTTCCGTGTCCACAGCTGCTCTCGCAGTGATGAATCTCTCTGTCTCTTCCCTCTTCTGTGCGTTGTGATCTGTCTGTGATCTCCCTTGAATGTGCTTTAAATACACTCTCCCCAGGACTGAGGTTTTCAGTGTTTGGGGGAAAAATGTTCAAATGTGATTAAAGGTGTCAGAAACACAAAGCCATATGGGAGTTATGCTCCCAAACCATCAGGTGTCCGTGGGAGTTGACTTTTCTGCACACACCATCAAGGTGTAAAGAGGCATTTTGATGCTCATCAGAGTGAGAATGGAGGGTTGGCGAAACAACAGTGGTGCCACAGAGAAGATAGAATGTGGAAACAGCATAATATTGTTCCACATAGCTCTAGACACCAATGTCTGGCTTGGTTTCCCTAGGGACCCCTTAGGCTGTGGTTCAATTAATCCTGAAATGTGCCAGATGAGTCACACTCCAGCAGCGTCACACCTTATCTGGCATGAATAATTTCTCCTGATGATGGTTTTGGAGACAAAAGTGAATGGGAGATGTAGTCTAAACAATTTAGGAGTCAGGACCACAGTAAAAACCTTGAATTGTGTCCCTTTGAATGACCTGGGAAGTTTTCAGCAGTGCCCACCACATTAGATGTGTTGGAAGGCAGACAGTGTAGTGCTGTGTTTACACAGCAAGGTCCCTTGTATGGTGAAGAGATAGTTGCAGGATACATACAGGATAGGATTGATGCAGTAGTTGCAACAGATGCAGGATGTGGCCTTGTTGGGTCTGTGTAACTTTCCAGGATGGCATAAAATGGGAAAGCAGCAGCCCTTCAATCTCTCTTGGTGACTTCTCACCCATGGCCAAGTCTGTTCCTGCTGCCTTGGTCGCACTTACAGACTTCACAACGAAACAGCATGTGTGTACATGCCTGAGGTGCTCAGGTATTGGAAAAGACTTAATCTCAGCTCCTGAACTCCATCCTGAAGTGATTTATGAGAGCTCAGCTCCTGAACTTCACCCTGAAGTGATTTATGAGAGCTCATACACTCATTTCCACTAGCTCTGCTGTGAAGATAATCCCCAGCAGAGTGACAGAGCAGGCAGTCTGGCTGGTAACTGCTTGAACCTCAGGTCAAAGCTTGGCTGAATGGGCAGCTCAGGTTTTCCCACCTGCAAAGCACTGCTGATAGTCCTCTCTTCTTTTGCGAAGCATTGTGCTACCCAAAAGCACAAGGTAGGAACTAATGATGATGATGGCCTGAGTGAGATGTTTTGCAGACACATTAATATCAGTGGTGCGAGCTGACTTATTGCAAAATGCAGTTAGAGATGCTGTTTGAAGTCTGTGCCAGCTCCCCGCTAGGAAGAAGGAGGACAATGCACGTCTGGGAGTGTCATCTTTACAGAGAAATGACTCCAAAAAGAGAAGTCCACAGGGTAGAAGGAGGCACTACCAGCAGAAGAAATTCACATTCTCAACTAGTTGGAAGGGAAAGCAATCTGTTTAATAACCATTTGGAGAAACATATATAGCAACAAACAGAACTAGGATACCGGCAAGCTGTGGCAGAGTTGACTGCTTTTTATTAGCTCCAGTGTGTTGTCATCTCAAATGGAAGTTTAACCCTCTCCAAAAAAACCAAGGCAATGTCATTGCAGGGACACTACATCAGTGTGTTTTAATAAAGGAGTTGGTCATGAAAAGGACTATCCTGGAGGAAGAAGCTCAGGGCTGTAGCTGAAGATATTTAGCAGATGGGCAGGATTATTGTAATCCTCATCCAAAATAGATTCTATTTTACTTTACTACAACCAGGGGCCCTGGTCAGTCTGAAAGTGTAAATGAAAGTAATATTATGATTATAGAAGAGAGAAGAGGTGAGAAAAGCTTGGGAGCTGCTGGGTTAGAGATTTTGGATGACAGGACAGAACCGTTGCTCTAGTTACTGAAAAATCTAAAAACCCTGAGGCTAACCCTAGTAGATCATGCATCCAGACAAGCAAACCAGAACCAGGAAGGGTTGATGGTGAAAGGACGAGAGTCTTTGAGATATACACTGGGAATAGTAAATACTTGGAAAAGACTACAAAGACTACAAAGAGTGACATTCATCTGATGTCTGCCACTGAGTCGACAAACTTCAGCTCCCTTTTATGGACAAGAAAGATGTAGTCAGTACAGTCTGTGGGGTGCAGTGAATGATCTGTTTCTCTCTAAAGTGGTGAAATCTGCATTTGTACAGTACCTCAAAATGCCTATTTGTCTCCATGAACTGCAAAGGAAAGTGGGATAACTCCTGGAGAAAGTGCCCTTATTGGGGATATATAACCTTAGGTGAGATGCATCATAGGATTGTTTGGGTTGGAAGGAACTTTAAAGACCACCTAGTTCCAATCAGCCTGTCACTGAAAGGACACCTCCCACTACACCAGGTTGCTCAAAGTCCAGAAGGACCACCCCCCCCAAAAATGGGGCATCCCAAACAAAAGTCTCCTTAGTCTTCAGTGGGAGCAGATTTGTCTTGGGATGGTAATGGTGCTTTCTTAGAAGTTAATTGGGTTGACTGATCAAATCTAAAGATATATGTCTAGTCTAAGATTTCTAAAGCACTATAAAAAACATCATTCACATTCAACTTAGTCACTTAAGCACCTTTAACATGCTTGTCTTCAAGGGTGAGTTTCTGAGGTTTTAGGAAGTCAGAGAAGTTCCACTCATAGACTACGGGGAACATTATAGGATGTTGACTATACCAAACAAATTATCTTGCTTCTACTCTTAGTCCTCTCTTTTTCTGAGAGCTGTAGCTTTCCGCTGGAATGCTGCTTCAAGCTATACAATTTTTTAATACCTTTGGCTTTGCATATGCGGAAGTGTCCTGACTTTGGACATGGGACAGTTTACATATGGTTTTGTCTAAAACCAGGCATAACCCAGAGTAGACCTTGATGCCATTCAGTAGAAGGATGACATCCAATTTAAAGGCAGAGTAACTTTCTTTTTTATTTGCCTACTGAAACCAGCTGGGGGAAAGAAATCATCTACTAAGAAGCTACAGAAACTCTGAAAGGGGAAGTAGACACCATGGATGAAGATAGGTAGTTTCTCCTTTAGCTCACGCTAAAGTGGTATGCTTAGTTCAGCAAGCTTAACTATGGCTGTTAGCATGCAACACACATACGCTTCTTAATTATGAGAATGCTATTTTTGGATTAGCATGCCCAACTATGAAAAGTTGGCATTTGTTGCAAAGAAATTTGAGGAGGACATCAGCCCTAGTGAATGGCAGTGAGAAAAAATAGAAGAGAAGCTGCCTGAAAGCTTTGCTGTTGTATGGCTGCTTTTATATCAAATAATATTTGTTCAAGAAAGTTCACAATCCCAAACCATACAAGGACCGGAGGAAAAATATAAACAGAAATCCAGGATAGCGGGGAAAAAAATGGTTTAGTACTCTGAGGGCAGAAAATTTGGAAAATAAAGGGGGAACTTCAGCTAATGGTTATCCTCTGTGTAAAGATCAGCAGGGAGAGGTTAAAAAGCTGAATGTTTTTCCCTGTGTTTTAGTGTCTGGAGTGTGAGATCTAGGTTTTTGGATTGGGCTCAAATCTGATATAAATAAATGATTTTAGAAAGTGAGCTGTGAAATCTCAGCCTGTTCAAGCTAGCTTCTTTCAGCAGCACTGTTTCAAAAGTCTTACCCTGTGTTAGAATCCAGCCCACAGAGAAGGTCAAAATACTCTGCTGGCATTTTCTTGCATTTTCTGTGCTGTCTGGGTCTGGCACCAGCTGTTGGGGTAAACAGAGAACTATGAAGAAGATGGGTAGGTTTAAGTTATTTTTATCTCTGCAGCTGTTGAGTCAGAATCTCATTTCGCATCTCAGTTCTGTGGATAATCTCAGTGCAATTAGGTTTAGGTAAAATTCAGATGCACTCTTAAAATTTTGGTTGTTATTGTTCTAGAATTAGCACTGGTTACAAGCACACAATTACACTAAGCCCAATTGTTCTAGGTGTTGTACAAACTCATTATGGAAGATAATCCTGGCTTACACTATTTACAATAGACCTGAAAAATTTGTTTTTGTACAAATTATATTTTTATAATTTTCTTTTTGATCTCTCAGTTAAAGCACTGAGGGTGTTCATGTCCAGCCAAGAATTAAAAAAAAGAAAAATGTAGATGTTTTTGAATAGTCTTCTCTTAAAATGTTTAATTTCTAATTTTGACCATGATATCATTGAAAGAATATTCTCCATAAAATCTAAACTGAAAAGATCATTTGGGATTAATGATTTAGTTGACTCAAAATTATTTTCCCCTTTTTATTTCTTATGGAAATTAACGTTTTGAAGGCTGCCCCAAAATATTTTTTCTCCACCCTTTTGCCTTTTTTTTTCTTTTTTTTTCTTAGCACTGCAAAAAGATGAAAATTCAGTTACTCAGCTGCTAATAATAGAGATTGTATCAACAAGGCAGGCAACTGACAGGAAAAATCTTGGTAGCTAGAGGGAGAAGATAGGAGCCCACTGGCTTTTAGCCTTGTGGTCCACCCACTAGCTTGTCCTGCTTCCATGAGACTTCTTGCACACCCTAGAAAATATGTCTGTGGCTTGGAAGACAGATGTCTTTCAGGTAATAGAATATTATTATTGTATGGTCAGATAGCATGCCCTCGTTCCAGGAGTACTGATAAGCTGTTCTTCCCCACACTTCAATCTCATATATTTATGCTACCAAACATGTTCGTGTACTCACTTCCCACTCTAGTGCTGCTCTATGCAGCAAACAAACATTAAAAATAGGTGCACTGAGAAGGCAAAACCTGTAAAAATGCCCTTAAGGGCTCAGTCCTCAAATCCGTCTCTCTCATTATCCTGTCTTTGATCTGTCCAAAGCAGTTGCCCAGGGATGGATATAGGACTATAACAAGTTTCCTTGGTATATTCTCTCAGCCTCCCACAGTAAGAGACTTGAATATGTGGTGGAGGCTTGGAAAAGCTCCTGAGATGATGTGGTGTGTTTGTGAATTCCATTGGGCTTTCCTTTTCTGAATATCTCCAATTGCTTTTAGAACTCATGCAAGTTGCTTCAGAGAGTTTCACAGTTCAACATCCCTTTTTTTTGGCATCTCCTTTTGTTTGTTTTGAACTGACCACTTGATAGTCTTATTTGGTGCAGAATAATTACTACATAAGAAAAACAGGGAACGTTTGCTGCCCTTTCATCTTCTTTGCCACTGCTCACATCACTCTTGATTTTATAGGTGTCCATCACATATTTTTCAGTCATCCCACTGCCAGGCTAGTTAACAACCTGTTCAGTTGCTCCTCATTCAGATACCATTCATCCTGACAGATCATCCCTTTTGTAATGTATCTTTCCAGTAGCTTTTCCAGAGTTAACATAAGGTCACAAGAACCGCACACAATTTTCAAGATACAGGCACAGAACCCATAATGTCATAGCAATGCCTTCCATTCTTTCCTCCTAATTCCTAAAATCTAATTTGCTTTTTTGACTGCTAGTTGCTGCTGAGGTGACATTTACACAAGAGAATTGCTACCTCAAGACCTTATTTTTAGTGATAATACCTGTAGCAGAGCCTGCCATCATTCAGGAAAGACCTTTCGGTCTTCAAACTGCAGTCTGACTCATCCTGCTGTGGACTTGAAATAAGTGAAAATCACTGTATATTCCATCATGCCTATTTAACTGGGTATATAGAAGGCTGAGAGAGACAAACAACCCTTCATATGTTACAGAGATATGGAGAAACATTACCTCGTTTTCTGAGATAGAGGTTGTCTTTACATCCACCAGTACCATTCAGACAGTGTGGTTGTTGGACATGTTAGAGAGCTAGGTGGAGAGGAACAAATGAAGTTCAACAAAGGCAAGTGTCGGGTCCTGTGGCTAGGGAGGAATGACCCATTGCACCAGAACATGTTAGAGGCTGACCTGCTGGAAAGCAGCTCCACAGTGAAGGACCCGGGAGTTCTGGTGGACAACAAGTTCACCATGAGCCAGCAGTGTGGTTTTGTGGCAAAGAAGGTCAATGGTGTCCTGGGGTGCATAAAGATGAGTGTGGTCAGCAGGTCAAGGGAGATTCTCCTTTACTCTGCCCTAGTGAGGCCACATCTGGAGTACTGCATCCAGTTCTGGACTCCCCAGTTCAAGAGAGACAAGGAACTACCAGAGAGAGTCCAGTGGAGGCTTTGAAGATGCTGAGAAGACTAGACAATCTCTGATGAGGAAAGGCTGAGAGACGTAGGCTACTTAGCCTGGAGAAGTCCAAGAGGTGATCAGTACTTACAAATATCTAAAGGGCAGATGTCAAGAGAGTGGACCCAGACTCTTGTCAGTGGTGCCCAGCAACAGGACAAGGTGCAATGGACACAAACTGGAACCCAGGAAGTTCCATCTGTACAGGAGGAGAAACCTTTTCCCTGTGAAGGTGCCAGAGCCCTGGCCCAGCCTGCCCAGGGAGGTGGTGGAGGAATGCCTGGACGTGATTCTGGGCAATCTGCTCTAGGTTAACTTGCTTTACTGAGGATGCTGGATGAGGTGATCTCCAGCGGTCCTCCCAACCCCTACCATTCCGTGATTCTCTGATTCTGTGATTCTTTGAAGTTCAAAGCTGTCGTTTTAACCTCCAGCTATGATTAACACTATGAGCCCCCAAACTTATATCAGGACCCACTGCATGACATGCTGTGCAGACACAGAGCAATGAGACCGCTTCTCACTAAGGACTTTTACAACAGAACTCGCAGTTTCTGCAACTCTCTGTATCTGATATTAAGCGGTGCGGGTGGGTGTGTGGGGCATGTGTGGTACAACCCTGCTAAGTACACAGGGTGGGTGAAAATATTTCTTTGAAGGTGGAAGATGCTTGTTTTGGAGACCAAAGTTGCTGCAGTGGTAGATATTATAGCTACATGGAATTATTTCTCCCTTATGAATTTTCTACACATTTGTCACAGTACTGGGTAAGGTGAGGGTGGAGAAATGCTTCCATGGGTTTTGAAAGGAAAAATCATCTAATTCTAACAGCAAAGCAAGCAGACCTTCAGTATAAAAAAAATACACATCTTACCCACTCACTTTAAAAAAGCATAACTCTATTATTCAGTAGAATCAATAGCAGTTAAATTTGTTGGTTGAAGACAATAAGGGTTTCAAAACATGTTATTATTAAAAAGAAGAAATATTTTGATAAAATCCTTTAAATTGTTATTTTGGGTGGTTTGTTTTTCTTTTTTTTTAATAAGTAAGCTTTATTCATCTTGTATACACTGGACGAACATGAAGCTAAGAGGAAAACATCCAGTTTTCTTGGATTTCAAAATATGCACTGACTAGTGAAAAGAAATAATGCCAGGACACAGTGGAAACCCTGAATTCTTCCTTCCTTAGTCACTTTACATCACAGATATTACATGAGACCTCTCTGTTGCCTGCCGATGCCTCCGATTTAGCATGTGGGACAATCTCAGCAGGGAGAGCTCTGTGGAGATATTGGCAGTGGTCCTGTTGCAGAGGACACACAGCCATATGCACATGGTGCCAGGGTTTTTACCAAGTTCCTAGGATGCATAAGGACTCAAGAAAAGCTCCAGCTTCTGGTTCGTTCAGACACATTTGCAAAACCAGCCAGAGCACTAGCACAGGCAGAAGGGGTGAAACTCTGAAGTCCAGCAGTAAATGCTCAGATTTTAAATCCAGGAGTCCCAAGTTGAATCTCAAATTCTGGAAAGTCAGTGTTTTGCATTTCATAAACTAAACAGTTATATCCTAATTGCAAAACCAAACCAAACAAAAAAAAAAAACCCTGGCATATACTAAAAATATATGCAACCCTCAGACTTGCGCAATGCACTTAAGAAAGTTCTGTCCACGCAATCAGCATTGTTTATACCACTAAATCACATAAACAATACCCCGACAATAAACACCAATCCAAACACAAATCATGGGCTTCTGGCAAGAGGCTGGAATGCAGACGGTGCCTTTGTTGAACGCACAGGCTACTGAATGGCTCCGAGCTGGGCAAAAACAGCCCTATTGTGAAACAGAATTGAGGCTGCATTACCAAAATAAATTTTATACACACTGTGCTGTACAGACCTCTTCAATAGTCAAGTTGTAGGGGGAAATATGTTTCTCCTGTGTAACACTGATTTAATGCTCCACTGAGTTGATGGTCAGCTAATATCCTTAAATCATCAGAGAAGTGAATGGAAGAATGTTGATTACTTCCAGTCGTGGGCTTGGCCTCAGCGCTTTTCATTACAGGTCCATTTGTTTTCATTAAACAGATGGATAGCCAAGAGATCTGGTAGGCATTAGGGGTTTACCCTCAGAGGACTAGCTTCAAAGCCTCCAGTACATCATAGGGAATATGACCTGAAGTGCAACCCCTGATAATGGAGACCCTCACTGTGGAGTGGGCTTTGAATCCTACCCAGAAGTGGTGATTTCAGCTCCCTTATTCATTAATCTGGTTAAATGGCAACAGTGCTAAAGACTTCAGCATACATCCAGGAGAGGAAAAAGACCTAGCTTAAGGTAGATGAGCATTGGCAGAGCTGCTGGGCACCTGACAACAGAGTAAAGGAGATATTGAAGTTCACAATTCCAGTGAATACTCTGCCTCATTCAGGAATTAGGGATAGAAGAAAAGAACAAACACAAGATAGGACCAAGATTTCAGTGGCTCAGTCAGTACGGACGGTGAAGAGGAGGTAAAATACTCATTTTAAAGTTGGCAGGATCAATTTTACCCAGTATCAAGCATGTCATAACAGCCTTTCCTTTTCTGAGCAATGCTACCAAATTTGAGATTACAGTGCAGTTCTTAAATCCATCATTTAATCTGACAAATTTAGCATGAAGACATTAACAACATAATTACATCCTCTTTATCCATCTGACATTAGTGGCTTTAGTTCTCAGACAGAATAAATGAGGAGGCTGTGTCAGATCACATCACCAGAGGTGTATAGGTTCTTCTGATGTTCTCAGAACTGCCACTTAGACAACCCTTTTCACCCCCAGGCCCAGCTTTATCAGGAAGCCTCTAACTCACCAGAAAATATGTTCCCAGAATGTGTGAACATAAAAAACCCTGGCAAAAATATCCTGGTGCAGCCAGAGTCAGTGTCTTAGATTGTTTCCAGCCTTCATCAGTGGTCCTCGCAGAGAAAACGCAAATCTGCTGTTGGAAAGTGTAGCACCCTTACCGTTACATGGTCATGGCAGACAGTGAATAGAGTGAAGTGGCATCAACCTTCCTTTGCACCAAAATCTACAAAATACTTTATGAAAGCTTTTGCTATTATGGGACATGCTGATAAGTAATGAAAAATAGAGAAAAAGTCAGCATTATCAAACTGGAATACTAAACTCGAAATGGATTTGAGAGGGATTATCTGGATCTTACATTCACAGAAGATCTCATATGAACTGTCAGGCCAAGATTAAAATGTCAGCCTGATTTTGAGAGTTACTGAATTTCTACAGTGCCCAAGATACGCTATTCTGAAAGACATAAATCCTTCTAAATAGTGTATTAAGGAAGACAAAGGAATTTTCAAGGTTTTCCAGGCTGTGAGACTGAATCTGGTGATTTTTTAATTTGCACAGAACAAAGCAAAGTCTTCAAGAAATCATTGTTCTGTTTTTGTTTGAAGTTAATTTCTATAATGTCCTTTTATATGGTAGAACAATGATGGTTTACAACAGATAGAGACACACAACATTTGACTGTAAATTCGTTGGAAAATGGATTGGAATCTTCACTGGAATGAAGATAACCTGAATTATTGACATGCAGATCTACGGTAAAAAAGTAAAGAAAAAAACCAACCATAATCAAAGGAATTGAGGGAAGTTCAAATACATGTTATTGTTTTTGAAAAAAAGAAGAAGCCACTGCTGTCACCATTGAAAGAAAATATGAAATGTCTGAGGAGAATCCATTAGCTGCTAAGGTGGAGCAGAACAATGCAGCATCCATGACAGCCAGAAACTGCAAGGCTTGCTTTCACAAAGACCATGCATTCAACAAATGTCTATATTAATTATCCAGATTCTGAACAATTATTGATGTTGATTACTGATTTTGAAAGTCTTCTGAGTATAAAAAACTCAAAGGAAAGTTATCAGTGAATATGAGCCTGTGTTCGTCTCAAGCTGTAAAACCCGCAAGTAATTTGGGATCATTTTCAGAAATTATGGCAAGTCTACAACAAGCAAACACAGCTAATTGAGCCCTATAAGATAGAAAAGGATATGTTCCCATTCTAAAAGTATCAGAATAATTTGCAGTCACAGGGTTAATGAGAAGTGAACAAAAATTATGTAGGAAGAAAAAAGGAATTGTAAGAACACCACCAGGTCCACAGCAAAAGATCAGAATTGACAAGGTCTGAAATAGCATCTTGAGATGCAAAACAGTCTCTGGGACCCAGTTTGAACTGCTAGTTCGATTAATAAACCTAGTGTGCACGAATAGTTGCATAAAAATAGTCTAGAGAAAACGAAGTGTAATTCCAGCTAAAGACAGGTTCTTTACGGGTGAAATATAAGACATCACAGAAGAGTATGACACAAATGCTTGCATGCACATGAAGGAACACGGCCAAATACTTTTATCAGAACACCTATTGAAACTATTATCTCTCCAAAGACAGCTGAATTCATTTGACTAATGTATTTTCATTCGTATCCTCAAATTTAATAGAAGGTCCTAAAACAACCTAATTGTGGTTATTTTCTCAGGAGTTGAAAAGTAATGTGCTGTGACACATAAGCCTTGTAAATTTGTTACTGAGGAGCCTTCAATGACTTTGCAATGAAAATGAGTTCCCTTTTCACAGAAATCAAATCAAAGGGGAAAAAAAAATCTCCAGAATCAGTCATGTTTAGACAAATCCAGATGTATCCCATCATGAGAAGCAATCCCTTGTCACTCACAAGTAGTGTTTCAGCTTGAATTTTTTGACAATATTATGCCTTAGTGCTTGCAACAGCAGGAAAAAAAAGCATGAAGTTAAACTGGAAGAGGTATTTGAAAATGGTTACTCTTATAGTAACCTATAGTATAGGTTAGTGAAGTAGTAGCTGATTTAAAAGTTGCAGTTTTCATTAAAAAAAAAAACTTAAATTAATACAAAGATATTGACTATATGCTAAATGAAACAGAGTGTCTTGTTATGCTTTGATCAAAATAATGTGGGACAGCCAAATTATTATTAAATAATATTTATTAGTAATTAATAATATAAGTTAAAGTATTAATATAGTAATAATAATTGTTAGTATCATTTGGGAGGAAGAAGGCTGCTTCCCTTGCCATTTTTTTTAATTTCAACAGTCCTTATTTTTTTCTCCTCTTGCTCTTTTCCTTTTGGGCATGAGAAGTGGGACTGGTTATTACATTAAAAAAACCCAGCTGTGGCCGTCTCTAATTGTACTGATTTCATCATGCAACTAGGACAGCACTTTCTAGGTACAAACCAAAACACCTTTCACAAAAGTAAACAAACAAGAAACCCCTCCTAAAATATCACTGAATCGTAACCAAGGAATTTTCGATTTCTGTAGCATGCTTCAGCCTTTATGAGGTCTGTCATCTACCCACCTTACCCTGCATACACTCGAGTCACTTGGCAGCTGACTCGCATCTACTACACTTGTCTGGATATATGACTGCGTAAGAATTCATCATCTTGGTAAAACTAAAAGATCATCAGATGGAATGAGATGACTCCATGAGATCCCACCAAGCACTGAGATGACTGACTTTTGCAGAGCTGCCCTTTGGTGCTTGTAGACAGGCATGAGCTAAAACACCAATGCAGAAATTTGTTTACTACAGAAGTTTCAGAAACCTTGGACCGCTTTCGTCTTAACTCACAGTATGTGGGATCTGTTAAGTAGATTGTAAATGCGCAGAGTTCTTTGAGTCGTATTTAATACCAGTTTTGAATATGTTCAGTACAGCTTTTCTTAGATAGCAGGGTAAATTATTAGGCTTTTCTGCTTTATTGTGTGGTCATTTGGCCCTAAAGATGTCCTCTGGTAGAACCAATGCAAGCACCCAGGCAGGAGATTATCAGTCAGCTAAACTGAGGTGCCTAAGATAATCAGATCAAACAACTGGACTGTAAATACAGCCAAAGCCAAAGGGAAAGGAATGGAAGGGAGTGAGTAATTTTAGATATTGGCTTTCCATGCATGGATATTTTTAACATAAATTGAACGTTACTAGTTATCCAACTTCTAATATCATCATAGAGGGCTATGAACTGTCTGAACGATCCAGCTGAGTCCCAGTGTGGCACTAGATGCTCAAGATACCCAGAGAAAAGCAGAGGAGAATGTTAATTAGAAGACACATTATTGAAATAAGATTTTCTTCTGTTTATTAACAGCCTAGAGGCTTAGGGGAGGAATATGAAGCAGACCTTTAATTAATCTGTGTACTTTTAAAGGGAATTTTCTAGTAGTCATCATGGTCTGGTATGTGTTCCTGAGACAATAAAGTAGCAAGAGTGGCAAATATGTGCTTTGTTGAGAATTAGGGGAGGAAAAAAAAGCATAGTCCTGGCTGTAATGTGATTTTGATATTTGCATTTGACAGCATGATATCTGGGAAATTACTTCAGGGTCGTTAAAGAATGAGAGGCATTAATGCAGAAATATAAGAAGCTAAGCAAACGTTTAAAAAGGAAAACACAAGCAAGACCAAGCCTGGCACATCTGTATCTTACATAGGTACATGGGCTGATGACAAAGTCATCAGAGTCATCCACAGAAGACATATTTGACAAGAAACAGCAATGCTTATTGCTTAGCTAATTGACTTCATTGTTTTTGTAAGGGTGGGGGTGGTTCATCTCACCTGTATTTGGCAATTATTTCAAGACCACCCCTTGAATATGCCCATCTCTCTCCACTGACTTTAGAAGGAGCCTGAAATAACGCAGGTCTGAACAGGTATCTGATTTTCTGTTTCCGTGCTGGAGGAGATGAATCCCATCTTGAGTGACAGAAATTATTGTAATTTGGATTGTTTTAATGTGGGCTGATTTTGAATGGAGTGGAATTATCTTCGTGTAACTTTAGATAGCTTCAGTACAAACAGCTGCACTGATGCAAGACAGCTTGTGTTATAAACAAGAGAAAGAAGCAGCTATTTTGAAGTCACTTTCTGTTTGACCTATCCAGACATCTTGTTTATCACTGAATTAACTCTGTCCCGGACTATACCAACTAGAGGACTACTTTCTGTAAAGCCATCACTCTAGACGTTAAGGTTAGACTGGAGAAATTCCTCCCTGGGGTGATTACAATGACTCTCACAGCCACAGAGGATGGCTGGGATGGTGATGTACAAAAGCCCTTTAGAGATGAGTGCTTGCCAAAGAAAATGCAATTAATAATCAGTTGTGTTGGCACTGATATTGCTAAAAACCATCTGAAATGTGTCAAAAACGTTTCTGTCAGTACACTGGTGAAGGAGGAGCTGGAGGAGCCGGGTAGAGCCGGACAGCGCTTGCTGGAGGAAGCAGGACCATGGACAGAGGCAGGGGCCTCCTTCCCTCCTCCAATTGAGATGCAAATGCTGCCTGGTTTTATAGATTCAAAGGGTCCTTTGTATTCATTTCACATCTTTTTATTGGAAGATCTGAATGGCAATTAGGAATATTGATTGTGACATATGTATTTTCCTACCAGGAAAGACAATATACTCCCTGTTTTGCACAAGAAGAAAAATGGTAATGGCTTGTCACCGAGGTACCCACAAAACAGACAGCAGCAGCTATCAAAAACCACGGATTTATTGCAACCAAAATTGCCCAGCACTCATTCCAACAAAATTGAATTACAAGTTCACATGTCCGCTGGGAATATAACTACTATACAACTAATTCCTAAACCTTAAGGAATGCTCTTTCTAGAAAGATGGACCAAAGTGTGTGTACACTCACTCATAAAGGGAAAATCTCCCACATAAGGGTACACAAAGGTATCACTCACCGAAAAGGGGAAGGGGGCTCACTCATCCACGGACACCTACTCAAACCCTGGAAGCATCCTTGGACAGCATCCTGTATATCCAAGGGGAGGGTCCAACCACCAGGCCCACTTGTGCTGTGAAGAACCAACTCAACTGGTTCTTTGGCAGGGTTCCATTTGTACTCTAGTCAAGGGTGCACTGTGGTCATTTTAATTGGTTGGGGGACAAGCCCGTGTAAACTGGAAGAGGGTCGAAATCCTGAGTTGGCAAGCAAGACCTGTTTTCATAACTAAATGTAGCCGGCTTAAGTGATCATAAGATAATTTAAAGAGAGTAGATTTAGATTCAAAGTAAGAAAGAAATTCTTCACTATGAGGATGGGAAGACACTGGAGCAGGTTGCTGAGAGAAGTTGTGGATGGCCCATTCATGGAGATGTTCAAGACTAGGTTGGATGGGGCTTTGTGCAACCTCATCTAGTGGGAGGTCTCCCTGCCCATGCCAAGGGTGTTGGAATTAGATGAGTTTTTAGGTCTCTTCCAACCCAAACCATTCTATGATTCTATGTTTCTATGATTCTGTAATTCTATGAAAAAGACTGCCTTTTTCAGAAAGCAAGGCATGACAGGGCATACTTAATCAGTATCACACAGGAAAATTAGAAAACTGTTCCTTCATATATTTTATCCTCTAAAATATGCAATTTTTTTTCTTAGCTTGTTGCTCTTGTGATACAATCAATGTCAGGAAATAGAATTTTGGGGCAATTCTTAAGCTGCTGTTTGCATCATGACTCCCTAAAGTTGCAAGGTCATAGTAGGAGACCACACCTAATCAGGTGAACAAACTCAGGCGACTTGACAACTGCCAGCTGAATTGTTTCATTATTTTGATTAAGAAATGCCTCACGTGTCATATCGTATTTACAGAGAAAATGAGAAAATGCCATTGTCACCTGCTGATTTTCAGAACTGCCTATCCTCATCTTGACTGTTAGATTATTATGAGGTTTTTTTTTTCCTCCTCATGCTGTTAATCATCAATTTGCTCAACTTTAATTTCTACAGAAAAGCAACCACATTTTGCTAAGAAACAATGACAAGCAAATGGAGATGTCTGCCCACTTTTATTTTCTGAACCAAGGAATTAATTTCTGTACCTCTGCAGCTCTGAGCACTACCAGGACAATGAGTTCCTCATCTCCAGCCCAGTACCTTTTGGATTTTTTAATATCACTTATAATGCATCCACTTCCTTTACAATGATGGTTTAACCCCAGCTAGCAACTAAGAACCACACAGGTACTTTCTCTTTCCTCCTTGCTTCCTGTAGAATGGGGAGGAGAATTGGGGAAAAAAAAGTAAAACTTGTGGGTTGAAATAAGAACAGTTTAATAACTAAACTAAAATGAAAATAATAATAATAATAACAATAATAATAATACAATAAAATCATAATAACAATTGCAATTTAAAGGGTTTTTTTTTTAAAATAGAAGGAGAAATAAAACACAAGAAAAGACAAGTGATGCACAGTGCAGTTGCTCACCACCCACTGACTGATGCCTGAGCAGTGATCCACCCCTCCTGGCCAGCGTCTCCCAGTTAATATACCAAACATGATGTCCTATGGCTAGTTTGGGTCAGTTGTCCCAGCCATGCTCCCTCCCAGCTTCTAGTGCATCTGCTCACTGGCAGACCATGGGAAATGGAAAAATCCTCAACTTTGGATAAGCGCTACTTAGCAACAACTAAAACATCAGTGTGTTTTCAACATTATTATCACACTAAATCCAAAACACAGCCCTGCACAGGCTGTGAGGAAGAAAATTAACTCTCTCCCAGCCGAAACCAGGACAGATCTGCATGCACAAATTCACTTCTCTCAATGTTAATGACATTCATTATGTGGTGACTAGTCTAAATAACTTTAGGCTATTTAAGATAATGTATGCTTCCTAGGCCTGCTAGATGATAAAATTTCCTTATTACTGCACAGTTTATTGCCCTTGTATTTTCTTCTGACATTTTAAGAGAAAAAGGGGTGAATTTTAGAGGTTACTGGGAGCTTTCACTGATAATTACATTTCCAAGACTTTGTGAGTCACCGTAGATTGCCTTTTAGCCTGTAGCAAACCCGAAGTAAGATACTGGGGGCCTGTCAATCCCCACAACCTCTGCAAGGCCAGAAGAAAGCCATTTCCCCAGACTAACAGGACAATCAGTGCTGCTTTCACACAGTAATGGCTCTAACATCCTTGGCAGAAGGGTAGTTGTTGAAAACAGACATGCCTACATGTGCTTTACAAACATGCCCAGATGCCTCAGCCTCCACCGCATCTTTCCACCATACTCAGGCGGTGAATGATGCAGTGCATCTTTATGGGAGGAATGAAGAGAATAACTGTTCAGGTTGCTCTCTGACTTTCTGAATCCTGATGGTGTGGATGTACTTGCTGGAGAAATACCTGATACAATCACCATCACTTACATAAGTGTTGGTTTATAAAACTACTAGAGGTCTGTCAGTCTTTTTCATAGTGAATTCTTGGGTTACGTGTTGCTTTACAGGCCAGAGTCAGCAGATGAGGCAGTCCGAAGGTCAGCAATGAAGCTGGTGAAGGGTCTAGAGCACAAGTCTTATCGGGAGTGGCTGGGTGACCTGGGGTTGTTGAGCCTGGAGAAAAGGAGGCTCAGGGGAGACCTTCTCATGCTTGATAACTCCCTCAAAGGTTATAGCAAGGTGGCGGTCAGTCTTCTCTTCCAAATAGCAACCCATAAGACAAGAGGAAATGGCCTCAAGTTGCACCAGGGGAGGTTCAGGTTGAACATTAGGAAAAAATTTTTTGCCAAAAGGGTTGTCAAGCCCTGGACCAGGCTGCCCAAGGCAGCGGTGCTGTCACCATCCCTGGAACTATTTGAAAGCCACGGAGATGTGATGCTTAGTGACACGGTTTATGGCATTGCGCTTGGCAGTGCTGGATTAACGGTTGGACTCGGGGATCTTAAAGGTCTTTTCCAACCTAAATGATTCTATGATTCTACTGCAGCTTAATTACCACCCTTTCCAATGAAGTGCAGAACCATCAGGACCACCTACCTCACACATCATCAATCTTTTATCTAACAGGTAGTGCTCGAGGAGGCACCAGTAGGCAGCAGATATGAATGATGGCAGAAGAGCTGTTTAGCAGCCTACTGTCCAGCAGGTCTTGTGGTGGGAAACTGGGACATAGCAACATAGAATCATAGAATGTATTGGGTTGGAAGGGACAGAGGAAATAGGAATGAACACAAGTAATTCACAGGTTTTTGCTGAGACGTCCATTCAGGGCTTTCTAATCCCTTCTGAGCCTACAGTTGAATTAGAATCATAGAATGTATTCAGTTGGAAGGGACCTCTAACGGCCATCTAGTCCAACCTCCCTACAATAAGCAGGGACATCTCCAACTAGGTCAGGTTGCTCAGAGCCCCATCGAGACTGACCTTGAATGTCTCCAGGGATGGGGCCTCCACCACCTCTCTGGGCAACCTGTTC
Source organism: Eurystomus gularis (assembly GCA_013400335.1). Lineage (NCBI taxonomy): Eukaryota > Metazoa > Chordata > Aves > Coraciiformes > Coraciidae > Eurystomus > Eurystomus gularis. The sequence goes on along the minus strand of VZZY01018546.1, from coordinate 143,394 downwards.
CAGTGCTCGACCACCCTCATATTAAAGAACTTCTTCCTAATGTCTAAACTAAATCATCCCTTTTCTAGCTTAAAACCCTTACCCCTTGTCCTGTTGCTACAAACCCTCTCCCGCCTTCCTTTAGGCCCTTTTCAGGTACTGGAAGGTCCCTATAGGGTCCTCCTGACGTGGACAGGGAGATAACAGGCCACAACTGGAGATAGCAAGGGACTTGGAATGAGGCCACCCACCTTCCACGGTGCTTTTGGAGGGCTAGCTGTGAATCAATTTATCTCCATACTGGCAGAACTAATATAACTGTACAGGTTTTGCACAGAGAAATTAAAAGATGTGTCTAATAAAAAGATACAGGGGTCTGCAGGTTATTGCCTTTATATTTAGATCCTGATGTTTTCTGACGTGGGTTCATGGAGTGCTGGACTGCTGTTGACCTATTGATATATGGACCCCTCTCCTCTAGGCCCATGAATGTGGCATCACTATAGTGGAAAGATGTCATCTTCAGCCACATATTTTCTCTCTCTTTTTGCTGATCTGTGCTTTGATTGTTAGAGCAATCTCTTGTCACGTGGGTGCTATAGGCCTAAAATGTCTTAGTCTGTGTTCTGAACAGCAGGGTATTACATCAAAACCAGGTCTAACACCCCTACTGTGGTCAAAAGGAAAGCTATTACCTCTGCTTGTTACAAGGTACCAGTCAGGGGTCTACAAAGGGTAGTATAGCTCTGAACTAGCCTAGAAGTCTGGGCTCAACCTGCTGCTCTAGTGGTGTATAAACATGCGTTTTTGTTTCTTAATTGATCAAACCAGCCCAGATGAAGGCATGAGAGGCACTGCAGGTGTCTGAAAAGCTTTCAGGGGGAAAGGGTTTGTATTGTGGGAGTTTAAATGGTTTGGGGTTTAGATGGCTCCTGAGAGAGTTTTGATGGATGCCAGCATTGGCACCTGTTTGGATTCCCATTTGAAGTGCAAATTGGTTCATGTAGAGGGGCTCAGTATCTCTTCATGTCAAGACAGTTATGAAAGAAGGGAAGCCATGAGGGAAGGATTTGGTACCATTTTACTTCTTTTACCTGTTTTCTTGTGGTTTGTTATTTTTTTTTTTTTCAAAGAACACTGAGCAGCTTCTCATTGCATTTCCTGTCTATGAGCTTCCTTCCAATACATGGAGACTTTCCTTCATATTTTGCTTGAGATGCTGAGGCACAGATTTAAATATTATTGTCCTGCTTCTGAGTGCCTTGGAGGTCTTCACAATATTCTAACTTTGCACAATGCAATATACAAAACTTCCAGCTACTAACATAAAACATTTAAATGGCCCTTCAGGCCACATGTGAACCTTTAGAGCTCAGGTCTGCTGTGACACTAATTGCTAATAACAGCATATTTGTCTTCTTCCATAGTGCAACTATGACACTAATCACCAGTGAGGTCATGGGTCAAGCTGCAAACCTAAAGTAATTGACCTCCTTTTTTTGATAGAGCTCAAGTCTTCTTATTGACTCAGTTAACATTAAATTCAACTGTTCACCTTTTTAGCTGGACCTCTTTTTCCTCTGCATGGTAAAGGGCAACAAAATAGAGCCCCGTATTATAGGAACTGAACAAGACATACTTTAAGTTAGAGTTTGAAGGTGGGAGGACAAATAAAAAGAAGGATTAAAAAACAAATTTCAAAAACCCTGCCAACACCAAAGTCCTGCAAACAAAAAACTCTCAGATATAGCCAAAAAATCTCCTTTGTTTATCCATGAGGCAGAAACTCAAGCTCGAACAGTCAGTCATTTTTCATGTGGATATACTCAAAATGGGCAGTTGCAGCTTGGAGACAGGCTGAGAACACACCAGTGCTGGGTAAGGATCTCTGTATGTGAGGGAGTGCGTGAGAAAGGGAGCTTGTTTGCTGGAATATATTTCCCCAAATCACACATTTTCAAGAATCTCTGTCAGTAAAATGGCCTTTCACCTTTCCAGATGCAAACCCACAGAACTGCCTGGTGCATCTTTCATCTCACTTTTCCCAGTGGCTATGGGAGTATCTGGGAGGAGGTGGGAAAGGAAGAGAGAATTTACAGACAGCTGAACAGATGCTGTACGTTACCACACTACCTTTGGAGTACATAGATGTGTATAAATATAACTATGTATAGATGTATATATTCTATTTTATACATATATGTTTAATGCTTTGTTGTCTCTATAAAAAGCCCTTTGGCTCTGCTAAGATACGGCCAAACTCAGATCACTGCTTTTAAAAGTTAACCCCAAATCCAGTACTGAAGAGTAACACTGAACAGCAGAACAGATGACCTATAGCCCGCTCCACTTTGAAGAGGTTGGAAGGAATGTAGTGGGCTTTAACTTGAACCTCCAATGGCCTACGTTTATTATTTGGGCTATAGGGTTGCCTAGAATATGGCTTCTTTTTGTGTGTGCCAGCAGAATTGTTACAGGCATAAGCCCTTAATTTCCTTTTTTCTACAATTTTTTCAGATTTTTATGCAAAGAAGAGGACGTAGCAACCGCTTTAACAGCAGCGTTAATAAAGTCCCACTGAAGATGAAGGCTTGTTGTCTTATTCAATACTAACTCCTTAAGCTGCTGAAAGACTGATCATATGTTGCTAGAATGAGTTTTCGTTTCCTAATGGTGTCATTTTCTATCATACAGCCTGCGGTATGTATTAGACCGTCTAGTTTATACAGGACCATTTTACCTCCTCTGTAGGTTCCGCTCAGTATTTTGGTTTTTCATCTCTTCCTGCTTCACAAATCTACCTTCAAAAGGCTCAGAGACTCAGCTGGGTTATTGCTGCTAAGAGGATTGCTTTTATTACTGTTTTATAGGTAGCAACATGGAGGCTGTTAAAGGAGAAACCATCTCTTTGGTGTCACAGAGTACGTCATGGTTTTTTGAAAAACTCTCTCATGGTCCAACTACAGTGCTGCTAAATTGCATCAACGTTGTGTTTCGCAAACAGCTGAAGCCATGTGAGTCAGGAAGCTTTGAATGCTGCAGCCTTGACAGCAATGAGAAACCACTCTCTCAAGTTTAGATCTGCTTTACTATGCAGACAGGGACTGCGGTAATGGGTTTGGAGGAGCTTTTGGATCTGGAATGCAGACAATACTCAGGAGGAAGAATAGAAAGATGTTTTTAAAATAATTCATACCTGCAGTTATGGAAAATCATAAGAGCTTGAAAAGCAAATAGTCACATAGACTTTTTCCATAGCAGGAAGGCAACAATCATTCTGAGCATAATCCCTGCTCTTAATACATAATCCCCAAACACTTCTAGTGTCGTCAAGAGTTGCAATAAAATGATGTCCTTTCTTAATAGCCAGGCATGGAAATTTAATTACAGCAAAAAAAAAACCCAACCCAGACAACTCAAAAAACCCCCAAATGAAACAAAAAGGTATGTATAAAAAAAAATCTAAAACAATAGTTATGCCTATGTGAGTAAACACTCAAATACGGAAAGGGCTGTAGGTATTAGGTGATTCACTGTTCAGTCATGGCTGCATATAGTTTTATGACCAAGAGATTTTTTTGCAGGTTTCTGTGTAGTAAAATTCAGGAGATTTTACATGCTGCTTCTTAAAGAAAGACCAAACCCACATGCTCACCAAACATGCTGACTGCCTTGTTTACCTTAATTTTGTCTCCTTTCAAGAGCTCCCAACTTGAAACGAAGGAAAAAAAGGTAGCGGCTAAGTAGAGTTTTGTTTATTCTTACTGCAGGGTACATTTCATGTCAGATCCCATTATCCCCATCTTGTCACACAAAGCTCTCTCTGCTTTTATTTCATAGTGCTGTCGCTGGCCAGCTGTTATATATATTGTTTTCCTCCGTAAAGTCTGTGGGCAAGTCTGATACATCTACAAAGATGGTCTAAACTCCATCTTTAAATCGCAATTGTAAAAGGCTAAGCTAGGATTTTGTTGCCTAAAAAGTCACCCAGTGCCATGTGAGATGCTATCAGATAACCCCCAGACAACAGCTGCCAAACCAGATGAGCACTGGTCATCTGTGGGTTCCACATCGTATCTGTGAGCCTGGTTCAAGAGTCTCAGATATGCCGTGACCACAGAAGGCCCTAGACAGCTATGGTTAGGGCACTGAATCCTGTCCTTCAGAGGGGGGAATTTGAGCTTGTCTGTTAAGACATGTAAATTTATGTATCTATGCAGAACTCGTGTAGGATGGGGTGAAAAACAGAAGGATGATAAGACTCGTGGATAATGATCGTTTAATAGGGAAAGCGAAAGCTGCGTACCTAAGTAGAGCAAAAAGGGGAACTTTTCCACTACTTCCCATCAACAGGCAGATTCCAGCCTCTTCTTGGAGAGCAGGAACTCTGCACATGCCATGGTTAATTGAGATGGTAAGTGCCATAACCACCAATGGCCTTCTTCTCCTTTCCCTGAGCTTTTATTGCTGAGCACAATGTCATATGACATGTGACTGACAGTAGAGGAGCAGCAGAAAATGTAGAAATGAGAAAAAAGGAAAATGTCCAGATGCAAATATTCTGTGTAGAGAGGCTCTTGTGTTCAGAGGTATTAACATACATTTGTTATAATCACACTGACAACTTCTGATTTAACTTGAATGAGAGTAATTGTGTTATAAAACCAGTATAGCTCAGAGGATCAGGAGGTCAGAGCTGGCAGTCCATCCCTTTCACAAAGTGCTTGACCCATTACTCAAAGGGCTTGCACCAAATTACATCCAAAGGTCCCTTCCAGCCCAAATTCTTCTGTGATTCAAATTACCCTCCAAGGCAAGCCAGTTTGCATTTAAAACAGAGACTCATGCCTTGACAAGAAATGGCTTCCAGGCAGGTTTTATCTCCCGCTAACACTGGTGAAGATAATTCCTAGAAACCAGAGATCTTCCACACAAGATTCCCATTCTGTTGACCTCTATTGAGCTTCAGCTAGATAACCAAGTTTTGCAAATGGTTATCTGGCAGCAGTTGTTCTGTTGAAGGACATTGAGCCTAAAGTGCTTGATGAGCTGAGGAAGGAGTAGCCAGTGAATCTGGCTGGGGATTTCACATGTGCCAGATACAGAGGGTCTTTGAGCAGTTGCTGTCAGTTGGCAATAGCAAAGTGTGTCTCTCTTCTAGTTCTTGGTTCCTACTAACCAGCATTCCATATATCCCATCCTAAACTTGTTCATATAGTCTGAATTTCAGCTTGAACTCTTCTCACCATTTTGTCTTATTTTCCTTGATCAGGGTCTAGCTTCTCACCTTTCATGGCCTGACCATGGCACCTTGCCCCTTGTTTATGATTCCATTCTGCTGGTAACCATTGCACATGGCTCTTCACAACTTCCTTGTCTCCCTGACATACTAGCTGGGTTAAAATATACCAGCAGCATTTTTCTTTTACCTTGCCATTAACAGGCAATTCTTTTCCACTTTTTTTTTTCCTTGAAGCTTTGCTGAATATATGTGACTGGCTACAACAATGACAACAATTTAAACAGGGTATAAGGAGAAGCTCATTAATTTCTGCAGAAAATGTATTCTTTCCACCATGAGGTTTGTTATCTGTAAAGTCTTTTCAATATACAGTTGAGATTCAATGAATTACAATAACTTATCTTCAAATGAAAATCTTGCAAACATAAGATCCCACTCGCTAACATTCAATATGAACCCTCTTATTCCAGTGAAAAGATTGCTTCCCAGCTAGTTAAAATTCTGTTTCTGTATTTGATGGGTTGAAGGGTAATTAGTACATGGTAGGAGAAGCTGTATTCAGGCATAGTATGTATTCTTAAACTATCTCCAAATATCTTGTAGATGCCTGTTTCTATTAATCTCATTACTTATTGAAAGCATTGCAAAGTTGTCTTCTAAAGCAACACCATGAAGCAGCAGCCTGAAGTATCTGTTGTGATTAACTCAGGATATGTCTAGAGTTTCAACTCATCTATCCTCAAACTCAGCCTTGGGTCAGATTCAGAAAGATTTTTCTTTTTCATTTCATAAGGGTAAAGATCCTAAATTTAAAATAATTAAAACCTTATATAACCAAAAAAATAAAGAGAAAAATTACTTTATTTTCATCTTTCAAATAACAGAAAGTTTATTGTTTAAGAGGCGTTTGGACAATGTCCTTAATAACATGCTTTGACTTTTGGTCAGCCCCGAATGGGTCAGGCAGTTGGACTAGGCGACCTTTGTTCGTCCCTTACAACTAAAATAATCTATTCATGTTCTATTCATATTCTATTCTATTCTATTCATATTCTATTCTATCCTATTCTGTTCTGTTCTATTCTGTTCTATTCCATTCCATTCTTTATGTCTTATTCCTGCCTAGTTAGCACTGATCTCTAGCAATGTAACCTATAACATAAAGGCAAGTGTTTGCTGACCTAGTATGTGTGTAGTGTGTAGTATGAAAGGTGGGATATGGGGTAAAAATTCAAGTCTATAGAAAGTCCTGGTGTGAAGTCAAGTCTTGGTCATTAACATGAGGCCATGCCATCTTTTCTCTATTCTTCTGCAGGAAGAATAAGGTTGGGGGGTTGAACTAGATGATGTCTAAAGGTAATTTCCAACCAAAAACATTCTATGATTCTATGAATAAACATGTTTCTGTGCAGAGACCTGTTCAAATAAGGATTCAAATCTCATGTTATCACACACAACCACAGCCCTTTCATAAGCTGATCAAGCTCCATCCTGAAAGTAGTTTGCACTTTCCCCTGGTACTTTACTACTTTTATCAATGTGCAGTCCCTGAACTTCATCACCTCCAGATGATTAAGATCACTTTGACCTTGACTGAATAGCAGACAAGAAGTAGATAAACCTGTAAAGTTCAGTCTTGTTGGAAGAACAGAGGATCTGAAGCAGCAACCTAGATGTGTGTAATAGTGGTTACTCAAAGTTTGGAGTAGTGGCTGTCCTTTACTTCAAGAGATTGAGAGTGGTGCATTGAGATGCACTTTATATCCTCAGGAATTAAATGTGTGTGTTGTTTGTCTCCTTTTGTAATAAAGTACTGCTTATATGTCAAAGCGTTCTCCTCCAGTTGAGCTCATTTTTCTGATGAAGAGGGAAATGGTGGAACAGACTGTATATTTTAGCTTAGACTTCTCCATGCACAATACATTAATTCAAGTGTGCTCTAATGCTAAACCCCATTCAACTCACAGGACTTCCTCATTTTACCTTGTGGATGTATCCTATAGGTCATTATGCTTAATTTTGCTTCTTGGGTCTATGAACTTTTAAAATGAAATGTTTCACAATAGCACCTCAGCATTTGCATTGTAAACTGAACATTGTGAGTACATCATAAATCATGCTCATGCCTTTCATACTGTAGTGCACATGGCATATTAAAACTGAAGGCTAAAGCTATCTTTGTCAACCACTAAGTATACAAGTCAGACAATGAATAGAAAAAAGAATGTATCAACCTTCACCTACTTTCAGTGTAAAACCATCCAGCCAAAACTCAGAGGTATGCAAAGGAACTAAGTTTGATGGGTTATAGTTTAGTCTCTATGAAAGTATTCCTTCTACAGCAAAGGAAAGGAGGCTTTCAGATGTCTCTGACTAATCTGTGGAAGGCATCTTGGCTTCAGGAAGTACGTGGCTGTGAAGAAGACACACAGGACCCATATCACTGTACCTGTTTGTTTCTATTTGCAAGGTCAAGCAGCAATGCTGGAGCTACTTCCACTGACCCAAAGGCAGAACTAAGGCATCCTGGCATCCTTCAAGCCAGTAATCAATACCCTGCAGAATGTGTCCCTTAAGCCTTAGTCTGCTTTCTGGGTGATAAAGAAATCCCAACAGTTTCCTTCTTGTAATTTTGAGGAATTCAGCACCCACAGGGCTCTCTCTGTTCGAACGTGACCTGATTTTCTAGCTGAATATATGTGGATACGCTTGAAATTTCCAGTTGTTCTCAATCTATTACATTTTCATCTTCCTTTCTAAATCATAAGTGCTATGGACTATGCTGCCCTTTCAAAATTTCCCTTTCTCTGAATAAAATCCAGTGAATACAAAATAAGTTATAAAAGACTGGTTGGAGGCTTCCCTAAGCATTTGTGAAGAGTTTTCTCCTTCGTTTATGGGTGAGACTTCAACTCACAGACCTGATGCTGTTTAGCATAGCTAAACTTTGCTGTTGACTTTTATTCCCCTGGTGAGTTCGGTCAGGATGCCAGGAGAAAAATGAACGTGGAAAAATGACCTTGGATTTACAGGAGTAAAATCTGAAGTAATGTTTACACCTATGTGTGTAGTTCTCCTTCAACTGAACTCAAAGCTGAAATATTTAACTCTACTTTGAGGAAATACAGCAAAGAAATAATAGCTTTGGAGTTGAATGATCTGAACTGTTTGTTCCCACCTCTGCAACTTTCTTCCCAGCTGGCATCTGGAACATCACTTTGCCACAATGCTTAGAATTGTCAATGGGCATCTTGAGCCATATATGAGCACCTAGACCACGAATGTCTGGGAGCATCAAGCTCCCAGCAGATCCTGAACTCAGCATGCTGTGATTTAGTTAGCTAAATATTGAAGCTGCTTATTGTAGCTTCAGATAGAGAAAGAGAATACTGGTTAAGCTGTGGAAAACCACAACAAAGCACAGGAGGGAGAATGCAATGAACAGTTTTTTCTTTCTCATAAAACCGGGTACAGAAGGGAATGGAACAAAATTAAAGAAAGGGAATTCTTTTTTTTCATTTAACACTTTATTAGACTACTAACTTCACTGATAGATTAAATAGCACCTTAAAACCTTCGGTGGAATAGTCTCCTGTCCTGTTACATTCAGGTCCAGCTAGCCCTCACTAGCATAGCTGAGGACGTAGTACAGGTCAGGGACTATTTCAACAGGCATTCCATAGGTGGTCACATTATTTTGGTGGCTGAGGGAGTTTAGTATTACGCGTGGGTGATTCTGGAGCAGCTGTTCTCAGAACCTTGGAACATTCTTGAGCATACAATGAGGGTGGTGAGACATTGGCACAGGTTGCCCAGAGAGGTGGTGGAAGCCCCATCCCTGGAAACATTTAAGATTAGGCTGGACAGGGCTCTGAGCTCCAGTGGAAGGTGCCTCTGCCCATGGCAGGGGCTTGGACTAGGTGACCTTTAAGGCTCCCTTTCAACCCAAACCATTCCATGCTTCTGTGATATTCGACATCTTCACATAGATGTAGTTATGGTGGCAGGGAGTTTTAAGAGGGTTTCTGTAAAGGCTGAACAGTTATGTGGTGTCAAGAATGAGAGAAAAATGACATTAATGACACAAATGTGCTTTAGAATTTACAACTGTTTGCAATGATCAGACTTGAGGAGGAAATCTTGTGTTGCAGCCGCAGAGTGATATTTCTAAACGTTTTTTCTTAACATCTGGCTAAGGTTGATTTCTCACTGAAGGTGATATTTGATACTGTCTGGTAAATGGTATGACCTTGTACTCCTCCATGAAGAATTGAAATTATGAGATGAGAAGGAAGAATATAGTTAAGAATGAATAAAAAAGAAGATAAAACCAGCTAAACCCTTTTAGCACAACTGATTTGATTTTCCTTTACATTGGCATAAATTTTCCTTGAAGAAGAAGGAGATGGGAACATTCACTAGTGGTGTGTCTCCCTGGAAGAGCCATCCATTATGCTTTGAATGAAAATCGGCTTAGTGCTAACAAGATTCGAGGCCTTTATTTATGTCAGCCACAGAGACACATGGATCAGACTTGAAGGCCCGTGATCGTTTTTTTTGTAGACGATTTTGCCTAATACTGGTTTTCTTTGACGGCATTTGCTTTGATTGAGTTTATTTCTCTTGATGTGATTACACACATGATACGTGCATCGGGTGAAAGGACACCGCTAATGCCATTGCCGTTAAATCTTGTTGCCTTTGCGTCAGGAAAAATCCCTGTTCCAGCTCCGAGTCATATAAATCCATTGGGTTTAATCAATCAGGACCACATTTAATGCAGTCACTAAGCAGTCACATTGGTGGCTTCACTGTTGTTGTCCGTGAAAAATAATGCAGACAGACTACCACCAAGCATGACCTAGGCAGCTCAAAGTTTGCAATGAGCTTCTGGGCAACAGTCTTCTCTGTTACGCACCAAAATCAGGAACAACTCTGTTGGCCTCTATCCATTCACTTCAGATTAGCAACTGTGCAGTGGAGACCTTGGATCCGTGAGAGAACTTGGCCCCACTTGAGACAGCAAGTTATAAAGCACTTCTTGCTTTTCTGTTCCACACTTAGTGCATAAAAGCCTTTCTAAAAATAAAAGTCACCAAATTTAGTTTTCTTTTAGCACAGCACCACAGACCTCCATGGTTCGGTTGCTGAATTTCAAGAGATACAGCTGTCTGTGAATCAGGGTCCACTCAGACCTTGGAGGTTGAGACCATCTTGCCATGCTCTCCCACCCCCACTGTGACTCACAACCCTGAGAACAGAGTTTGGCTCCAGGTCTCTATGATGAGCCTGTCGAATTGGCCTCTAAGGTGCTTATTGGTGCCTTTAACTTCAAGGAATCATATTAGCAGGAAGACTCCGAGTGAGTGTCATACACAAGTGCTTTGAGCTCATCTGTGTGCGAGGTTTTGAGCTCAACAAGATTAATACACTTTCTTCACCTGCGAATTCTCTTAGGCTCAGATTGACAGGTGTGTTTAACTTAATTCTCACTTGGACGAAGCTTTGATTAATTTGGCTACGAAGTACATAATTTATTTATTCTCCCAGTAAAGCCAGTTGCTTTCCTCTCTCTCTTATGGTGAACTAAACACGTGCTTGCAGGGACTGCTCCAAAATAACCAAGGTGCTTGAGTTTTCAGCTTTCATTACCACACACTAAACCTCTAATAGGAAAAGGTGTTAGATCCCCAACAGTATTTTCTTAGGTTCCAAGCTCAATCTTCAGGAATTACTGACACTCCTGAGGCTTCTGCTGAGCTGCCAGCTAACACTATCAGTGCCTAGAGATCCCAGCGGTAACATCCTGAAGTGTATCTGCTGATGCGTACTGTAGATACCTGGCCTTTTAAGGCTCAGACTGAACTGTGGTACCACTGGAGCATCCTGATTCAGATAGTTGAGTTTATTAGCTGAGAAGTTGCTAAATGAAAGGCAGAAATGAAGGCTATGCTGGTCTTCTTGCCTTTTTTGTTCCCTTGCATAGCTTTTAGCTTACCTGTTAAGTTAAAGACTAATAATTATAAGGCATTATACTGTTGCCATGTGAAAGATGACAAAAAGAGATTATTTATGCATAGTCTACCTATGAAACTCCAGTTCTACCCATCTCCTGCAAGCTTGACCTCCCTGCCCAAGGATCACAGAGAAGCAAAGAAAGCAGCTTGGGGGTGTAAAAGATTCTTGAGTCTCTCATCACACAGAGGTACCTCAAGGCACATCCTTTACCTGCAGAACAACAGAATAACCTGAACCATGTCCTAGTGGTTCATTTGGTGTTACTGGATTCACAGTGTGACTGCATGAAATGGATCAGATCTTGGTTTATATAATCCACACACCTCCCTCCCTTCCCTATCTCCTCAAGGTTACAAGAAGCTTTTAACACTGCTGCAGCCTAATGAAAGACCAAAGGTCTGCAGCAAGGAACAGAAGAGATCCTAGATTGCAAGGCTCTGCTTTACCAGTGAAATTATTTGAGGGGAATGGTTATAGATTTATTTCCTCTTTTAGAATTCCTTCTCAATAACCTAATTCTGTCTGAATGTTGTGTAGGAAACCCTGGGCTCTGACTGATGGTGGTGAATGTCCAGGACAGTGTTTGAATGATTAGGAGGCATGATTAAGTGCTTCTTAGGAAGAGGCTCTTCATAGGTACTAAGCGAACTGCACAGTTCTGGAGTGTTTTTCTTACCACCACTTTCATTTCTGTTCTTCTGTTGTTGTTTGAATTTTTCATTATTTATAAAGCCGTATTGACTGTGTTGTGCACAACAGTGCACACTGAACAGTACATTATAACACCTCTTATGGTTTGCTGGAAAAATTGGCAATGTGTCGCAAGAATTTCTGTAGCATCTTTGACTTGAAGATCTGTGCCTTTTGTAGACCATTGCCCATTTTTCAGATGGTGAACTGAGGCATACAGAAGAAATCATTCCCCTGAAGTTCTCAACACACTCCTCCCTGAGTTGCTGTCTGTTTTACTGAGCTCCCACATCAGAGAACCATAGAATCAGGCTTGGGTTGGAAGGGCCCTTAAAAGTCATCTAGTCCAACCCCCCTCCACTGAGCAGGGACATCTGCAACAAAAGCAGGCTGCTCAGAGCCTCAGCCAACCTGACTTCAAATGTTTCTAGGGATGGAGCAACAACCACCTCTCTGGACAACCTGGGCCAGGGTCTCACCTCCCTCAGCATAAAAAATTTCTTCCTTATATCCAGTCTAAATCTCCCTTTTTTAGTTTTGAACCATCACCCCTTGTCCTGTCATAACAGGCCCTACTAAAAAGATTGTCCCCATCTTTCTTCTAAGCCCCATGTAGATGGTTCTTTTTCCTCTTCTGAATTAAATGTTTCGTACTAGCCAAGTTTCATTACCTTGTTTATCCTTTCAAAATACTTGTGTATCTCAAACTCACAAAACATATCTGATTTTGTTTGCAGATGACTTTTACCTCCCATGAAATAACTAAGAGAACATTCAGTTTGATTGCGTTCATTTATTTGCCTATTAGTCTGTTTGTAACTATAATAAGAAAGCAAATGATTCCACTGTATATTTTATTTATGTGATTTGTCTGAAGAGTAAACTGCAGAGCCTGATTTAAATGCTAAAATTTATGGAGTTGTGGCATCCAAAGTCCTAATTGGAAGCATTATACGGAGGATTTGCAAGCTGAAGAGCTTGCATGCAGATTCAGGTGCAGAATCTAAAGTTCCTTCTCCTCCCACTGCATTCAGAGTTTGAGGTTGCTCAAATCCATGCAGAATGCCTTTATCAGCCCTAACACGTTATCGACTCCAAAGCAGTCAGGATCCATCAGATATAATTGTGTTGTTCACTACTGTCTTTGAGGGCTTAATTTGGCTGTCTCCAGTGGGGTGATGCCACCTCATAGTTCATCGGTTTGTGAATCACCCTTGTTGTACATGATCTAACATGGAAGTAGTGGCAAAGCACCTCCAGTTTAAAAATCCTGTGATTTGATAACCTTGCCCTATATCGTGTTACAGTCTTTAACACAGCATCACTTTCAGGAACAGCCTATCTCATCTTGGAGGTTTTCAGACCAGCTAATAAAGTGTAATTAAACTTCTCCACATGTCATGTAGCAGGTCTTGCATTTATTTTACTTCCAGTATTTTTCTGAAGTGGAAAGGCCAGGTTTCCCCTCCTGTGTGACAGGCTTGCAAGGTACATGGCTGCTATATTCACAGCCTACATCATGGGAATGCATTCTGGAGGAGTTTTTGGGAACAGGTTATATCCTGTCAGCGATCAACAAAATGAGCCCGGGTTGTTATTTTTGTGGCAGTGTTCTTTTTATGAGTGTTCCCAAGGATGTGGACATCAGATCCATTTCATAATTGTTTCTGTGTCCTGCTGCGTGCAAGGCACTTTAAAAGGTACTTTATTTGTATAAATGAGGGAAAAAATCCTGGCTCATTGTTCACAAAACCTTCTGTCTTGATGAGTCAGTATATTTGTACTCCTTTCCACCTCCAAGCAATTACTCTGATCTATGGAATGGCATTGATGAATCAGATGGCTTCTATTAGTTATATAGACATAATTTGCAAAGTTTTGATGGAAACAAATTACTTAGATCTGAATTTCTTACTAAACAGAGGAAAAGAATCAGAAACATAGGCTTGGAATGTGAATCCAGACAAAGTAGAAACAAGTCCTTAAAGTCAGGGTATTTAGTGTGTGAAACATTTTCAAAAGATCCAGTAAATGATGCATGGCATCAGGTGCTCAGGCCAAAATGAGATATTTTTATTTCTCCTTCCAAACCTATCCCCCTCGACCCTCTGAATTCAAACCAAAGTTAAGGCAATGGAAAATTGAAGTTAAACTACTGACCTAGTATCTGATGCCACAGTGAGAAGAAATACCTAATCTGAATATTAAAAAGGTATCAGTGAAATTCAACTGTTCCCTGGGAGGATTAGTCAGGATCTCAGCTTTGGATTAAAGTGTTAGAAGTAGTGCTATGCTTGGGAACAGATCATGCTCACCTGAGCCACAGGTACACCTTGTATCAGAATTTGAATGTAGACACTTCGGGGCTTGTTTATGGTGGAAATTACATTTTTCCACACACTTTCTTTTGAGGGGCAGACTTTTGTTTGTGTTTCTCTTGGTGGGAGATCTCTGAATTTAGCTACTTTCAGTGCAGATGACTCTGAGCTGGAGGTCTCAAAAATGGATTGAATATAAACCCCAGCTTGTCATGGCACTGTTCACTCTGTCTATTCTAGACACTTATTTTGGGACTCGTAATGTCCTGCACTCCTCTGAATATCCAGATTATACTTCCTCTACCTGAAAAGAAACCTATGAGACAATTCACATTCCTTTTTAGGCAGATCAGTCCCACAGTGTTGTTGCTTCTTTTTTTTTATACTCTTTTATTTGTCACTAAATTGTTATATAATTCTTTTAATATAAGTTGTGAGGTGGAAACAAACCCTTGGGTCCTGGATTTGCACAGCACTTTGGTACCAAAATAATAATCACAGCAAACCTCTAAGTCTGGACTCCATAGTTTGGAGGCTGTTGTTCCTCTGGATTCAGACTGGTTAATCGAGGGTAAAGTCTCATCCTGGTTTATTCTGGTAACGCCTCAGTGAAAGCTTTAACTGAAGGTCACACAGACTCTTGTGCTGAGACCCATGTTGCTGAGGTTGTGCCTTTGCTGGTATCTTCTTCTATCTTGGACTGCCACGTAGATAAACCTTTCAGCACATAGCATTTTCTGGTGGGATAACTGGCCTCTTGGCATTCAGGTGGAAGTGAAGAGAGGAACCTGCACTGGGCATCATTCACCCATATCTCATTTCACTGAGTCCCTGCCTTTTGCACCGTGTAAGCTGTGTGCTTTCATGGTAAGAAGAGCAGAATGCAAAATGAGCAAAGGCGGCTGTACCTGCTTTCCTACAATTTCTTTTCTTCCCCAGAACAGCCATAAAATTGTGTCAGAGCGGAAAACTGCTGCATCATTTTCCAGACAGATGCTAGTCTGAACAATTCTCTCTCCCAGGTGCAACATATTGCTGACAAAGCAATAACTAAAAGATAATTTTAAAAGGAAAATTCTGAAGCTCGGGGTCTCTTTGGTTGTGTATTTGCAGTTGCTCCTTGTACAATCAGAAGATAATTAGCCATTTTATTCTCTGGCAGCTGTCTTCTGGACAGTCCACTGTGGGTGTCTCAGAGCCCAGTGCTCCACCAGTGACACCTACTGGCTAACACCACCCTAGGCATCGCACACAGTGGTGGGACAGGATGGTGGGACCGGCCATGTTTGAAGACCAAGGTGGCATGGAAAGGTAAACACTGGAGAACTGCCACTGTTGAGAAGATGACCCATGCAAAGACTCTGCTCAGCTGTGAAACTCAAAATTTTTTTGACCAGCATCGTCCCTGGATCATGGCCAAGTTATGAGTCGTTTCATTACTGATTAATATTCAAAGGGCATGATTCACATGCCTGTGGGCACAACTAGTTTGATGAATGTCCAATATGTCTAATTTATTTCTGTAGTTCCTCTTGAGTAAGTGAAATTTGGGATCAGTCCCATCTTTAGCTCCATTGTCTTGCTCTTACCTATTCTCTGAGTGAAAATTATTGTGGAAGTTGGTACTATTATGACTCTCACAAAAGGGAAAACTCTTGGCTACTGGTTTCAGCCAAGAATAACCATGTGACCATTGAATGAAAAAACATCCAGCTCTCCAATGAGCCAACATGCAGTTTCCAAAAAGATTCCCATTGCGTAACCTCCAGGAAGTGAATTTTAAGCCATAGCTATAAGATCAGAAAACACCTACAAAACCCACAAAGGATTACCTGGAAAAGTGGAATCTCTGAATGTTTGCATACCATAATGCTTTCTATTTGGTCTATAGTACATACATCTGTGGGTTAAAGCTGTCATTCTTAAACCTCAATACACCATCAATCATCATTAGTATTTGGTTGAATCCCTCCTCCAAAACAAATACAAAATAAATGACAAACATCAAGCTAAATTCTAAAGTTCAACCATGTTTGTGCCCTTTAGCATTCACTGTTTGCAAACATTACTCAACTTCCAGTCCCTGTTAGAGATGAACTGATGGTTGTTTATTTGAAGCCATTGAACCATGTAAGGCAGGCAAGGCTTTGTAGCCTAGCAGGGAGCCAAAAATAAAACATGCTGTGTGAAACATTCACAAGCAGTGATGTTTCTACCTTTTATTTTTTAACATCCTATGTCATGGCCAAACAGAAATGGTGTGCGAGCAACTGGTAGAAGACACCTTTTTGCAAAGCTGTTCCACTGCCCAGACCCCGAAGTTTGGCTGATGTTTGTGTAAAAGAGACACTTTTTGTGTGTGTGTTTTAAATAAGAATTATTAGCATTCTAAATGAAGTTACTCTATTTCCACCTGCACTGAGTGCATTTCTGCATCCTTTTTGCTATGAAAAAACCAAAACAGACTTCACCTGCTTCCACCATGGGAGATCTTCTTGCTATTGTTACTTCAGCTTAGTGACTTCATTGGCATAAAGTCGCAATGAAAAGCCGATAGGTAAGATCTATTTCTGCTAAACAGCAGACATCACTGTGGTCATTACAAGAACCATGTACCCCCGTCTCACTCCTGGACATACAATGCATTTCCTTAGTTTCATGCTATAAAAACATTTGCCTTGTGGGCTGTGACACAACCTTTACATTATATCAGAATTCAGGTGGAAGTAAAATATCCGGATTCTTTAAAAAATGATAATTGCTTCCTAGGGCTGCAGGAGCACTCTACAGAGCCCAGAGAAGATGTGGATGAAACATTACATCAGGTGGGTACAATATATCTGCGCTTTACAGGTGGCTAATCTTTAACAGGATGGACATGAGGCACAGTTTATAATTTGGGCTGGGCCCATGGTAATGTCCCTGCAGTGAATGCATCCAGCAGTGCAGCTATGGTTTAAGGCTTTCTAGTTTGTATCCTAAGGAACTTTCAGTGAGAACTGTGTGAGTCCACCAAGTGCTCATTTCTAATATTTGCTTCGGAACAGTCTGATGTGCTACAGGCCTGCTTTAAATCCAAATATGTCCACAGGCTAGATTGTCTATCTGCCACGTGGACATTTCTCTGTCAGTAGGCTCACAAGATATTATTACTTGTTGACCTCCTATAATTCCATAGTTGGCAAGCAACTCACATCTATATTTTGGGTAGTTTGAACAGTAAGAGAATTGCTCATTAGTTTTCCCAAGCAGAGAATGGAATGGAAAAATTACCTCTACCAAGTGACAGTAGTTTCACTGTGACTTTAGCTGACTACAGCAGAGTTAGTCCTAGTGCAGGCCTTTGTAATGATCAGTGGAGAGAAAAAAAAGATAATTTGGACCAGAATTTGTCTGAGATACTCTGATGGTTACTTGAGGAGGAGTTATCCTCTGAAAGGGCTTGTTTCTTTCTATTGGCTGA
Organism: Eurystomus gularis; assembly: GCA_013400335.1. NCBI lineage: Eukaryota > Metazoa > Chordata > Aves > Coraciiformes > Coraciidae > Eurystomus > Eurystomus gularis. The sequence continues at coordinate 125,684 of VZZY01018546.1, read as the reverse complement.
AGGATCTGGATATCCGTAACAGAAATTGTAACAGAAAAGTGTGTATTTTATCTACATACCATGATTCCTTATTTCCACACAGTAAGATTCTTGCAGAAGAGATTACTCTGCTCTGAACAGCAGGCACAGCCAGCTCCTCTAAATAATGACAAAATTCCTACTTGGCTTTTATATACATATATTTATATTGAAAAAATCTTGGTAGCATGTTTCTTTGCTTACCTTGTTTGTCTTTGTTGGATTTGAATCAGGTTTAACCAACCCATTGTTTCCTATTCTGGTGGATCACGCAAAATGTGGGATTCACGGGAATGTAGAACACAGGGGAAAACTGTGCATTTGTAAATCCCAGTTTAATTAAAAGAAAGAAACCGGACACTATCTAATGTGCCATATTAGAAAGAGGTTTCAGGGCTTAGACCTATAGTTTAACTGAAAGAGGCAGTCAATATTGCCCTTTGTACCTCGTTAAGTTCTGAACCCCTTACCCAATAGTTCTTTTAGGGAACATAAAACAAAACAGTGCAAACCCCTTCCTTAGATGGCTGGAAAATTTAGTTGAATTTGGAGCTACTAAAAAGGGAGATAAATCTGACCTACTTTAATCTGAAATCTTTGGAAGTCTCTGGCAAATCTTCAAAATCTTTGAAATGTCATGCAAAGGTCAGTGTTTGGTTGACCATGACTAAGACAGGTTCATGCTCCAGCTTGGAATCCTCAGTTGCCATTTATTTTCTCTAAAATGAGGACTTTAGGACTGAACCAATGCTTCCCCTATTCAAAGCTCAAGACATGGAGGGTAGATTTTGATGATATTTTAACTATGGTTCGATTGATTCCCTTTACACGGGGCCATAAACACTCTTAGGCTTTTCCTTAAAGCATTCTTCCATTCTCCCCAAAACACTGAAAATTTAGTACAGAATCAGGCTGACGTCCGAAAGATGAACTAAATTCCTCATGTGAGCAGGGTAACTACCACATTAACCCAATGTATTAGAGTAAAAGAAAAAGGTTCGTGACTCTCTAGGGTAGAAATAATACTTATGAGAAAAGAAAAAAGAAGTTGAAACTTAGAAATCTGGACTATGCTAAACAGCTCTATAAATAAAGAACACATCAGAAGAACTAAACAGGTGTGGAAGCCACCATAAATTGTACCTTGGAGAAGTTGGTGACTTGTAATGAGAGGACATTAAGTTTGTCATTCAAATGGACCGTCTCTGAAAGGTGCTTCTTGTTGTCTCCTTTATCACATGCTAGTCTCCTGCTTAATGGGTGGTTAAGGGGAAGAAAAGGCACAATTCCTGTAACAGAGGAATTACTCCCTATGAGATGTGACATTTAGAACAACTTTACTAGATTATTACAGCATATTTATAACTTGTCTACAGGCTCTCAATTCACAAAATCAGAAGAGTGATGTTCAGATAACTCAAGGGTTGATAGGTATCTCATTATTTTAGATGTCTAATTGTTAAGTGTGTAACTAAGTGTGTTCCTCTAAGCTGAGGAAGGTGCTCTTTACCAAGAACAGAGAGAAAATAGGGAGGAAAAAGTTGCCTCCAGAAACTGATTTATTTAATGACCATGATATGACTGGTTTAGATGGAGATGAATTGCCCTCTGGAGGTACTGATTTCTCTCCATTAGTGCTAAGGGGAATCCATACTGCCCAGTTCAGATTTAGGTATTTAAAAATAGTATTTTGAAGTCAGGTTGCATGAATCACATAGAAGAGATAATGTTATGTTTCAAATTTACATAGTTAAAAAGGACACCAGAGAACCGGTAAACTATGAAAAAGCTGCAAGTATCAAGTTTATCAAAGAAAGCAGTGGTTGTATCAGCACTATTAATATCAAATTCTATTTTAACTCCTTGAATAGGCACACAGAAAATGGAAGATAATTTCTTAAACTAAGGGATCTAAGGCTTTATGAAAAGTATGAAAAGTCATAATTACTCATTTCTGGGCTTAGAACTCAAGTGATCCCTACTTTCAGAACTAAGTCCCTGTTTTTGGTTATTGCATTCTTCAACCTCCATCAGGGATCAGCCTACAGTCCTTGGGATCCCCAGGGCTGTTCTTGTAATCTACTTGTGCCTACTGTTAGTATATATGTTATTGGCATTTTATGGACTCTTAAAGTCACCTAGGCTGATGTGAGCCTGACAAAGTGGCCATCTTCTGTCCAACTGTCTTCAACCTCAGTCACTTTCAGCTGTAACTTAAACTACACAGATAAGACATTTCTGTCCCAGCAAAGTGGTCTAAGTTTTCTTTTTCTTACGTGTTTTCTGAGTGAAACCAATTCTGCTACAAGGAACTGTGATAATAAAGAAAACCCATCAGCTTTAATACATTTAAACACGCCCAATAAATTTGAAACCTGTAGAGGACTGTGTACACATTTTTCTTGGCATAACTTCCCATGCAAAAATGCTTCATAGGAAAGATTAAGGAATGGTAATACTGGCGTTACATGAGGAGAAGGAAGACATTTGGCATGACAGCCAAATACTATCTGAACAGGAAGAACCACCGTGTCTCAAGACCTGGGTACCAACCTCAGTCCTCACTGCGGGAATTCAAAACAGCAGATGATGTGTTTTCACAAGCCAGAAGAGTTGGTTGACTTGAGCCTTGCCCCTGTCGTAAGTGTGGGAGGGAGGATGGTGTGGAGACAGGTGGCTCTACATTGCGGCTGCATCACCTCTGTAGTTCTCTCCCTTTTCTCTCAAAGGGGAGAAAAGTTCAAAACCCAATGCATCCTTCCTAGACTCAGGCTCCATCATACACACTTAAACTGAAGAGAGAAGGAAGATCAACACCTTCCTCCATTTTATTTGCCAGTGAAGCCAATTTAGAGCTGGTACCAACTTGCTCAGAGCTTGAGCTTTGACACCACGGTGTTGCCACAACTTGGCTGATAAACAGGCTTTCTTTGCAAGGCTGAGCAGGGAAATGGATCAACTTTCTCATCCTTTTTCCCTTCTGTGGGCAGAAAAAGGCTGTGACTCCCTGGGGCTGATTTAATCAAACACACTTTTCCAGTGGTGGGCAGTGCTACCCATCCCCTCCCAAACTCAAAAAGAATCTGCTATGGTCCTGCTCTGGGGATTAACGTGACTAAAGTGAGGAGATGAGCTCTTTCTCGGAAAGACTAACGGCCAAGAACAAACAGACACATCTTTGAGGGTAGAAATTTGATGGGGATGAGCACAACTTCTGATGGGTACTGCGGTATGTCACCCCCAAGACTTAAATCCATGAGAACGCCTGTCACTACCAGCATAGCATGCTGCATCTCAAGGAGGTGCAGTGTTTTGTCTTTATTAGGTTTCTAAGCCACTCAGTATATTTAAATTCCTAGCAGAAAGCCCTATCTCCCTTCGCGCACATTTCTCCCTTCAGGAAAGTTTTGTCTCAGCTTAATTTGCTTTATCAAAGTGAAGCACACACACATATACATGGGTAATTCGTATGGAAGTGCATCAGAGTTATTTTTCCAGGGGCATTTGCATGGAAATTGCACTTATGCTTTGGAAGCCAGTGTACAATGAACAAATTCTTCTACACGATGTTCCTGTATGCATGTATCCAAGTTGCATTTGTTTAATATAGAAATAACCTGGCCCCTTTCATGCTCCTATTGGTCCTACAGAACCACAAAAAAGCAGTCTGTATTACTCGACTGTCATGATTAATGCATTTCAAAACATAAAATCAGAATGATTTGCTTAAAAATCAGGGGAAGTCAGCTATTACATATTTTAATTTTTTCTGTATTTTTAAGATGAATAATTCAACAGAGACTAAGCAAATTAATGAAGACAGCAGTTCTTATTCTGTATTTTCCACATACGAAAATATAAAACTATGGTAATCCAGGCTGTAGAGTAATCAAAAAATAAACTGTAAAATGCATCTAAACCTTGCTTGGCTCAAAGCAAGATAATTCCCATATGATGATCCATATATGATTCATTAAAAACCTTTCTCTAACCTGTCTTTAAAACACTGTGTTGACAGACACCCCACACCTCTGCTAGACTGCCTCAATATTCTCATTATAAGAAAATTCCTAAATTCTGAATCTTCCATGCTGTGATTTAAGCCCATCTCTTCTTGTGCCAGCCATCAGGGATATGGAGATTACTCCTTTCCACCCTCCAAGAAATTTTCAGACTTTAGTACATTCATTCCCAGTTTCCTCTTCCTTAAACTAAACAACCACAATTCCTTCTGTTTCTCTTCACTGAATATTCCTGAGCCCTGACTGTTTAAATTAAGGTCTTTTGGACTCTGCTGAGAGGCTCTTCCATTCTCCTAGGTTGTGGAGTCCAATAGTTGACATCACACTCTTGCCAAGTTCTTAGCACTGGTAAATAGTTTGGCAAGATAATTCAGGCTATTTTTCCTACATTTAAGTCTGGTCCTGAGTACCATTTGGCAGACCCCATCTCTGGAGTGCCAACACAAGCTTCTTTATGAGCATCTCTGGGTTACTGGGATGCCATTGAAAGCAGCTCACGATTCAGTTTAATGTTATATAAACTAATGTTTACATGAGTATATTTACATTTAACATCATATCCTTGGATTGCAGCTTCCATTGAATCATTGAATAGTTTGAGTTGGAAAATACGTTTGAAGATCATCCAGTTCCAATGCCCCGGCTGTGGGCAGGGACACCTTCTACAAGATCAGGTTGCTTGAAGCCCCATCCAACCTGATGTTGAACACTTTCAAGGATGGGGCATCCCCAGCTTCTCTGGGCAACCTGTTCCAGTATCTCAACACTCTCATAGTACAGATACACATAACCTGACCAGCAATGTCTCCTACCTTGAGACCACACATCTCCCTGTGATAACTACCTTTTTTGCATGCCCAAGCTATTATTGACTCCTGTTCATCCATTTTAACCCCTTTACCTAAAAAGGTGTTATCTCACATGCTAATTCCCATCCAGTCCTACTGATAAATAGAACTATAATACCCTTGTTTCTGCTGCATTTTTCCCTTCTTTCAGACGATTTTTTTTCTATGTTGTGATATTTACGAATGTGAATCCTGTCCTCCAGTGTTCTTGCAGTCCCTCCCGACTTTGTGTTTGCCAGTTTAATGAACATACTCTCTTTTTGATCATTCACATCATTGAAAAAGCATCAAATGCAGAACAGAACCTTATAGGATCTAGGTAGGATATATTCGCATTTTGACGTTACACACCTGATAACTACTCCTTGGGAATGTTGTAGAGTGGCATTAATCCCAGTCTATAATAATTTTACCAAGACCAGCTTCCCCTTAATTTCTCTTGAAACTGGTATGGGAATAGGGTTAAGAAGGCCTACTGATGCATCGTACAGCTCATAATTTTTTTTTTCTTTCCTGTTCACAAAGCATGCTAGAAAAATTAGACTTTGCCAACATGATTCTGCAAATCCACACTTGTCTGTTACTCATCTTTTTGCAATTATGATGAGAGAGGTTTAATTGTCTTGTTTTATTCCGTAAGGATCCAAATCCCTAAGGAGCACACATTCTATTTTCAAAAGCTACTTAGTCACTTAAGAATGGAAATCCTTTTGACTTCCAGTGAGACATGTGGCCCATGATCAAAATGCCATGTGGATGAATTCTGAACACACATCAGGAGTGGGAAGATGTGGGAAGTATATGGGAGTGGGGGAAATTTTAAGCCTTGGTATCCAGTAAACACTTCAATCTTGGAATAGTTACTGTGTAGAGCCATGGAGGTCCTGCTGTGCTGTTTGGTTTCCTGGGCATGAGTAATTTTAAATGCCCAGCTCTTTTGGAAGACAAGATGAAAGCTATGTTGGCAGTGCAATTCAAAGATGATCTTGCAGTGAGTGTATGTATTTCCAAGGCAGCAATAAAATAGCTAAAAGGGATATCAGTGCAGGAACTGAGATCTGTATTATTCAGGACATGTGTGGGTTTTGCAAGTTTTAAAGAAAACTATTGACCTTGAGTCATGGGAGAGACTGGTGTTGGAGAAAATTGCTTTAATACTCCTGTATACATACCTAGTGTAATATTACTTTGCCTTTGGACTGCAATGTAGACATAATCTAAATCATCACTCTTCACTTGGATCCTTGCTTATTTTACAGAGAAAGATAAAGTGTTTTCCCTGCATACTTCCCAGATATACAATAGAAATCTGCAGTTTCATCTCAATTTCCTTGCCATGCTCCAAAGACAGTGTGACAGACCAGCCAGAAGGATATTTAAGATCAGACCAGCTATAACAAAATAACTGGCCTTCAATCTCTGCCTCTACTGCAGCTGAACTTTCAGCTTTTATATCCCTGCACATCTTCTCCAGGCACAGTTTCATGTTGGCTTCTTGGCTCAGGAGTGTCTTGACTCTGTTCTTCTGCCTGATTTCAGCACTTGGAGTCATTACTCCAATCCTGTCTAGGTTTTTCTGCTCTAACTACTGATCACAACAACACTGATTGACAATCCAGTTTCTTAAAACATCCCGAGGAAGAATGGGTAGAGGACTAAGCACGTGGGGAAGCTATCCTTACATGGCACATGAAAAATGACCACTCTTCCACAAAAGGATTAGAAGCTTCAATACAAGTGTACCAAATTGAGTTATAGTTCTACTTTCATCCTTTCTGACAGGGTTGTAGGTTGCCTAGCTTGCAGATTTTATCAGGTTCTTACTGATGGACACTACTGTTAGTTGGTCTTTTTACTGTCTTACCACTGAATCTTCTGTACTAAGGAAGGACAGTGTCAAGTGACTTTCACTGCAATCAGACAAAATGATTCCTTGCAGATAAATACAGCAAAAGAAAGGGCACCCAGCCTTGGATAAAATGGTTATAGTTCTCCATAGGAGTTGGGCTGATCCTCTCTTTTGAGAAAATACTGTATATTTGTTTGGTTTCTGTTTTTTGGGGAAAGATTGCTTGACTGTTTGGGTGTTTTTCCTTCTGTTTTTATCTCTCTAGAGCCTGAAAAGAAGTGTTTGGGAACAAAGCAGCTAACCTCAAGCAATCCAGTGCAAAATCCCTAAACATGCTCTGCAGCCACGATGGACCAAGTACCCAATGAGAATAAAAGGGCCAGGTGAATTTTCCACTCAGGACTCTGTGACCAAGGTGAAGTTGGGCACTATGCTACAGGATGGAAGATCTATTGGGTTGTCAGTGTTGTCACATACCAACTTTTAGTTATCCACAAGTTTAATGTCTAGCTTAAGGCAGCCTCCCTTGCTTCATGTGAAATACTCTAAGAGAAATGGGCACAAATGGAGAGCAGTTCACACATTCTATATAGCATCTAATGTATTTCTCTCTACAGATTGAGGCAATCTCATTCCACATCTGGTCTTCTGCTACTGAAACAATTGTATTAATTTTAAGATAATTTAACGTATAAACTAGATTGGTTGCCCTCTCCAACCTTCTAAAAGATTGGTCTGGAATCTGTTCTATGGTTAAAAATGCCTAACAAAGCCTAAATTTATTGGATAGTAGTTTAAATCCATTTGCTCCTGTACCAGAATATTAATTCTTGTCTTTTCCCAATAATTAGGAAAAATTACTAACACAGTCAATCATTCCCAAGCTGATAAGTGGGGCAACATAAAAACACAAAGAAATAACTGAATGGAGAGTGTATGTGCTAGGAAAGTCGATTTCTTGCCTTGAGATTTTCTTTTATTATGATGAAGTCAATAATAAGATCATGAAAGGCAGAGCTAATCTTCCCTACTCCTTTGAAACTGTATCGTTAGGTTAAGTTTGCCTTTCTCCAGGGGAAGCTTTTCAGAGTGTATGACTTTGTTTTATTCTGTTAGCTGATATTTGAATGTTTATCATTCCACACATGGAATGGTTTCTTCTGTGAATTACAGATGCACAGTGGTTACCTTAACAGCACTTACAGAAATCTGTTAGAAGGGTTTAAAGAAGAAAGTGCCTTGTTCTTTCCTTATCCTGATGCTTCTTCATTGATGTGGTAACAAAGTGAAAGATGAGGAATGGTGGTGTATCTTACATCTTGCTGCAGTGAACAATTTATGGGACTAGATTTTCAGCTTATTTAAAGTGTTGTAGCTCTCCTGAATAAGGAGATACAATAATGTGGGTCAGCAGGACTCTTGGGACAGAATCTGCCTTTGAACTTGCCACAGAATGTACAGTAATTAGGGTCTGTGACAAAAGAATGTGCACAAAGAATGATAATATTTGATGTCAGTCTTGAGGAGTCATAGAAAAGTTCTGCATTCTTTTCCATTTTCAGAGCAAGTTGCTAAGATTATATTGAAACATCCTAATTATTACACAGCATAAGGGAGAAAAAGCCACTGTAGGAATTAAAAACTTAAAGACTTGATTTGCACGGAAGTCACATTTACTCTGAAGTAAGATATACTCCATGCTTGGCATATTTCATAATTTACAGAGACCTAGTCTAAGCTGACCACTGTAAAAGAAAATATATGGGAGGAAAAAATATATCTAGTCATTTTAGATAATTTAATTTACTCTTAAATATAGCCTGTTAAGCTTTCAAAATAACAAGCTCCAAAGAAAAGGCAAAGTTTCTATCAGACACTAATTAGGGATTGTCAATCATTTAAACTCCTAGAAGAATCCAAACAAGACAAAAGAAATAGTTGGTGTCTTTTAAAAATAAGCATGCAAGGCTTGAACTCTCAGAGAATGTCTTGTGCTGTGGTGCAACAGGACTTGACTTTGCCCATCAGCATTGCTTCCAAAAGATTTGCCTACTGACATTTACGTGATGAGGTGGCATTTGCTTTTGGGAGATGTATTTGGTGTCATGTATTCTTTGCAGTAAGTCTTTTCTGATGGCATGTAAAGGTCATTTCAGTAGAGCAGGGTGCATTTGTAAACTTCTGAGAAAGATTCTGGGCATGAGGCATCCACTGAATAGTAAGTATGCTGTTTCTTCAGAAACTGGTGGGCTTTTTCTCCCCTCTTCCTCTCCCCACCCCACCTCTTCCTCCTAATTTTTTTTAAATGTCTTTTTCTACCTTCTCATTGTGCTAGAAATTCATTCTTGCTCATGGACAGTATATAAAATACAGAGTTCACAAAAATATTGTTTGATCCTTAGATAAATATTCTGTACCACAGTCATTATCTCTCAGCTTCTACACAACAAAACTGAAGGGTATGAAACTTTACCTGCTAATTCTTACACATCATTCCTGACATATTTGGGATGAGTTGCATAAGATGTCTCAAAGATTCAAAAAACCATCTGTTTGAATGTATTTTTCTTTTTGACATGTCAGCCAGCTGAGACTGACCATTCAAGTATCTGTTCTAGGAGGGATCATATGGATTAGGTAGCAGTAATCTGATTAAAATATTTCCTGTGCTCAAACTGGACACTCGCATGTGATCTATATTCATTCTTATCTTTATTTTTATGCCTTTTTTACACTGTCTAGAGATGCAACAACGTTAACAGCAGGTACTTATCTGACATGAGAACATCTGCAGTCTTGCCCAAAAGGCATCATTTAGGAGTCATCAGAACTTTTGTAAACTGTATTCAAGTTGGAGTCAAATTATTTAACAGCTGATGAACAGAAAAAAAGAGCAGAAGAACCAGGTAATGAATTTATAGTACTAAAGTTTATTCATCTGTGGAACGAAACAGGCAGCATGGCTGGGAGGGATGGTCATTTTAAAAGGCTTAAATGTGAAATCAGTCCACTCTTAGACTGAATTAGTCTCAATCTTTTTTTATTTCTTAGCATTAGTCTGTTTTGTTGTCATTAAATAAAATTTGAAACCTCCCAGCAGTAACTCCTGCAAATTATTTCTGTCATTGCTGCTGTGGAAATGCCATTATAGAAACCCTACAATGTTAGGGTTTCTATCAGGAGGTTTCCCCCCTCTTATTTTGCATTGTGAAACCAGACAGAACCAGAAGAGATGTTCAAGTTACAACAGTTAATCAAAAACATGAGAAAATGCTTTTAGAAGGTGGATTAAATTTGATATAATATGCAAGCATACCCCTGAATTGTATATATTCTACTGAAGAATATCAGTCTTCTAAAATTAGTCTTCTAAAAATGAGTTGTCTCCAATTATCTTTTCCTTCCAAGATGATGAAACGGTGCCAGTTAGTAAAAGGAATCTTTTCTACTTAGACCCTAAGGACATTATCCTCTCACACATCAGGGTATATATCATTACAAGTCTCAAGACAACTACCCTGCACCCTTCAAGCACATGTCACTTTTCTAGCAAGCAGCTGTTATCCCCAAATGTGAACCCTCAGAAATCATAGTTGGGAAAACTTTATGGAAAAAAATCCTTACAATCATTTGGCACAGCAGACAAAATGAATGTTTTTCATCTCTTTGCTCCTATCTGGTTTGTCTCCCACAGCATTGGTTGCTGCGCTATCTCGATGTTGATTTACAGCAGAGTAACCAAAGCATGTAAAATACGTTTAGGTAAAGTCAGGTAAAACCCTCTGTTATGGTTACAGGGGAAGGACACATGAGCCGCTCAATTACATCTATCAGCTGGGTGAGTGTAGGTGAATGCATAGTCTGAAATGTTACCGCTCTCAGCTGCTTTCTCTGTAGAGTTCACGAGGAACTCCTAGTCCATAAAGCATCATCAGATCAGAATGCCTCATTTGCTCCAGCACAAGGTCTGACACAGTTTAGTTATATATTTTTATTATTTATTTGATCAGTTTACATGTTCCTTTTCCCCAGCTGCTCTGCAGCAGTGGTGGCCACCGGCAGAAGTGAAGAAACACCTGGAAGTGTTTCAGCTGTTGGTGGGTCAACACCCAAGGAGCTCTCATACTGTTGGTTCATGCACTTCAGCTGACAGACAGTAATTCATTACACAACTGGCACTTGACCATGGCTTTTGTTTTCAAACAAACATGTAGTGACCAGGGCAGATGAATCTTATGCAAATATAAAACATACCCTCATGTGGGGTTTTTAGTATCTGAAGTTTGAAATGATGAAGGACATGAGATGTTAACTGGGATTACCATGAAGTGTGAAAATTGGAGCAGAATAAATATTTGTAATTAATACAGTATAGAAATGCTTCTATAAGAGCATAGCTTGGAAAACACACCTTCCCGTGTAGAAGTACTTAAAGTTTTCATTATTTTTGCATTTGAAAAGTGGAGTGAACACCCACTTCTAATTTTAAGATCCAACAAAACATAAACAGATATCAATGTGAGTAGCTCAAACCACATGTGGTGTGTCAGATCCAAACTTGCACACATTAAGTACAGCTGAGATTAATTTATACAAGTTGTGGATACAGGCAGGGGAGATTGTCTCTGTTAAAGAGCAGCTGCTCTTCACAGTTATTCTATGCTACAAACCTTCACTTAGCTAGAGAGATTCTCTTAGGGATTTGTGCTTATTTTCCTTAGAAAGCTGAGCATCTAATTGCGCAACAAGGATGTTAACTGTATTTTAAGAAAAAAAAAATCACATAAATTCCCAGAGCCTCTCAGATCAGTGAGAGACAGCTCCTGAGTGAGTAAGCTTGCACCACAGATAATTAGAAGGAAGAGAGAGAAATGAAAGAGAGGTATGCTCAACTAGGTATGGAGCATGAAAGTCAAAGTTTCTGTATTGCAGGCTGCAAATCAACTTGAAGCATCCTTGAGCCCAAGCACAATGACCTATCTGCTCTGCCTCTACTGCAAGTCCAGGCTTTCTTGTAAAAGAACTTGAAGAGATCTGAAGTGTGGCAAAAGATGCCAAAGTCCCCAAAACTAGACTTCCAGTAAAGCCCAGCAAACAGAATCAGCAATCAAGAAACAGCACTTTTGGCATGTGGGATGTTTTTAAGGCCTTATTTTGGGCAGTAGTGGATATAATTTTATGGAGCTGTTGCAATCTTTTGGGGACTTTTACCTCCCTTTCTGCTTTTCATTTATAAACAGGAGACATTTGTGGTTTATGTCTGTGTCATTGTTCTCAATTTTTCTCCTGCTATAGTAGTCCTACAGAAAGACCCCTGTAGGTTTTGCTGTGGAGCCAATAGGATTGAAAAAAGGTATCTGTAAAATTCCCTACGAATAATATCTGAAACACTAGAAAAATGAGTCAGCTTCCTCTTAGCATTTCCTCAACTATCTTCTGCTGTTTCTCTTTGTTCGCTTGCTTTTTCCCCCCATATACACTTTTCAAAGCTGTCTCAAAAGACAAGTGCACTTAGGGCTTGATAATGTGATTTCATATAGTTTCATTCCATCTCTCCCCCCCCCCCC
>VZZY01018546.1:29336-113373 GCA_013400335.1 Eurystomus gularis | reverse complement strand
CCCCCCCCCCCCCCCCAAATTTCCTTAGTTCTTTCCTTGCCTCCTTTATCAGTCTTTCATAAGGGTGGATTAAGATGTAATTTTATTTACAGTCTTATTTATGCCCAGTCATTTCCTCATTTTATTGTCTTTGCCAGAGATTGCATGGAAACATTTCCTATTGTTTAATGTCAGCTAATTTGAACATGTCAACAGCTCTTTCTACCTTTAGGCACATAATTCTCAATATTTACCACAGCTGCAACAGTTTATTCTTGGGAAACATGAGAACAAAACATAATTAACACAAAAAGAAAGTGCTAACAATGTCAAGAAGGAAATGGAATGCAATGACACATCCAAAACAGAGTATCATGGAAGCCAAAATTGATAGTATGTTTAAAGAGAGGCACTTAAAATTTGTATAATAAATATTTCCAGGACACTTCATGGTGCATACTGTAGAAATATTCTCTATCCTTGAATTTGTTTCCTCACATTTTATTATTTAAAATTTAATTTCAGAATTTTTCCACTTACGACTTCACGTGAAGACGTGATCTGTTTCAATTACACTTTCTGAAATGGAAATGCCTTCCATCTAACTCTCATGGTCTAGGCTTTCTTTGCCTTTCTCTCTAGTCATTGGGGACAAATAGGTGGCTGCAGCAATTAGCATTTAGTTCTCTCATCTCCTCAAGCAAAAAAAAGAAAATCCAAACCAAGCAAAGTTATTTAAGTTTGGCGTAGGTTAAAATTTGAAACAGCTTAGCCTGGGCAAAATCTCATCATGCACAATATTTTTCCCAAAAGCATGTTAAGATGATATCCAATCAAAATGACTCTCAAATCCACCAAAAGAAACAAACAAATGCAAGGAAAGCAATGCATAGGGTGGAACAGAGCAAGGAGGAAAAGAAAACCTTCTCACCCCATTATTTAAAATATGGAAACATGAGTTACTGGGTAAGACTATCTTTCCTAGAAGGACAATATGATGCAGCTCAGGCTTTTTATAGGAAGAATGTGTCCTCTGTGGAGAAAACACAGAAAACCTAAAATGAATAGTTAGGTCCAGAGCAAGAAGAAACGACGACAAAATTTAAGAAGGGAAAATTCAGCCAGTTTTCTCACTTCTCATCCACATCAGATTGTGGATTTGGGCAGGAGGAAAGTCAGCTAAAAGGAAATTGACTGGCCTAAGAAGTGAAAATTATAAGTTCTCTTGCTACTTGCAAAATGCTTTAGAGGATGTTAACCAGAATATGCCTACCTACAATCATTGACATGTATGTGCCAGTGATTGCTCGTTTTTCCATGTTCACCAAAACCATTATTTCAAACAACGCATAAGTACTTACAATAGTAGTTCAAAAGATTTGCAAAATATGAGTTTTAGAAAAATCTCATACAATATTGCGGTGTATCCAAAGCTTTTGCTCTCCATGCTGTCACAGAAACATTGGTGAAATTTTTCAAGACCATTGTGACTTTATCTGCAAACTTCCCAAACTTTAAAACAAGGATTGGGAACCTGACATGAAGTCAGCCAATCATTTTGTATACAGCCTCCTGGAGACAGTCTCCTTAGTCCTATTAATTTCACTTCAATATCTACTTACCTCCTGAACATATTGATCTGTTTCTTAACAGTAGATCTACATGCTTCTGAAGGCATACGAGAGAGGCAAATGTAGATTTTGAAACAGTCAAGATGTTGACAATTAAATTTTTATCACACTTGGATTCCTAATTCACTTTTGGTGTAATTGGTACAGGCTGCCTCTCATTAAAATCAAATATGATCAGCACATAATTGCTTTGGTACTTCAGCAGAACTGGCTTTGTTGTATACTCCTGTGTGTGACAGTCTTGAAGTGAACATTTTTATTGGAAAAACGCAACCTATATTAGAAATGAGGACCCAGTTCTCACAGGAAGAAGATAAATTAAATTAAAAAGCTTGCATTTTTGACAGAACTGGCTGTAATTTTTCTCCCAAAGGCTTCAGCTGGCTTTGGACTAAGACATGTGGTTATCTGTCTATACTGCTATCAAGGCCTGGAAATTAAAAAGATGGCATATGCTAGTAGAATGAACCTGAAGTAATATTAAAAAAATCATATTTTAATATAACAAGTAGTGAGAAAAAGGATATAGCTTTGTTGTTTGCCTCTTCTAGCTCTTGAAGTCACAGCCAGTCCCTGAAAATCATGCCAGATTTTTGCTGATGTTGCATTCTCTTAATATCTGCTCATTGTTTTAGAAAATGCCTTAGCTGTTGAAAACGAATAAAGCTCAGCAGATCTTCAGTTTCATTTTTCCTGGTTTACAGCAGGGAATGTGAAAAAGAATTCAAAAGAAAAATAAGTCAAAACATTTTTTGATTTCTTGGCTACAATGAAAATCTTGAAAAGGTGATAAGGGAGCAATTTTAAAGAATAAAAAAAGACAGAAAAATAGTTTGCTTATTGTAACATAGGAAGGCAGGTGGTAGATTGGCTGTGAGCTCTGAACGCGAGGTAAATACCAGGAAGACTGGTCTAGCCAGAGGGAGTAATAGCAGAGAAACACATGAAAATTCCTAGTCATCAAAACACTGTTTCCTAAAATGACTCATCTGGGACCCTTGTAGGTAAGAGAAGTTGTCTTGCTTTGAAGAAGGATGATACATGAGAATGATTACACTACAAGGTGGATCCTGATGCTGAATGTTGAGATGTAGTAGAGCCCATGTCAATGCTTCAGGCTGCTTTTAGTTTATTTCTTAGCTGAACAAAGAAAATATTGAGGTAAGGAAAGTCAGAATAGTGAACCCTTTCAGTGGTAACCACTTGTTCTATTAAGGACACACTCTTTCTGCATGCGTATCTTGTTCTCCTGAGTCCAGGAAATGGAGGGCACAAAGAAGTTTGAAGTAGAATCTACTCAGAGATCCACAGTGACAAAAGTGAAAGGCAGCATGTGGAAGTTGTGACGAAGGAAAAATGTTGATATATTTGGAAATAAATTTTCACTATGCAGATAGTTTAGGGGACTGGGAAAGAGGCTGTGAAATCTCTACTCTTGGAGATACTTGAAAATGAACTGGATGTGGCCCTCAGCAGTCTGAACTAAGTTGGCCCTGCTTCAAGTAGAGCATTAGACTACGTCATCTCCAGAGATCCATTCCAAACCATGTTGTTCTATCAATCTATGATTATATGTATAAGTTTTATGAGCAATTTAAATTCTTAACTGGAATTTAAAGGATATGTGAGTCCCTTTGTGAAACACACACCAGTAACTACTAAAACAGGTTATATAAAAGGCTACATAGTGACACTCACACCGATGCTACGTGGCCACTTGTGAACTCAATGCACCTTATTAATTGCTTTAATTTCTATGACTAAGGCAAGGTCACCCATCAGGCCACACCAGTACAAATAGGAGACCAGGGAGACAATTTCCTCCAGAAAACATTACCAACAACTATTAGTTCAACGAATCTTTGTACCATGTTGTAAGTGTCTCAGATCACACAGCTTAGGAGCCTATGAGGTAGATAAATCTCCTTAGAGATCTCATGTAATTCCTCCCTATTGCATCTGACAGATAAGGAGGTGGGAGCAGAGCAGCTATTTAGGTTAACAGCCCCTAATTTGGCAGGCTGCCATGCTGTGAAAAAGAAAACATGGTTTTCTTCACAGAAGCAAAAATAAAGTAGTCTCAGTCCATAATTTTTTTCTAATTTATTTTCTAAACCATTAGAGGGAAGATTTGGTAGTAGTCTAAATGATAGCATAAAGAACATAGAAGATTGCATCTGTGTAATCAGGTGTATGTTTAGTTTGCTACTGTCAGGAGCTATGTTGTGCTCCTTTCTGTCTAGCTACCAGCAAACTCATCCCATAGCATCTATAGTTCACCACTTTTGGACAGCAGCAGACTGAGGAATAGACCAGTAGGGCTTGTTTGAGGCTTAGACTGTAACAAACCTCCCATGAATTCAGCCACTTCCAGTTGATGCATATGCTACTCAATTTAAAACAATAGTAAAACCTGGCTGTTATCTAAGGTAGGGCTATATTTCATAATACTAATGAAGAAACTTATGCAGCCCTTCAATGTTAAGGTTTTGGAGACGTTAATAGTTTTTTGAGATACCCGTCTTCAGCAAGAGAATTTAGATGACTTTTCCCAAACTCCACAAGAAGTCTGAAGCAGTGACTTCAACACCAGATCTTTGAGGGCATCAAATACACGGGCTTTTGCAGGAAAATTCACACATGTTCTGTCCAGGTCTCAGTCTTGGGTAATTCAAGTGTGGCATGCGCTTGCTTTCAGAAGGAAACCTTGCTAATCAGTAGAACTTGCCAAGTGTTTAGGCAAGAGAGCATGCTTCCTCCACAAGAGGATGGGATGATCCACATGGTGCATGCTCCAACCATTGTTATCTCCTTGGTGTCAATACAAGGAAACAGTGGTTGGTTGTACTAAGTACTTCGGAACAGTTTTAATTGAAACCATGTGGAAGTTACCCAACACAGCCAGCTTTGTTTAAAAACAATGTGGATGCGCCAAAAGGGAAATTGTTCTAAACAAAGTGTCAAGCTTGGCAAAGCTCACACTTCTGAAATTCTTCAACTGCACTGCCTCATTTTCCAGTAGGAAAACAAAAAACTTTCATTTAAAACTGCTTTTTGCTCACAGCTCTAAAGTTCAAATTCTTGAAAATTTGGAACTTCTGATATGAAAAATTATTAAAGAGAAAATTCTGTGACTGGTAGAGGATGAAGGGTTTTTGGAGCAGGCAGGAGATGCTGGTTGTATACACATTTAAATTAAATGAAGACAGACATGGCAGTCTGGAACAACTGAAGTTTTTTTTTCCCCACAAAGTGCCCCAAAGGGGTCAGTTCTTAAAATTACACAATAAATCACATCTGTTTCTGGGAAAAATACAGTAGTGGCCAATCTTTTGACACACACTACTCCCCCTCTTAAGGCACCAAAAATCTTTAGTGAGCAACTGTGTCCCTTCCTTGGCAAATCCAAGCATGGCCATACAGAAGGAGATGCACTTTAATAATACCACATCTGGAAGTCAGGCTGGAAAAACTGCCAGTTTGCATGAACTGAACTCTGAAAAGCTTGAGGAACATTTATTCACTTAGTTATGTTTTCAGGGGTGACTAGCAGTGATATTTCCCTTCTTTTCCTCCCTATTTCCCTTCCCACTTTGTTTAGACAGTCAAGGAGAAGATTGTCTCTTACTACCTACTTCTACACTAATAAGTCTTACCTCATATTATGGTATTGGTAGTGGTGTATCATATAATTAATCTGTAACAAAATATGATTAAATAGTGTGTTGCTTGGCAGGACTGTTTGGGGAAAAAAAACAAACCCTAACAAGAAAAACATCACTGAGGGGTTTTGAGCAGTCCCCCAAACCACATCCAGTAACATACACTTTCAAGGGATTTTGCACATTTTAATGTTTGGGGGTTTTTTTTGCTTCCTTCACTGTCAGATTTTTAATGTCCAAGGTGAACATGACCTTTGTGCTATGACCACAAGATCTATCATTTCAATAGGATGCATCATTTTAAATTTCTATCCAGCTCAAGGGCTTTACCTTCACCTTGATCCCAAGGTATCATCACTTCTTAGTTCTCTATTACTGTGTATAACTGGGACTGTGAACACTGCTCATATTTGATGATGTGGTACTGTCTACTGACGGCCCAGTTAATGATTATTCTCATTGTGTGAGTAATAGTAACGTTACCTTGTGCTTTCAAAGGTACTACACACTCCTATAGTCAGAGTAGGATAAAAATCTGGAAAAATCTCACATTTTTGCATGCCTTTAAATATTTCAAAATCATTAAAAGGACTGAAAAAAGTATGAATTCTGAAATAAACTTAAACAGGACTTACACAGAGAGTGTGCGGTGCCAAAAATGCTCTAAATTAGTCTCAGCATTTTCTATAATGTGTTTGGAACTTGGTGGTTTCTCAGCAAATGAGGAAATTAAAAGCGGATGGCCCAGAACACAGGAGTTCCACAAAGAGACTAGCATTAGACCACTTACCCATTCTTTTACAAGACTTAGCAATTACTGAGTAAAGGCTGCTTTTTGCAGCTATTCAACATGTACAACTATTGGCTGGTGTTTGTGGAGTTTTCAGATGTGGGTACATCTGTGAGCTCTGATAGAGAAAAATTTATAGAGAGGCTAAATTGCTCATGAGTGTGTGGGAGTAACATAATCAGTTCCCAGGAGATGGATATGAGAAAAAAAAATAGAATTAACCTGGACATTCTTCACCCTTTCTGTTGAAACGGTCCCAAGTTTCTCATCCTACTTACATAGTATGCAAGGTGCATGTTGGAGAAGGAATTGATTCCTGGGGAGATGACCCCTAACCATAAAGAAGCATCATCCTGCTGCCTAAGTTACCCTTGATGGTTCAACAAATTTTGGGATCTTCCTCCCCAAAAATTCACAGCCTCAGCAGAACAGACTAAGGACGGCTCTTCAGCTAGTGCTCCAGCTTGAGCTCATCAACCAGAAGGCTTGAGACTGAACCTGTCTTCAAGTGTAAGTCTTCATTCTCACCTGAGGATGTGTAATGTAAAGGCTGAGCAATAGAATGAGAACTGGAAGAAGAACTGGATTACTATGTGTGGTTCTGAGCTCCTCAGTATGAGAGAAACATGGTCACACTGGAGACAGTCTAGCAAAAGGCCATGAAAGTGAGTAAGTGACAAAAGCATCTGTTCCATGAGGAAAAGCTAAGAGAGCTGGGGTTGTTTAGCCTGGAGAAGTGAAGGCTCAGGAAGGGATCTTATTAATTAAATACTTGAAAGGAGGGTGCAAAGAGGACAGAGCCAGGCAGTTTTCAGTGGTGTCCAGTGAAAAGACCAAAGGCCATGGGCACAAACTGAAATGCAAGAGGTTCTGTCTGAACATCAGGAAACACTTTTTCACTCAGAGGGTGACCAGAACTGGTTGCCCAGGGAGGTTGTAGAGACTCACTCCTTGAGACATTAAAAAGTATCTGGACATAATCCTTGGCAACTGGCTTTAGGTGATCCTGCTTGAGCAGTGGGGTTGGAATACATGGTCTCCAGAGCTCCCTTCCAACCTCAACCACTCTGTGATTCTGTGAGCAATATCCTCCTACTCATCTACCATACAGAATGGGTAGAAGATATTAGAGAACTAAAGAGAACATAAAGTAAGATAGTGACTCACCACAGACTCTCAGTGTACAATAATTGCTAAAGCATAAACAATACAGTTATCAGAGGTGAGAATTACACACACTTATTTAAAGGATGAGAGCTTATAAAGTATATAAACAGCCTTTTCACACCTTGAACTCAACTTTCATCACAAAAGCAATGCTACTTCATCCCTACCACATGGGCTGAGCAAGAACCACAGTTAACAATTGTCACATGAAGAAAATTAATTTTCAAAGTTTATAATAAATCTCTCATTTTCACCCTATTGCCTGGCAAGTGTCACAGAGGCACCCACAAAACAAACAGCAACAGCTCCCAAAACAGGGATTCATTGCAACCAAAGTTGCCCAACGCTCCTTCTGACAAAATACAAGCTCAGATGTCTGTTGTGAACATAACTACTACACAACAAATTCCTAAACTTTAAGGAAAGATGGACCACAACTGACATATACTCACTCATAAAAAGGAAACCTCCCACCCAAGAGTGCCCAAAGTATCACTCACCAAAAGAAGAGCGAGGCTCACTCAATCCATGGACAGCATCTCCAAGCAGAAGGCCTGACTGCCAGACCCACTGCTCTACAAAGAACCAACTTAACTGGTTCTTAGGTGGGGCTCCATTTATACCCTAGTCAAGGGTGCATTGTGGTCATTCTAATTGATTGAAGGGCCAAGCCCAGGCAAAACAGGCTCAGGGTCTAGACCCTGAGGCATCAGTTAATCACTATGAGGTGTGGCTTAACAGCTGAGAAGTATCAAATCATTCTGGCACACCCTGGTTTTGCTCTGTTTTGTTGGCTGGGGAGGCTGTACCTGCCACAGGAGACCTTGTCATTTAACAGCAGGCTCTTCTTTGGTTTTGAGTATTCAAGATGGATACGTGAGGATGAAGAGTATCATACAGCACCCACAGGAGATCTTCACCCTTTTGGGGAGGAACATGGAAGTCAAGTAAAATTCACCATTATTTCCTGAATAAAAACTTGTGTTTATATTTAGGCATTCCTATCTCAGATCTCTGCTGGCAATGAGAAAACTTTAGACATCTCTAAGACCCATCTTAATCTATCTTCAGACATTTCAGATATCTGCATCTGAAAGCACTGTGAAGAGTTTCTGAAGTGTGACCTTCAATCTCATTTTCAGTTCTTCAGAACCTTAAAAAATGCCTTGTTTTCAGTATATCAGCAGTTTCAGTGATAGCTGTGAGGGTTTTTATTCTCATAAATTATTAAATGTGCTATATACATCAGGATGCAATGTGCCTTAGATTTTGAATTACATTTCATATTGTCACAATTGTTTTCACTTCAGTCTTGTGTTTGTTTCAACCATTCGTCACCTTGTTTAGATTAGCAGTAGCTTTTGGCAAAGTTTTCCTGGATGTTTTGAGCTGAGACTGGGAAATGAAGTGCTACTACCTTTCTTGTCTCCGTGCCCAAGATGTAAAGCAGCACTTAAGTGTCACATAAGGTCTAGCCAATGACTTTGGAAGCAGTATCAAACACTGATTTATGTGAATTTCATTTAGAGTAGCATAGATACGATATGGGCTAGAACAGAAGGAAGCAGTTACCCAGAAGAACTTTATACTTACTCCTTGATCTTGCAGTTGCTTAAATACCATTTCTCCTGCAGAGTAACACTTCAGAAATAGGATGAAAAGAGTATTTTAATAGAAAGAGGATAAAGGAAGTTGTTAAAACTGGGTCATTTTTCCTCTCCAACCTGACACATATTTCTGATGATGAATGGTGGTTGTCTGCCTTCACAAGCAGAAGATACTGCGTGTCAAAATCCTTTTTATAGAACTAGGGAGACACAGAGCAGGAAAAAATGGCCGTGAGTTAAAAAAAAATACCAGACTCAAAGACTTAACACTCCCCTAAGTCATTGTACCTGAGGATTATTGGAACAAACTGCCAGAGCATAAGCTGCACTTACCACACCGTAATGTTTAGAAAAGCAAGACAAGGAATGATCCTAGAAGTTATGATTTAGTCAAACACAAAGTAGACTTTAATCAGAGAAGTGTCATTGCCTCATTTCAGTGCCTGGAAAGCAGCTGGACTTCCGCCTTTAAAGGCAATGCAGCTCTTCCTCCTGCCTCAAGGGTCAGAGCACTTCAACTCACCTAGGAACATACCATGCATTGGTGGCATTTAAGGATGAGCTGGAAGGTGTTTTGTCAACCCACAGGTATTTCTTTCTCATCATCTTCACAGAAACAGATTGGGGCATTTGAAAGAGTTTCACCTCTGTGCTGGTGTGTTCACAGCTGGATGCCCATTGCTAGGTTTCCTTCAGCAGTGAACTAATCTGGTCCTGACCATTTCACAGTCCCAGGGAATTGCAAACACCAGGCAATCGTTATAGCCAAGAGCGAGCACTAGTATTCAAGGTTTACCCTCCTTACCTAATACTCAAATAGCACAAATCAATTTTCTCAGAAAGTATATTTTGTGGTCTGGAACAGAGTCAGCCCGGCGGTGTATTTCCTATTCTGCAGACGTGTCTCCTGCTCACAGCTGGGTACAAATGAGGAGAGGGCACTGTGCTAGGATTAGAAGGAGCTGAGATAGATTGGAAGGTTGCTAAATCCTGCAGACCACACACTGAAAACCTCGCAAGGTCAGTGATCAGAAAATGCAGTTCTCCCTCTCCTTAAAATTCAAGTAGAAATATTTCTATCACTAAAGCTTCTTAAATCATGAAGCTTGGAAAACCTTGAGCAGGTAAGAGAGGTAGGGAGCGACAGCTGACAGCAACTAAAGCATGGCCTAACATTAATGCAGCTGTTTTATCACACATTGTGTTTGAACTTCTCTTTTTTCAGCTCTGAAACAAGCAGAATGCGGCTTACCTCAGCTTTTCAAAGATCAAGGACACCCACAACAAAACCTTTGTGGGAACACAGGCATTCACACTTGGCACCAAGGCAACTGGCAGTTGCTAAACTTCCTTTTTCTCCCACTCAAAGGTCATCCTCTGGAAAGAACAGGACTCCTCTGCACCCCTCAGATCCCATGGATTTGATCCCCCTTGGACTGCTTTCTCCAGGACTAGCTAGTGGCTGTGTGATCACCATAAGGCATTGCTGTGCCTGAAGAAAGGATGGTACATGCCCACCTTACAAGGGGATGCAACATAATCAGTGAATTTAGACTGTAGGTAACAGTGATATACAAACACTACTTCCCTTACAACCTGCAACCCTTTACAAAAATCCCAGTATAGCTGCTTTCAGTACAGTTCTGGTATGTAATGAATTAACTTTTGCACACAAAACTCTTTTCCTTAGATGTGTGCTCGGAGATTACAGGGGAAGTCTGTGGGCTCCTGAGCAGCACTTATGAGCAGCATCTTTACAGCCCTGAATTATGGCTTAGGCTGTTCTGCAAACAACCCCCTCCAAAACCTGAGTGATTGATTGTGAACAGCATGAAAATGTCAAAATCACCTAATTTAATCAAATCAGAATCAGTTTCCTTTGGAACAAGGGATATGTTTCATCAGGGCTATTCCTAAGGCAGAATTTCTAGCTTTCAGCTTCTACCTCTGTTAACATTTGAGTCTCCAGAAGAACACAATGACCACAATTTGGGTCTCCATTGTGTGCTCTACAAAAGAGCAGGCAAAAGCAGACAAAAGAAAGGAAAAGGCTTAATTTTGCTCAGGATAACATGAAACAAACAAATGAATACAGAGGTATAGGAAAACAACAAAAAGTAAAATCAAGTTTGAACTGAGTCTGAGAAAGGAGCAAAAATTGACCAGGTTAGGAGTAACTAAAAATTGAAAGTTATAATGGAAGTTTTTCTTTAAATTTCCATAAAGGCCTATCTGCCTTTAACGGAACATGGGTTTATTAAGCAATAAATTGGGTGAAATGTAGCTCTGTAGGGAAAATCTGTAATATTTTCAGATTTATATCCTCATACAAGATACATGAGTTGTATTGATTTTTTTTTCCCCTTGTCTTGTTCAGAATACATTCTTAAAGGTTAATCTCAATCTGTTGGAAGTTTTCTAATAACCTTCAGTGGTTTTGACACAATTGCGGGAAGGTGGAAAAACACCATTCAGTGACTTACTTGTTTTCAAAGACTTTTGTTCATTTAAATCTCTCCAGTTTTATAAAGGATTCTGCTCCCACACTCCACAAGTAGCCCAGTAAGATTAAATTCTGCTACAGTAAAGCAAAAGCATGGGAGCAACCTCATAACTTTTCACCCTCATGTTTAAAAAACAGCTCAAGGAATAAAAAATGAATGAAAATTGGATTAAGACAGTCTGTGTCCTAAAGAGAGGGAGCATTAGATATGTAATCACAATAACTGTTCACATACGCAGCCATCCTTGTTAGAGAGCCTCAGCTAGAATAAATCAGCACGTCTTGGTGATTCCAGATAACTTCTAGAGGAGGTGACATGGGGGAAGTCCCACCTGGGTAGCAGGAGTGAATGACTCTATGTGGAACTTGTAATCCTCTACAAAAAGGGTCCTCAGCAGCAGCTCCCAGAGTAGTTTTGGTGTGTAACAAATTCAGTCTTGCAAGGTAGCTTGGTGACATTGTTAATTCCCTGACTTTATCTTGATAATTCAGGAACAGGTCATCATCGTGTTGATGTGAGGAGGTGTCAAGGGTGCTTATAACACATTCTCCAAGTGAAACTGCATATTAAAGTGCATGGTACTGAAGGACTCACAACATATAGAAGCAAGGCAGTGTTGCAGAGGAAACAGACAGAGGAGCAAAGACTTTCTCTGTATCTTTTATAAAATGTTGAGCATTCTTAGGGAGAGCTTGAAAACAATTTGAGGGTTGTAAACAAACGGCTAGAAATGGTGATGCAAAACTCATATGGAAGAGGAGTAAATCTGTTTAAATAACTAAGACCCTCGTTTCCATTATATCACTAGACATACTGGAAAAACTACCCTTCCAGCCAGAATGATTCTGATTCTGTGTTTCAGGACTAAAACTAGTCCAATATATATATAATGTTTTCTTTCCAGGTAGATGAAGAAGAACTTGAAGCTGAAATGTGTTGATTTCCCTGGAACAGGCAGTCTTTTAAAAAGAAAAACTTGTATTGATCTTTCTACAATATGAAAAGCTGTCATGCACAAGGGTCATGCTGTGGGAGGTTCTGTATATACACATTGTGAAACATTGTCCCTGGAGCAATTTTCAGCACTCTCTGTAAGAGAACATCTTATCTACCATACCATGAAAAGTGTTACCATGAAATACCAATGCCATGAAGTTCAGTTTTCAGGTTGAAAACGTAAGATTCATGCACAGTGTAACTATCCAAGATGTCTTTCAAATCATAGATTTGACTCAAATTTAGATGTCTACTTGTGAGGCTCTGTCTGCAAACTGGGTGTCTCAGATTGCATTACAGCTTGTGGAAATCCAGTCAGTGAAGTGTGAAGAGCCTTCAGATATAGCAAGTTGAATATACCATCTTATTTGAGATCCTCTGGAATATCTTCTCTGGCTTCCATCTTATATTCAAAGGAATTTAGGTCTCCCTTATGTCACATCTGTTTGTCTTGAATTCCCCAGGTCCATCTCATGCTGCATTATGTCTTCCTCAGCATGAGCTGAATTGCTGTCGGGGCTTTGCTGCCTATAGTGACTACACCAATGAGTATAATGGAAGCTTAAACCAGCTCAGATAGATGCACATTAATTTAATGTCTTGCTTTACACAAAGAATCCCCATTTTAGAACAGATCTCCATACATTTGTAGACAACAATGGTCAAGAGAAGCCTTTAGTCAATGCTCCACATGTTATGGCAATAAGTGGATCCCTGCCTCTAAGGAATGAGTGTGCTCAAGTAATGAGTTAGGCTTAAGAAACAAATCTGTGCATTATGAGAACCTCTTCCTTCCTAAAAACAAGGAACCAAACAACAAAACACAGATGCACCCCAAATGAGAAATGCAGAATTTGAGACAGTCCTCTAGGGCAGACAGACAGCATTTGTTTTTTGTCAGGCCCAAATATGCCCGTGTGTGTGTGTCTCAAAGCTTCAGCTATTCTGCTCTACTGCTTATTGAAATGGTCCTTGAGTGCTCTCATGGTCAGTTCTTACATCCCTTCTAGAGGGTGCTGACCTTCTAAGTCTTTAATTACATCCCCATCCCTTGTATTTTATATTTTGCATAACTAAAACATGTGTAGTGTGCTGCTGAACTGTTGCCCCCCAGAAAGCCTCTTTGAGTTTGGATGGAAGTCACCACAAGTGCATACCTTTAGGCCGTTTTTTGCTTTTTCAGCATCTTTCGATTTCATATTTGTATCCTGCTTAGAGGATGCGTAGGCAGAGACACTTCCCCTTGTTTAAACTCCATCATCCCTAATATCAGAAGACATTTTGAGGGCAGCAGTCAGCATATTCAGAGACTCAGGAGGGCAAGGAGAGCAAATTTCACTTTCTGAGGTACAACTGCCAGCTCTTTCCAGACAAACAGCACCCTGACAGCCCTGGAACAAGGGATACAGTTGTGTCGAAATTACCTCTCTGAAGGGTAAGACACACAAAATAATTTGGTGTCTATATTTTGTGTCAAGACCACTGCTTGTTTAGACAGGTAAACAGTTGACTTATTCAGATGGGTAAAACCATTGGCTGGCAATGAAGGGAATCTGTTCCTAGATTCCTGCTTGGAGGAAGAGTCTTTTTGTATTGGCAAATGAATTATTTTATCACTTTGCTTTCTTTGAACTGCCTCCCAATTATTTCATAGGGGTATTTTGAAGCTCCTTTGCTTGGTTCTCTGTAGTCATCAACTACAATTCACCGTGACTTCACTCCAGGGAAACATTGGCCTTTTGTTTCCAAAGCACTCTAGGAAACTTGCTCACAACTGTTTCAAAATACTAAATAAATAATGAATCCCACATCTAAATCATTACGAAACTGATCATCCAGTGAAACATTCTGCTTTTGTCTGAGAGCTCACATTGAAAAATGTGTCATAACAGTATTTATTATGACCTCTGCAAAAGTAAATCAAAACAAAAATTTTGGAAAAGTTTATAAGCAACAAATGAAATTAAGTAGGTTTGTGTTTATTACAGCCATTATGTTATTACAGTGATGATATTAATGGTATTGTTTTTATTTAAAATGCGGTATATATTATGGAAAGCCCCAATCCTGATCTTGGTAAGCCTTACAAAAAAAAATTTGGAAACATTGTATGGGACAGCAAATAAAGAAATAGTTTCACTGTCAGGGAGAGATGAAAATAACTAGAGATAAGAATTGCTTACTCTGTCAGTAGGACTCTTCTCCTTCCCTTTGCTGTCAAGAATCCAAATATAATTGG
Organism: Eurystomus gularis; assembly: GCA_013400335.1. Taxonomy (NCBI): domain Eukaryota; kingdom Metazoa; phylum Chordata; class Aves; order Coraciiformes; family Coraciidae; genus Eurystomus; species Eurystomus gularis. The sequence continues at coordinate 98,798 of VZZY01018546.1, read as the reverse complement.
GCCAATCCAGGGGAGACTAAAGTATGATTTCCTCATCTTATGTTGTGTAGGATGCATCTAGTGCAAGAGTTTTCTTGCATTTCTCAAGCTCAGAATTGCCTCTTCAGTGTTTCATTTTCTTAGTTTTACCAACAGTCAGACTGATCAAAGTATCGAATCAATGCTTCTTCAAAACTCTGCAGTATTAGAATCATCTTAGAGCACTGTTAAGCCAACCTCAGTTAAAAGTCTGTCCATGACAAATTGCTGTGACCAAAAGAATTGTTAGAGTTGGCACAGGACAGACTAAGCAACCTAATTTTACTTACATGTCACCTTAGTTTTATTGGAACATCACCTAATACATATCAGTCATGATCATTGAATAGGAACACTGAGGTCTGCAGTACTCACAAGACAGATATCTCTTGGCACAAGTAGATTTTGGACTCTCAGCAGCAGGAATCAATTATCTATAAAACAAATAGTGAGTTGAGATTAATACGACTTTTGGGCTGTACTTTAACCAATGTTAGTTGATCTAATCATAGCAGCTGGAGATTTTTATTTGCTCCTGCATCATCAAGGGTGGCACATAATGTTCACCAGTGCATGTGATGCCACCATTTCAGAGATTTCAGTGGCCTCCACCAAGAGGTTGTGTTTTCCATGCCTACATTTCAGATCACTCCAAGGGAAAATATTCATGATAATGCCATTGTTGGGAGAGCTGCACTAACTTACACTACCTAAGGAGCTAGCCTTGGATCTGCTGCCTCTATTCTGCTACACTATTGTTTTACTTGAAAGTAACTCAGTGTGAATGGGGTGATGGCTTTTACTCACAAGGTCATGCAAAACACCTGGGAAAATATACTTTTAATCAGTAAGCCTCATTTTCCAACAGTTAAGTAATCCTCTGCTTACTTTGAGTACCAGTCATAGATTTCTGGGAAACATTCTTTGCCTTCAAACCTTACGTAGATAGGTTTGAAGAACTGCAGGATTTTCAAGGAGACTGACTGTAGCCCACTGAGTTTCAGAACGGCTTGGTTGCCTCTGAATTGCTGTCAAAACATTTACCTCAGTGTTAACGTGATTGCACGTGTATGGTACTGGAGATCTGGGTGTAGTCTGTGATCCTTGTAGATAGGTTTAATTTCAACAAGGTTCTATTTCACAGCCTTTCTTCTTTCTACTAACAAAGGGACATGAGTGTGTCACAGATGAGAAGAATCTAGGGTCTTTTTTTATTTTTAACTCCTAGGCATCTGCTCTTATTTTTAATGCAATAATACAGATGGAGAAAACAATGCAATTATTTTGTGACAAGCCTGTTAAGACCAAAATGACATTACCTCTGAAGAACTTTGTAGGGTCAACTGACTTTAACCTGTGATACTTCTGCTGATTGAATCAGTATCTTTGTTTTGTGATTTTCAGTTTATTGTCTGCCATGTAACATTCCTTTAGAAGTATGGGAAGAACTTGTTCTCAAAGTCCAATACTAGACCTGACTGGCAATGACAAAAATGCCTAGAAGTTCTCTGCTCCCTAATTTTGGTTCCACCTTTGCCTCCACGTTTATTTGTTTTAGAGGAATAACTTCTCCATAAGAAGTACCATGAATACAAAGAAAGACAACAAAGCAAAGACTTTTCATAGGTCAATTTAAGGTTGCAGGTAACAGAGATCCTAAGAAATAAGTGGAAGATAATTTTTTCTGAGTCTTTGTTTTTACAATACCTGTGGAGCAAACTGATAATCTCAGAAATGTCTGGGCTACCAGACCCTCTGGTGAGAGACACCAAAGCCATTTTATTCTTGCCAGAAGATGGGTTTCTTTTCTATAGCAAATGCCTGTATTAATTGTCTACTACGTGAGGTGATGGTATTCATAAATCTGTGACATGGTACTGGTACAACACAGTCCTGGCTCTTCTAAATTAAATCATGGCACATGTGGTTTCTTACCTCTTTTTTATACAAATATCAGAACAACTCTATGTTATATTACACTTATACCCTCATCCAGACGTTCCTATCCCATCTCCATCACAGGATGCTGGGCCACTTCCGGTCAGTAGGTATTTCCCTTGTTTCCCATCAAGGCCTACAACAGGTTTTTAGCGATCAGAGTACTGCAAACACTAAAACCCTATATGGACTTAGCAGACCAAAGCTATTCAAGGACAAATTTTGTCATATCAGGCCAACTAGCCGCTTCTTAAAGGCCTGGTATTAGTTTCTTCAAACACACCTCAAGTTAATATAATTCAAATTTATAGCATTATTTTTTCTGTGGAGTTCCTAAAAGTCTTAAAAATCTACTTTGAGTATATAAGTTAATTAAAGTAGATTAAGAAGTGAAAGCTAAATGACCTGTTTGTGCACTGTCAATGATAATAAAAAGAGATAACCTCTCGATATTTAGCTCTGACCTTTCCTCTTTATATTGTAAGATATACATTGTCCATTAGTATTTCTGTGTTTTATTCCTGTTTCATTTATGAAATTCAGTAACAATCGGAAGCCATAAATACATCAATGTAACCTAAGCATTCAGCTCCACAGATCAATCTATGATCAGTTCTTCATAGGTTATTATTGACAAATACTTTCAAGGACTGAAAGCTTTGACATTTTTGAATTAATGCAAATCTACGAAACTCACGTCAATCTATTACATCAAAGCTTTCCACAGGAAATATTAGTTCCACTGCATGCAAATAAAAGAACTTTGAGGTATCTCTAGGTAGGATCCTTTTGTTTGACTTACAGATTTTTATGGTTAAGGGTTGTAGAAAATCATTAGCATTAGAATCTGTGTTCATATTTACTCTAGAACATAAAACTACAGGGTTATTCCAGAACATAATGAAAAGATCACTGTGAAAGTATTCCATTCTTCTGACCATCCTAATAGATTCAAATCCTACTTAGCAAGAATCCTTCATTTAGATGCCACAGAAATTTTAGCAATGTGAAGAAGGTACTGAGACCTCTGTCCATCATTATGTTTAGTGTGGGCTTTTCTGTTTCCTCTCTCTCTCTCTTTTTCTCTTGCATCCCCTGGAAGGGTTAAGTTTCCAAAAGAAGCATTTGTCTTTTGTTCTTTGCTCATGTCACATTTAGCACAAAAGGCTCATATGTACTACAGCAGTGACATCTTTCACTACAATAAGCTCTGGAAAAATCCGTTAGAGAAAAGTGCAATTAGAGCAATAGAGAGACACAATGACTTGGAACACATTGTTTTGAGTTGGCAGGAAAAGGATGCGGTGATGAAATTGTGAGATTCATCAGTCGTGACAGTGGCAGTGAAGTGAGGGGAAAGGGAGTGTGACTTCCCAAAGATATCCATCCCACTTGTCCTTCAGAAGTGCATGGGTTTCTCTTACGTCATTTTACATTTGCTTATCCTCTGCACGTGCCCAGTACTCAGCCACATTAAAATGCCTATCTTTTGACAACAGAATAATCCCCCACATTACAGCCAAATCAACTTTCTTGACACTGACTATCACTGACTCTCATTCGCTGCACTGTACTGAAAAGAGAGGCAGCACCAGTGTGGATCTCTGAGGCTGCAGGAAACAAGGATCCCAAGCCCATTTGGAGCACTGTGACCATCCTGAGGTCCAAGCAGAAAGCTGGAGTTCCCAAAGGATCCGTTCTAAGCGTAGATTTTTTTTTTAAAGAGGTTACCAACACATGTCCTGGGGGGTGAGAAAAGGAAGGGAAACTGCTACTGACTTTCTTGTTTTCTATTCTATTTCCAGAACTTTTTAATAGCTTTGAAAAGAGACAAATCCTCTCAGATCCTGGGCCCATGCTGAGAGCTGCCTGGCCAGTAATTCCTGATGATGAGATGGATTTGGAAGCTGTCACACCTGAGTGACTGCCCTGAGAGGACAAGCCTAGGACTTTGTCCTTTGCTTGTGAATAGATTTTTGATTCAGTCCTTCCTATGATTCTCTTTGACTGAACACTTCAGAATGATATAACAGGGATAAGTATCCAAATGGCTGCTCATAACTTATCACAAACACATGGCAGCTGTGTAGGATGCATGAAAAAGAGCAGATGAGTCACTTTGTTGAGGAGGAGCTATTTGACATTTGGTGTTGCTTTATCATCTAGAAAGTGTGGCTACTTTTGAAAACACAGATGGGATCATGCATTTCTCCATCGTTAAGCCTGTTATACTGCTGACTCTCCTTCTGGTCCGGTCTCAATTAGATTTCTCTCAAAAGCTATGCCCGTAGTTGGTAGCCTTTGCCTTCCAGAGACAGCAACATAAAAAGGCTTGGTGTATCTGTGGACCTATCCCAGCCAACAATCTCAAATGATCTCAAAATACCTATTAAATAATCTTGTTTCTTATATAGCAAAAACTTGATTTATTAAGCTTCTTGCACTTATTTGAGTTTGATGAATGTTTTTTCCATTGAGATGCTCCTAAAGGGGATGCCATTCTTGTGATCTTACCTTGTAAAGCAATTTCAGAAAGAAAGAGACAATCAGTTCTGTAACCAGAGAAACAGCGCAGTGCTTGAACCAGTTAATCAGTCAGATGGTAAAAGGCCATTGCAAGATGGAAGGCAAAGCAGAAAATACTTTTATAAGTTAGAAGTCGCATGAGGGTGTATAAGATGCCCTTAGTCATCTTACATTTTTTTCCTTGGAGATAAAAATAAATGAAAACCACTGGGAACTGTGGAATCTTCGACATCCCACAGGGACTTCTACCTGTCCTTTGAACTAAACTACATTTAGTTACCCCATTTCAAGTAGTCATTTTCCATAGAACAGGAAGCACAAAGCACAAAGTTGACACTAGAAGGGATGTGAAGACCTTTGTTGAGCACAGCCACAGTAAAGGATAAAGGGCTTAAAAACATCGGGGGCAAATGAATAACTAAGAGGAGGATAATCACAGGCAAGCATCTGAAATATTTAATTGCATGCTGAACTTCCATTTATTTAGAGAGAATGTAGATATATCTCACTGAACGTTTTGAAAATTGCCATGGTGTCTTTCTGATGTTCATTGGGCAACGTGATGGATAGTTCAATTTACTGAGTAAGCAAAGAGCTCTCCTTGAATATTAGACACTAATCTTCTGATTGGACTCAATTTCCAGGGAGACCTGCCCTGAAAAGTTTACTAATAAGAATTAATCCAGCTATTGGTAAGGATTTAAAAGGTTGATGCACGGGATATTAGCAAAGTATTGAACTTAACTGCTCCCCAGCTACTGCTACCAAAAAAAAGGGTAAAGCTGGTTTTATGCCCATTGAAAAATTAATAAATATAATCTCTATATCAAGGGACAGTTGCAACATGTCATTAAGGTTAGGTTACACCTTCTTCACGTCAACAAGTTATCATGAAAATTGGAGATGTGGGTGAAGAATTAAAAGCACATGCCATTGATGTGTGTGTTGAATCCCACATTCAGTGCCATTATCCTTCTGAAGGTTTTAAAACTGAAGATTAAAGTTTTGAAAATTTTGAAGACATTTGCTGGCATAGAGACGATGGCATATTGAACCCAGCTCTACCTTTCAGTGTTATCATGGTTTAAATTACTGTAGGTGGGCTTGGTGCCCTCAAAGCCATAACAGTTTTTTTCTTGTATTGGATCTCATATGCACAGAAAGCTCAAGACTCTTCATTCCTGAGCTTTTTGCAAAAAGATAAATCCATCAACACGATTTCCTTGGCACTGTAGCAAGCCAGACACAGGCATTAACACTTGGGTGTTTATGCCAAGAGATATAATGGGGCAAACTATGCACAGATCTACCGTTCTCAGCAGACACCCAAAGGGGACTGTGGGGAGCTCAAATATTTCCTTTGTGCATTTAAATCCTTTATTTGCAAGCAAAATGTCCTGGTTTCCCAAAAGCTTGAACAATTTCATGTCTCCTCTGGGCGCTCAGTCTGTGAATTTGTCAGAAGCTGATTTGTGGAGAGTGAGTCAGTATTCCCTTTGCCTGACTGTTCACCTAAAAGATATGTAGTAATACCATTACTTTTTTAGTTGGTTTTTTTTTTTTATTAATGGAAAACTTTGGTCTCTGAAGAAAAACCCTTTTACTAGTAACATCAAAAATTCAGTAGAAGCCAAAAGAAATCATGGCTTTTTACAAGTAATTACTCGTATGTTGACCTGTGCTACCAGCTCCTTCTGGAATCAAGTCTAGTGTACACTAATAATAAAGGTCATTCTAAGAATCCAGGCAATTTAATCATTAGTCTTTTTGGACAGTGGCAAAAACCACTGCTAATATTTAATTAAGTAGATAGTATTAGTCAACCAACTTAGTATCTATCCTCTTAATTTTTATAAGCTTCTTCCTGGCAATACTCAAGAATTCAAGGTGCCACAGGACAAAAAAATTAGCCGATTGCAGGTGTTGTCCTTATGAAAAGGATATTAACACATAAGTTGTTTATGACTGTAACACTGGTAGTTGTCAACTGAGAGCACCCTGTGTCTGACAGATATCCTTCTGTTGCTGTATACTAAAATAATTCTGTCTCCCAGCACTACTCAACACAAACAGGACTTGAAAGAGGAGGATTTAGAGAAGGAATTAGTGCAATAAAAAGAGACTAGAGAGAGTCATGGTGCTTCTGACAACCCATAGCAAAATTTACACGTAAGTTCTGAGTTAGTCTAAAGAATTTTCCAGGCTGAGATCCTTTCAATATCTTCACCTCATTGCTACGTGCACCCTACTTATCTACTCCTTCAGCAGAGAAAGTCCTGATAGCTTTGACATGTTATATTGATCTCAGTGCCATAGATATGAGCTATTATTTTACACAGTATTGCCAAATAATTGTCATAAAATAATTGGCTATGTGAAAGCTCTTCACTTCATGCCAAATACTGTAAATTAATAGAAGATGAGGGTCGAACAGATGTGGCCACTCATGCCTGGGGAGATGAGACTGTGTTTTGGTATATGATTCAACTCATAGATTGAGATGCTGAAATTTTTGTGAGACAGATGCCTCACTCCTACTATAATCAATCTAGCCAATAGATGTCTCCAAATGAGCAGATGTGTAATCTCCCATTATAGCCTACTGAAAGGTGTAGTTAGCAGAGCCAAGAGTGTAGTTTAGTTTTATCCTGAGTAGATTTCTAGGAACTGATTGAGTTTTCTAAAGATAAACATTTGGGGAGATTGAGGCTCTTTTGCTTTGCCTCCAGCTTCTCCAGAAGCAGGGGGTCTCCATAAATCTTGGGTCACCTCTGCCAACTTCGTGTGGATCTCTTGGGTATGCTAGAGATTTCAGATGTTACTATAAATCTGTGTTTTGTAACTGAATCCCATCCCTGCATTTTGTCAACAAAATCAGTTTCTACACTGTGCTGTCTAGACCTTTACTGAACATACAACCTCAAACATTCAATTCACATGAAAATACCTATACAAAGCATATCTTCACCTTGAATTGAAATTCAGGTAAGGCGTGTTGCAACTTAAGGGAACTCAATAGTACTTTCTATCTCCCATTTGCTTATTACTCCTAAAACAACTGGGGAAGGGGAACTGAAGACAAGACACGTGAAAAAACAAAACATTTGTCTTTTGTTGAAAATCAAGACAATTCAGATGTCAGGCTAGTATTAGTGAGTTTTAAGAGCTTCCTTAATTAGTCTTACATTAGAAGACAGTAATTAGCATGTGTGTGCAGGTAAGTACTAGTCAGTTCATCAAAAATCTGCTTGGTTTAAATTAAACACCTACCATTTTTCTAAATCCAAAAGTCTTTTGAAGCTGTGGGTGGGCCCTCATATCCCTAAATTACCACCAGTAGTCCCGGACCCAGCCAAAACAAAGCTGATCTGAGAACCCAAAAGATCTCAAGGGATGTACACTAGTTTCTATAGCAGGTCCACTGCCTTCCATTCATCATGCAATTCTGTCTTTAGTGCACTTGCCTTCCTCTTTTCACTGGTCTACTGACTCCCATCACCCTTCCACAGCAAAGTAACCTCATCTAAAGATCTCTAGGGTTAAGAAGGGGGGCAGGAAATGCAATCCTCCCCAGCCTTCACGCTAGATTGTCATTTGTATTCATATAGTGTCAACAGCTCCAGTCAAAAGTCTGGTCTCTTTTGGGGTAAAAGAGGGTAAAATGATGATGCTGTGAATGCTGAGGAACTTTGAAACAAAAGCAGCTGGGCAGCAACTGATCAAGCTTCCAAAATTTCTTTGCATTGTGAGAAGCAAAGCGGATCCAGAAATCAGTTTAGGAAAACAGCAATGTGAAACCAACTTCTGTCTGTCGTGGGAATCACTAGATTCTCAGAGCATGATGACTTTTGTCCTTATCCTTTATTCAAGGGACCTGTAAAGGCCAGTGTTCTGAAAGAGTCACAGCAAACAATATTTACTTTGACAAGTATTAAATTGGATACACTGAGATGAAAAAATAATCAATTAAGGCTAAAAAAATCATGTCAATGTAAATGCAATGAAATAACACTGACAAATGTGCTTCATCATCCCTGAGATTTATGGATAGAGTTGTAATAGATTTTCCTCTAAAACTCAAATTACAACACGAACAGATATACAGAGGAGTAATCAGAACATGCAGGATAATACCAAGATATGCTAAATCAAATTAATAGATTACAGGCCTTTTTAAATTTGCTTTGGTTTGAGGTTTTTTGTTTGCCATAATGTAGTACTATATTTTTGGTTCAAGGCACATTTCTGAGGGCTCATTCTGAAGCAAACCCAAGGGACAAGGTTAGCAGGATCATTTTGACTTCTCTGTATTTAAGACCCCTGACACCCAGAAAACTTTGCAAGTACTTTGGGGAGAACTTTGTAGAGTAGGGTTGATGGTTGGACTTGATGATCCCAAGGGTCTTTTCCAAAAGAAGTAGTTCAACCCAGGTTGTGTTCCACATTCTTTCATAGCAAAAGGGATGAGCTGTTGCTTCTGTAGTCTCTCTTTACTTAGAGTGAAAAACCAGTCAGGGGAGAAAATATCAAGATCCTCCTGGCTTTCTCAGTAAATCCATGAAGGTTTCTCAACATAGAAGTAAAAAATGGAGTAACAGCTTGCAGATATTTGCTTATTGACCCTTCATTCTCTACCAAAACAGAACTGCAAAATCAATGGTTCGGATACAGGTTCTTCCACATGGAGGTTAGTGTTTCTAAGGTTAGTTTACTGGTCTACTTGAGCTAGTTGCATCAAAATCTGTCACATGTCTCCATAAGCAGGAGTGATACTGAGTAGACATATACCCTAAAGCTGTTGTTATCTGAATGCTTTACACGAGAAATAGTCCCCAGCTCTGTCCCTGTCAACAAACATCTTTGCAAGAAAATATGTTCATCTATAATGACTTGGACCACGGGCTTGACCTAGCTAAAAAATCAGCCCACCAAAAGAAATTGTGGGGGAAAAGCTATTTTTAGCCATATCAAGCTGAACCCTGGTCTTGCTCGCAGCACAATTGCACAGTACGATGGGAGGTCGAGTCACAGGATGTGGCTGAGATCAGGAGGTGGTAGCTTGGATATATTACCCAAAGGTGATATCTACAGGAGTGTGGTCATTATACCATTGTACTAAACACAATCGGTACAGCACCAAGTGAGAAATCTGAGAGCTTTGCTTGGCTTTGTATTAAAGCATCTTTCAAGCTGTATGTGTTTATCCAAGAAAGTTATTTATTACATGTAAGTTACCTACAAACTGGCTGCATTGCGTGTGGTGAATGGCACAAAACATCCCAGTGTTCTAGATTTCTTAATTCCAGATATGAAAAACTGGTAAGCACTGCGCAGAACCCTTTTATCCTGTATAATTTCAACTGGACTAGACATGGATGGGGAGTAATGGTAAATGCTAGAAGAGGCATCCCAGGATAGGCAGGTCCACTGAAGGCACTGTAAGTGGGGAATATGTTTTTTTATATATAATTTTATTTGGTCAAGAAATAGAAGCTTTGTGTTTGAAGTCTGTCCTAACAACCCTTACAGATTTAAAGAAGCTGTACAGAGCATAGTTTATCTAGCCAGAAATTTCTGTTTGGATAGCCCTGACATAACAGGTAGTATCATGAGTTGCCCATGGTTTGTATGACAATTTGAGTCATCTGTCCCTTTTGATTGAAAGCCTACAATATGAGCTAGGGCTTACAGACAAAAAGCCCTTTATGTAGTCATAAAATCTGCTTTGATGTACCTGTTGTTACCTTACTGGACCTCTTGGTAGTGAGTTTTTTTTTCTCTTACATCTTGTACCACGTATCAATTGGAAGTGCTGTTGTGATAGAGACCTTAACCTTATGAACTGCCAATGCTTAAGAAAATAATTATGGTAGAAGTTCTTGAGCAAAGTGACGTCAAATCTCAGAAAGCCTGACCCTTTTTTGTGTTTTGTTGGGCTTTTTTTATCTTGTGTCTGGGAGGAGAAACAAAAAAAAGAGATCAAAAAACCCTATGCATATCTCTAATAGTATTCCTCACCAGCAGAGTAAAATTTCAAGGTTAATGCTGTGCTTCAAAACCCTGCTGAGCAGGAAAAATGGCATTTGCCACACATCTCTGGCATAATGTTCCTTTCTGTTGCTTTACATCTTTTGTTTTTAAAACTTCCCTGTTTTTTCTCTCTTCATTGATGGTTTGTACACACCTCTTGGTCTGAAAGGTGGGTCAGACAAGATTAAGGAAGCAGCAGAAGAAGGTGGGACACAATTTTTCCACGTCTGCATTGCATAAAAACATGCCTTCTGAGTGAGAAAAGAAAAGAAAACCAAAGGGGTTTTTATTTATATCTGTATTTAAAGGAGCTTCAGAAAAAACAAATGAAATCAAAGCAAATTATTACAGATCTACAATAACCAGACATTTTTATGTTACCCCTTTGAGTGAAACACATAAAAGAGATCAAGGTGTTTGGGAAAGTCTAAAATGAGGAAAAAGGTTCAGAAGATGGCTGAGAGAATGTTTTTTTCTGAAAAAACTCTGTCTCTCAGGATATTTCCAAATCCTCTTCTTTGAAACATGAAATCACTGGAAAAAAGGAATTTCCTTTCTTGTAATTCTAAATATGACTGCACCTTTTCTGCACCTATAAGGTAAAAAGCTAACTGAGTAAGGGGCTGAATTTATTTGACCATGGTCTATGGAGAGTTTGGCCAGCTGTTAGCAGCAGATTTTGGGCGTGGAGTTGGGACTCAATGTTTAAGTTTTGTTTATGTAACCTACTGTCTTTGTGTCATTGAAAAACTCCCTTGAAGATTCATTGCCCAAGCTGGTTTGTAGGTTTGACTGTGCACACCACCTGACATAAAGGTGTCCTGTGTTTTGAAAGAGCCTTAGGAACAATCAAACCCATGTCTTAGTTTTCATTGAGTCCTTGTCATGACTTCGTAGGCTTTGGAGACAAGAAGGAAGGAGTAGATAGAAGGTTGATTTTTCAAAAATTGCTGAGATAAATTGTGGCAAAAACTTGTATTTCCTAGTTTTACATGTAAGCAGATCTGCCACTTCTCCAGGTGCATCATCCTTTCCTTGCTTTGGGGCAAAAAGCCTCTGCTTTCCCTTACCCTAAAACTTCTCTGCTCTGTATTTGTAACTAGCTAAGAACACGCTTCCCTCAGGCTTTCACAGTGTTGTTCATATTAACCTGTAAAATCAGAAAAAACAGAACAACGGTACTTCCTGCCAGCACAGGCACAAGTCCTTTTGCAACAGTGAGATGTTGAGGAGCTTTGTGTGGGCTGAAAGTGTGTAGGACAGAGGAGGGGTGGGCAGGGAGACTATGCTCCCCAACCAGGTGTCACAGCTGTTGTTCACCTGCAACAAGGGCAGATCTGGGAGTGATTACCATTTGTTCTAACTCTGTGTTCCCATCAAAGGCTGCTCTACTGATTTGCTTTCAAGCAGCAGCAAACCTAAAGCATGAAGAGTGGTTAAGAATAAGGTGGCAGGAAATGGTTCCCTTAACAAAATAGTGACATGAGAGGGAAATAACACTTTCTGTTAATCCTTGTTAGAGTTCATTTCTGTAGCTACAATGACGAGAACCGGAAACCTTGTTTGTATCCAGCACAGCCCTAATGCTTGTGAAGAAAAAAAATCTCTCTACATTTTGCTGTCACTGGATTCTCACTGCCTTCTTTCCTGGGAAATTATGACTGTTACTACTATGGTCCACACTTCTTGACAGGGAAGGATTTAATGCACCAGGCAGATCCCAGGATGGGAAACAACCTACACGTAATGTCACAGATCAACAGCTTTTCACTGGGAGGTTTCTATTTTGAGGTTGTAAATCGAGCTGAAGCTGTTGGACCCCTGTTTGCTTAATCCAGCTGCTACCAGAACCATGACTAGGGACAAGGCAGGAGACAACTAGCTAATGACATTCAGTGGAGGATTAAATGGAGATGAAGCTGTTGTGCCAAGGCATGGTTTCTCAAGATAGAGAATGAACAGGCTGAGTGTTCATCTGAAGAAATGGGGGAAGTGCTTACCTTTGAGCTCTCCAGAAACAGGGTACAGATGAGACCCACTGATGCACTTATTTAAAGGAACTAGCTGCCTTGAATTTCTTAGATGGTGGATCGTTTGTGTAAGGCAACATTTTTCACACCAGGCTTTGCTGAAGTCCAGTTTTACAGCTTTCAGTAGCAACAGGCACCAATGAGTCTAAGTCCAAGTGGGTCATATTCAGCCCTCTTAACATAGTCTCAAATAAAGTTAGGTACTGCTGGAGTATGGAAAGATGAATGATTGAAATAGTTGGTGTATGATTCAACTGTGAAAATATAGATGTGTGTGACAGAAGTGTTATGTCTCAGCTGTTTCACTGGGGCTCCCTAGTGCTGTGAATGGGGTCTAAAGCACAGTTCATCCCATACTGAAGTGTACATCCAAAACAGATGCACTGAGCCGCATCCTAGAGGTTTATATTCCTTTCCACTGCGTGACTGCGGAGGAAACTGGAGTGATTGCTTCATGGCTAAATATCTATTACAACTGGTGAATGATACATGAGTTGAATCCAACCACTGTAATCAGGATGCTTTAAGTAATCAAAGGAGATGAATAAGCATGTCATCCGAATAGATTATCTGGATACGACCTTTACTTATCTCCATTCAGTGTACACAAAAACCAGGCTCTGACGAGCGTGGAGAGCAGACAGGTTAAAACACTTGTTGTTGTCTTGAACTTTGATGTCACTACAAGCGCGTGAATACTTCTTGGGTATCACAATAAGACGTGTGATTACTGACTGCTGATCTGACAACTGCAAGCAGAAAGTTTACTTTGGTTCAGACAGTGTAAGTTTACTGGGAAAAAGGAGTCTTGCAGAGAATATCATTATGAGCTATGGCTCTGTGACTGAAGTTCAAGAGAACTTGTCAAAGGTACATGCTTTTATGATCCTGAAAACAAATTTATAATGCGGAACATCATAAAAATATGTACCGTTGGTAACTTTTTGCTAATGTGAATGACTGATCAATCAAGCCAGACAGTCATGTCCTCAGACAAAGGCCGTGAACAGCCTGTGCCCCTCTTCATAGTCAAGAACAAAAAAAGAGTAATTCAGCGTTTAAGTAAGAACATTCTTATTTCAGAACAAATGTTACGTTGAGGAACGGTTACACTTCAGGGGTTGTTTTTAATTAAACAGTCTGCTTTCTCTCTCTTGTCTTTTTTTTTAATTACCAAGCATCTTGAATAAGTCCAGCCTGACACGAAAAGAGACTATTGAAATGACAGAGGCATAGTGTGTGGAGATGGAGGGGAAAAAAAAATGTTATCCCCAAACCTGGTTTTAATGAAGCAAAACATTCCTTTAATGTCAGCTGGCTAATTAGTAACAGGGACAATTTCTCCCCTGCAACCTGACTATAAAAACAAGGGTAGAGGGCATGTCACATATCCTGTAAAAATAAACTTTCTCTCCATATCACAGAAAGGGCTGCCAGGTAGAGAAACTGGAAGGATGATCTCGACTATCAACTCTTGTGTGCAGAGTGGCTCTGTGTCAAAGGACACATTTCCTACATTTGAGGGGGTGGGGGGTGGAAATATCTCCCAGGGCAGGACTAGAACAACAGCAACTAATCTGGCAGGAGGTGTCTGAAAGGGGTCTTGGACCTGCATACCAATGAGCATCCCGAGATGCATTGGATACCTGGTTTCCAAATTACCTGCTACCTCTGCCAACTCCTATTGCTCAGATGGACTGAGCTGGCTGCAGACTGGGCTTGGATCCCACCAACTGTCAATGAAACATTGTCTGCTACATGCCGTAGTTAACTCTCAGCCATCACTACCCATTAGAGTCTTGTTTTGACCTTTAAAATATCACCTTTTGGAATAAACATTTCATGTGATAAAAATGTTTCTTCTCTGTGCACCAAGAGCACAGAACCTGACAAATTTTGAGGTTTTCTGTCAAGATTCAGTGCGGCAGATTGGGCTCAATATCACTGTACAAAATCTTTCTCTCCTGATTCAGCCGCACTTTCACTGCTAACTGTATCCTATCTGGAATATATTTTGTACAGTATTTGTACTGTAACATATGCTCAGCCAACAAAAAACTTCTAGCAATATGACACAAAGCTTATGTGGGCATATATACTCCAAACTTGCTGGGATGTATTTTGATCCAACTCAATCGACAACCACTTTTCCAATGCTTTCAGAGGGAGATGAAAAAACCTGAAGTCCTCAAAAAGTGTACTTCACTATTAAATTAAGATCAACATCAGTGACACTTAAAAGATATTTATTAGGTTTTTTCCAACGTTTATTTTTGAGAAATATAAAAAAAATCTGATGTTAGTTTTAATTTTTTAAAAATTAACTAGAGCTATAAGTATCCTTTCTTCCCCCCAAATTCCTTTTAATTTCTAAGGAGCTATTCTTAATTTTCATTTTTTAAGAAGCTGGAGTTAAAGCTACCTATGTGAATGTTGAAATAAAGCTGTTTTCAGAATTCCTGATTCACTGCAGATGGTGAAAATTTGTGTTCTACTTGACAACAGAAAACTGTTTCCAAATCCTCGGTGCAGCAAGAGAATCTTTTTTTCACCTGGTAACATAGTGGTGCCTTTGTTTGGAATATATTGTGCAGGTTTCCTGTGAAGAAAAATATTTAAGGTAACGTTGAAGCTGCAGTTAAAATCATTCAGAAGTCTGAAAACACTAGAAGTATTTGCCTGTGCAACCTTAGTTTCCCTATGTGATGAACAAAATTTCAATCATTTTTTTTGGCTGCATTAGTACTCTTTTCAGTAGGACAGCGTTCTTATTCAGTATATTAGTAGTCCTTCGAATGGGCAGCTCATCAACATTTTACCTTACTTTTGCCATATCCCCCTGTCTAATTTACTGAACACTTTTCAAACCCTCTAAGGTCTGAAGACAGAAGTGTATGAAGTTCTTCCAGATTCTTGTCACCACAGTAACTGAAATCTGAACAAACACAAAAGGAATTATTTTTCACTGATCTCTACTTTTAGGTAGGAAACTGAGACAAGGACAATTTAAGATTAAATAGAAACAAGTTAATTCAGTGCTTGATCTGACAGGTCAAATGTTAGATTGACTACTGGTAGCTGAGGCCAGTGATGTTAGAGATATCATTAGCTGAGCTAATCACCCTGGACTCCTTCTCTCCTTGGAAAAGAGTAGGCATTTAAAAAGATTATTCCTCTGAACAGATTTTATATGTTGACTTTCGGACACCCAGACTTGCAATATGTTCCTCAGGGTCTCTATGCTGTACATCTCCGTTGACTCTGAGAATTAATTTTTTATGTTCACTTTTTTCAGATATACAGATTTATAGAGAAGATGCCAACAGCTGTTCAAATGAATTCAGTTCAGTGAAGGAAAAAATATCCCAGCGAACAGTCTATGTGCCTGTACAATCCTGTTTTAACCTCAGTGTGGTCCACTGTGGCCACTGAATTTGTTCAAACCCAGTGCCTAAGACATAGGTCAGGTCCTCAGCTCAGTTAGACCATCTAATTGCCATACTTTCTTCTCCAGATTAATTTAAAATCTTTGATGAAGGGGGAAGTCCATGGTTCCCTAATACAGACACTAATTACAGTCTGGTGCCTAGAGGACTTTTTAGAAGAGATGTTTTTAAGGCTATGGAACAGAGACATATGTGGGATCCCAGTGCTTTATTTTGTAAGTGCATGCTCTTAGGTATGAGGCTATTGTGTACAAGGTGGGCTCCAGCATGGTTGGCTTGATATTTCCTGGCTGTGCTCAGAAGGTGTGGTTTTCAGAGCCTCTTCTGAGAAAAGGATTCCCAGCTCCGGAGAGGGCTTTTTCCTGTCTTTCCTACTAATTCTATTCCTGGCTTTAGACCTCATGAGGATGATTAGGATAAAGTGGACAGCCCAAGTTCACATGTCTTTCCTGGGAGTCAAGTTCTGTATTTCCTACTGCGGTCCACATTACTCATTTATTTGAGAGGTTAAACCAGCCAACAAGGGCATAGGAAAGGGCAGGTGTTCCCACAGGTAGACACTGACATGCGTCTAAAGACAAGCATCCTGAAATGATGTCTCAGAAGCAGAAATCAACTTTTCATATTTGGTAGACTTAAGCTGAGTCCACAGCAATATTTAGGGTTCATCCTAAGAGTCATCCTCAGCCATTACTCACCAGAGGAGCTGTTTTTACGTTCAACTTCACTTTACTTCAGAGTGTCAATCCCATGGTGGTGCAAAACCTTTTCTGGCTATCTGTCTTGTCTGTCCTTCTGAATTTGCCTCTGCCTATGGGCAGCTGATATGAATGGCAAGCTGCAGAAGGACTGGAAGTCAGGAATGGGGATCTGTGGGGTTGCTGAGGAGGTTTTGCAGTGCTGGAATCCTTCAGGCTCAGATATAGCCATGGAGGGCTGCCAGAAGTGTAAATGGTTTGCAAATTTAGGCTTGAGACTATGCTTAAGTTTATTTGATGTTTGTATAAATTCAACATATTTGTATACATAATTGTAAAAATTCATAACCACCAGTGGTACAGCAACCTTCTGGTTAATGAATTCTGGTTACATCACTCTCTCCTCTGGAAGAGGAAGGCTTAGCTCCAGCAATTTCTTTTTAGTACATGCTAAAAATCCATCTGAAAACACATATAAATTTACTTGCCTCCAGAGCTACTCTTCTTTATTGCTTGGTACAGAATCAAGATCTTCCTTGCATAGTGTTTTTCTGGACTCCTGAACCTTCACTACTGCCTGCACAGGGTCCTGCCTCTGTTCACACAGCACTTAAAAGCTGGTGATTCCAGAAATACTGCCTTGAACCCCTCTGGGAGGACAAATCTCCAAATTCGTGGTGGAGAGCACAGAGAGTAGGCTATTTCACAGAAGCTAGCCATCACTACATTTCCTATAAAATTCACTGTGTGGTTATGTGAAACCCTTTTTTGTGACTTCTAACTGCATAAAAATCACTGTTGTGCTTTGCCATTGCCATGCCTGCAACTCACTCCCCCGTGAATCAGTTTATGGTTTTTCTTTCACCTCTACCACCTTCTGCTAGCACTATGTTATGGCATCAATTGATCTCCCTGGCTCACGGGGTGATGGAGCCAGCAAATTCATCTTATACATTTTTCATTCCTAAGGTCAGACAGATCCTTATAATTACATGATATTTACCTGACAAACATTTACAGCCCCAAACGTTAGTTATTAACACAGGAGGTGGTTGGTATTTGTATTAGAGCACTAATTAAATGCTCATTTTCAGTACAGTCATGTGTATTACACAGAGCACAGAATGAATTATGGAAATGATACATTTCAGAGAGCAGAAGTATTTGCTGGAGGAATATTTCTTCTGAGACTTCTTCTTCCCATTTCTTTATGGCAAAACACCCCTGGTTTTTAATAGAGAACCATCTCGTTTATAGCTCTATATTTAAAATCATAAAGAATATTTGTTTCTGAAACATAATTGCTTGGAACACTAACACAAAAGCCATTTTAAGGCAGAATGGTTTGTTAGGGTGTGGTTTATTTGTTTTTTCATAATGCAACTGGGGGCTAAAATTCTGCCAAGGGAGAAAAAAAAAAAAAGGGAAGAAACCCCTAAGAGAAGGAAAACACGAGCACATGTGAATTTTTTTTCTCTAGTAGAAGTTGCGGAGAAGCAAATATTTAGCAAGGCAGGAGAGGAGAGGTCACAATCATTTATCCTGTTGGCTAGTTACCCAGATGTGTGTTTTCACAGGATGATTACTCATGGAGTAAATCTGGATCACACTCACCATTTATTATTTGATTTCCCTTCTCTCTTTGATTGGCATAATTTGAGTGTGTGGACTTATCCAACCATGTGGGTTCCTAGGGGCAATGCTCCGAAAAGACATTAATGATATATCTCCTAGTAGATATCTGGCGGATGGTCTATGCTGGGCATACACCTGGACCAAATCACAGGGACTGCAAACTTCTCACCCTTGATTGGTTTCCATGGACCCTCACAGAGTCTTGGGAAGTAATTCATTGGGTTTGGTCACCTTGGAAAAGTCTAACTCACATTTATTGTGAAAGTTGGATCAATCCTCAGAGGTTGATTAAATCTAGCTGAAGAGGTGCAATATGAGCTGCTGGTTATGGTGAATTCTGCTCTGTTTGCATTGTTAATATCTTTTTTGGCAGCACTACAATGCCTGTTTTCTTTGACTTCCTATATCTAAACAAAAGGCGTTGCTTAATCCACGCCTCTTGCAGTATTTGCAGGAGCAGGAGTGTGTACATTCTGTTGTTTGGAGGGTTTTTTTGACATTCCAGAGCACACCTTACAAACTAAAAACAGATGAAGCTTTCTATTTGCTAGAAACAAACATTAAAATTCAAACCACCAATTTAAGGGGGTGACAGTCTTTGGAGTTAAAAACTAGCTCTGTGTTGGATTCTCAGAACCCCAGAAATAGGCAAAAGCTTTCAGGTTTTCTTGAGGATACCAGTGTAAGTACCCTAATTATTTCACGTTTACATAGCAAAAGTGAAAAACACTGCATCAGCATGAAAAAATCAAGGATTTAGGAAAGCAATTTATAGCCCTCTCTTTTAGAGTCACACCAGAGTACTTCAGTCCCGGCTCTTATTGACACAAAAAGTGTCCTGAACTTTTTTGCTCGCAGAAATGTGGAAACTCTCAATATTATTTCGTGGTACAGATAAAGGTACTTCAGGCAGATATTATTTCCATGATGAGATTAAACCCCCCCCCCTTTTTTTTTCTTTCTGAGAGAATGAATTCACATTTCACACTGCTTGTGTGAGTTAAACATTTCCCCACATCAGCAATAAGTACTCAAGAAGTGGAGAAAAAGATTTTGACTACATGGGCTGGCACCATCCAAGGGCCATGGAAGGAAACACAATGGTAACAGGTTGTGAATTCTGACCTGCTCTCCAAATGCCTGTTTAGGTAAAGACATCTTTTCATGGCTGGTGGAGGGCTGCTCAAAGATTTCCAGAGGGGTCTTTCTAAATGAGACAGTTGGGTCTCATTAGCAGCTTGGTACCACCCATGCATAGAAAATTCCTTCTGCGTACAGTGTTGGAGAGAGACCTACTGACTGTATTCCCCTCTGTCACTAGGTCTCAGTGTAGTTAAGTGCAGCCTGTCCTGTAAAACAAAGAGATTAGTTACTGACTTTCAGCAATTAATTAAAATCCAGAAAAGGAATGGTTTCTATATTGGCTGTAGTGGCAAAAGATAATGTTATTTTCAATAAGCATGGTCAAGTAAAGACATGCCATTTCCTTAGGAGCATGTTGTGATACTGGATTGCATTTATTAAGTATGCCTGCTTGGAAGAACACCTAACCTCTGACCAAGAGAAGCCAGGGGCAACTTTCTGTGTCTTGGTAACTGAATATTTTTGTGCAAGGAAAGTGTAAGTGGGGGAGGTGAACTAATTTAAGATTAGCATAAGTAAATAAAATGTTCCTGGTTTGTATACCTCATTTTATTTTATAATCAGGACTAAAAGTAGGTACCGAAAGCTTGCAGCCAAGTCTATACTTTGCCTTGCTTGAAAACTGTGTGGGAATAGGTCTGTTATTTTAGTTTTGCATTTACATTTCTTTTGCATGAGATCCAGAGGTCCCTCCATGGATACCAAAACACAGAGCTTTGCAGTAGTGAGGAAGACAGACCACGATGATGAGATTTACTGGTCTTGCTAAGAAGTTGAATTCTTCCTCAAAATGGAGGATACTAGAAGAAAGACACTTGGTTTTACAGAGGCTGGCTGGTGGCTGAGATGAAGATGAGACCATAGCACTGTCAATTGTCCATTAAGTATCACAGAGTTGCTCTGCTTCTTTGTGGCACCATCATCCCTTTTCCCTTGCAATGCTCATGATGATTTTTCAATTTACTTCTTTGTAATTTTTGGGTTTTTTTTTTCCCTCTTCCTCTGCTTCTTTTAGATAGATTAGGGTATGTCCCCATCTGTGCTGACTCAGCAGCACGGCAGCCTTTCTGAAATGCTGAACTGGATTGAAATCATTATCAAACCCAAGGTTTTTAGGACTGAGGAACTGCCTGCTGAGTCATCATATTGAAAGCACTGATCCGTGGAACAATAGATGGTTGGAAATTAGTGAGCCTGCAATAATGTCATGGACCATTCGTTAGATTGCAGGGAGTATAAGAAAATAGACCCAGAGGACTGTGCAATAAACATTATTATTATTAGGAATCTCCAGCTGCTGGGAAGAGGAAATCAGCACCACCGTGGAAAATGGTAAAATTGCAAATGTCATTTTAAGCACTGCAAACCTGACAGAAGTACAAATCATGCCAAAAAAGTAATAAAGCTTGGGCAATCCATTATTTATGTGTGCTGGAAGGGAATAACCTGAATGTCCTTAAAGAAATACAAAAGACGCCTGTTTCAGTATGTTATTTTCATACTAAACACCCCTCCAGGGCTCCGTGCAATCATACTTTCATGAAGCAATTAATAAGGCTTATTCTTCTTCCTTATTCTTATTTTTCTTACTTGTTAAGTTTGCTGTAATAGTTAACACCTGGGATGATCCAGTGCTTAGCTTCCTGTTTCCACGAAGGTAAGAGGAATTATTTACCATTATTCCAGCAGGCGATCTGCACCAATTAAGGTTTTTCCAGTTCCATCAGTAAGTGGAAAAAATCATATTAACTGGATTCAGGCCTTCAACAGGTAAGTGTCTCTTCCTCTCTGCTCACTGTGGAAGAAATTTGCAGTGAGCTAACCACCCCAATTTAACTTACCCAAAGACAGTGATTTGGTTAGTGATAACATGAGGTTTGCTGAGCATGGTCCCTACTATCTGTTAAAGTCCTTTTCTGACAAACTTGGCTTAAGTTGTTGGAGGTCGGTCATTTTAAATAAAGTACTTTCAGGCTTTGTCCTGTCCCTTCTCAGCATTGTCAGCTTCTGCCAAAATGCATATGTATTAAACCTGAGGCCTGGGCATATAAGCTAATAATGAATATGAGATCAAACCATTCTGATTGCTTATAATAATAATACTAATTAATAAGTGGGGTTTTCTTATCGTAATCAGTAGGCTCAGTGAGTTTATCTTGAATGTGACAGGTGAACTCAATCATTGAACCTCAATCAACTGCAACAGGAGCCTGATTAGCTCAGAGCATTGGTGATCTGTATTGAATAACCCATCATCTGGCAGTCACTCCCAATAAGACAATATCTAATCATCCCCATTATATCTCAAACTGATAAAGAAGATGTGTAGGATTATGAAAGAGTCATAGTAAAATGTTGCTTAGCATTTTCATTTCCAGTCTTGGTAATATCAGCTTTTATTCTTGTTATTCTTGCTCTTTACAGCTTCTGAATGAGCTGTAAATAAAAATTGATCAATCAGCCAAAGACAAAAACTTTGGAGACAGTAAGGCTTTTGAAAGCTTAGGTTTTAATGCTAGTCTTGCAAAGATTTGTAGCTTTTTAAGTCACAAACATGTAAGAAACTCATCTCATTGTCTCACTTGCTTTAGTCTAAAGAAAGTCCATGTGACCTCTTGGTCACAGCCAAAAATGGCAACAGGGCTGCACTGAGAGTCCTGAACAGAGTAAGGTAAGTAAAATAGATTAAAGTATTCCTGCTGTAAAATCTTAATCTCAATCCAGCATCATGGTTTTGAAGACCTGGCTTCAGTGTTTAGATCATGCCATTTTAATTTGAAGATTAGAACCAAATAAAAGGATCCTGACCCACTGTCTGCAGAGCTTTTTTTCCTTGTTGGGAGGGGTTTTCAAAAGGCCTAAATCTGCATAACTCTGCATATTTGCTTAATTGTTCTCTAGTGAATTATAGAGTTGTTCTTGTGTAAATTCAACCTAAAAATCCAGATATTATAAACTTAGAGGGAAATGGAGAATTTTCTGCCTCTCACCTCTACTTTTCTCTCTTTTTTTTTTTTTCTTTCTCTCCTTATTCCTTTCCCATGTTCCTGCTCAAAGTTTATAATTATTTTAGTGTTTTCCTTTGCAGTGCAGTTAGTGCTTCCTATATGACAGGTTTCATATTCCTTAATGGTGAAATAAATGAAAAAAAAAAAAAATATATAAAGATCCTTCAAGAGAGGAAGAAACTCAAGTACCTCATTCTAATTTAACTTAAATTTGGCTCAGAGAAAAGTAAAACTTCACAAAGCCCTTAGAAGTTTAAATGTACTTTTTATGTGAAGTGTTAAAGATGAAGCACAATACTTCTAATTGTGCCCGTTGAAGAGAAAAAAAAATATGCTTGTTCTTAACTGATTGTTACATGATCTGTGACATCAAGTAGATTGAAGTGATTTAACTTGGCACCGACCTTTGCAGATGTGAACTGAAAAAAGTCTAATTAGGCATTATCACTGCAATGTTGAATAGCATAAACTTAATCTTCTCTGAGCTGACATTCTTGTGGGTCTGGCAAAAAAAAAAAAAAAAAAAGGAGAAGAAAGGAAATTCAGGCATGAATTAGGAAATAATAGTTCTAAGACAAAACAGCATGGTTTTGTTGTTAGCCGCAGAATCTCTCCAACCTAAATGTAACCCTCTGAAAGCCAGGTATTTAGTGTAAGGCAGATTTAGAGCAGGGTTCAGTCTGAGATGAAGACTTCTCTCTTTGGACACCTCCATGTAGATGTCTACATGTGAGCTGGGTGACCATTCTCTCACTGTAGTAAATCTAAGCCCACACCTACACGGGGCTAACAGATACTACACAAGGTAACATGAGATATTCCCCCTTTCATCTGCTATATTAGGTGGGGGATAGATGGGTACTCCACGATGTCTAAAATATCATTGTATGCTTCTGTTTGGCAGTTTAAGCCCATCCCTACTGACTGATCATCTCCATCCACCAGATAGAGTAGATCTCCATTGGCTGTAGATGTAGCTCATACATCCATCTCACATGAAGAAACCTGCAATTTGTGTCCCGGAAGCAACAAAGCTGTGTAAGCATCCTAAATTTGGATGCTTTGATCGTGAGCTGAATCTTCTCCTTAATGCAGGGAGATCTGACACAGGATCTCTAGGAAACCAAGAGGGATTCCTAGGGCATCTCTGATGGCACTAGACACCAAACTGGGGCATCTGGATTGAGCACTAAGTCTTCTTTAATGAAAGAAGGGAGATGTGCACTTCCATGGGACAATTCAACCTGTCCTAAAATGAACTTCTGTCATCAGCCTCTTTACCTTTAGGAGCCTATGGAGATACTTCTCTCTCCCCACTGGTCCTTTGCATAACTGGAATGGCTTGCTTATGACTTGTTTGTAACTTGTTAAAGGAGATTAATTCCACCACTGCTGTCTTCTTGCAAGAGAATCAAGGTCATGTGGGTTCTGTTCCTGCTCCCCACTGTGCTGTCACAGGACATCTCTCGCTGTATGATTGTCATCTCTTGAGTTTGCAAAATCCTTATGGCAGGTTTTGTAATTCTTACTTGGATGAAAGTTAACAAGATCACCACAACCACAGTTTTAATATACCTTTTTTTAATAACAGGTTTATCTTAGAGATAGTAGAAATATGGGACTTATTTAATAATGAACTTGTTGAAAATCCTTCATCAAAAATGGGTTTGAAACATAAATAACAGGAGGGGGGGATATAAATATGCTGGGTTTTCTTTCAAGTGGGTTTGGTTGTTTTCCTGTGTTTCTTAATTCTATTTCACTTTAAAAAGCCAAATCATGTAAAATATGGTTAACAAGACACCAAATTAATTAAATTTAAAATTTCTTAAGAGGTTTTGAGATGTTTGTTTTGGCATGATTTGGCTGGTTTTGTTCCATGTATCCATTCAGCTCCATGAACAAGGTTCCGTGTTTGTGTACTGAGTTTGCGCTGTTCTTGCAGTGCAAAATGGTGCTTTTCAGGAAAACTTTGTGTCCCAGAAGCAACAAAGCTGCATGAGAGTTGTACTCAAGGATTGAATACGTATCTTCATTTTGTCCTATGTCCATTGCCATGATGCACAGATGACTTTTACCAAGAGGACAAAACCCCATCTCATCAGGACTCTGTGCATCATGATTACAGTCCCTTTCTCTTCCACTCCTGCAAGCAGCCTGGTCTCTGCTTCCCTGTCTTTCTGACAACACCCATTTTGGAGGAAAACAGAAGGGCGCTGAAGATTAGTTAAAGACCTTCAGAAAAGGTGGAAAGGACAAATTGAAGCTCAAGTGGGTGGAAACTCATGGCAGGGTAAATTTAACAAGACAACAGCTGCACATTTTAGGTGCTGTAAGGCTTGGCAAAGGAGGAGGGAGATAGAGGGAATGAGACTGTATGAAAATAATTAAATAACATTCAGAGCAAACCCCCAGACAATCAATAAAAGCAGCTCTTGCAAGAGACCAGATCACTCATTACTTTTGGAAGAGCAGGTCACAAGCAGGAAATAAGGGAATGAGTTGGAAAATCACCAAACAATAAAAATAGATAACTACACTTTTCTGGGAAACAAATGATCAGCCTAAAATCCCCTCCCATTTATTAAAACCTGTCTTCTGAACACTTGGCAGTTGTCAAGGTTTCTGGCGGATGCCAAGTTAATTTAGCTTCATCTTGTATGATGAATTAGGGGGGAGAAGTAGTGTCTTAGGCAAGCAATTAAGAACTGCACCTTTTAGAGGCTGGCTAATGCTGTGAATATTTAGACAGAGTTACAGACAGAGAGCTCTCTGGTTTTGTTGCCGGCGTAAATGACTGTTAGATGAGACTCAACCAGAACAGAGAAACTTCAGCGTGCAAAGGACAGAGATGTGATTATCAAGTGGACTAGACACATTTGCTGTTGTAGCAGAGCAACCAGTGTCTTGTCACAACAGACATATCCATCTTCTTACAAGGACAGCTATTGTTTTCTGGTTCAAACCAGTGCTTGAAAATATATCTCTTGAAGAAGGCTTCATCTCATGAAATAATGAGGCTCATCTTAATTTGATTTAAGATGCTGCAGGTCCCAGGTGTCTGCTTCATGCCTGTAGCAGATGGTTTTGTCCCCAGGGTGGAAGCAACAGGATGGGATACATCTCTGATGGGATACATCTCTAGCATTGATTTGGGTTTCTGCTTATGAGCCGGACTACAAAATGCGGTGGCTAAAAGCACAGACACAATGTTGCCCATGTCCAGCACTGTTTTTTAGATTCATCCCTCAAGGGCAGTCTTTTAGGGAAGAAGAAAGAAGTTTCAAGGTTAAGGCGCAGCCTCTCTGATCAGAAGCAGCGTCTGCCGTCTAGCGGCTGGGGTTTGATAGAACTTGGTTGCTGTTTCTCCTACAGTCAGTGGTAGGTACGGGTCCTTCCAGAAGGCCACTCTGCATCCAAAAAGGGGATATAAGTTGGGACGCTATAAATCACACTCATTAGTTATCTCTGTCTCCCCCATCCTTCCTCCAGTCATTGACTTACAGGGTGGGATTTATCAGATTAGATATCTGAAACACGCACCTTAACAGGGATATGTTTTAGTGGTGGACTTGCAGTGTAGGTTTATGGTTGGACTTGATGATCTTAAAGGTCTTTTCCAATCTCAATGATTCTATGAGTCTATGAATAATTCAGTTGGAAGGGACCTATAACAATCATCTAGTCCAACTGCCTGACCACAAATCTTTGATTTTCAGAGAGAAGCAGGTAATTTTAGATTGACTAGCCCAAACTTTAATGGACTACAGTCCATAAAGTCTAATTCCTCCTCAGTTGTCCTGTTTCATATTTATTTGAATTAATGTGAATTAATGTGAATTAATGTGAACCAGTGTGCTTACATTATTCTCAGTTAAACAATCTACGAAATATGAACAGCTAAAGAGAGAGGAAGAGTGGTGTCAGGGTTAAGAAACATGAACAGTTTATTTTGCTAATATATAGCTTATTACATTTCTATTTTAATTTAAGGCACAAATCTGTTCTGAAGTTACTTTAAAGTTCATCTGCTTAGACACTCGAGAACAGTAGTGAAATAAACTAATTAAAAAGCTGCTATAACTGACAGGTCCCTGTTAACTCAGCCCTCCCAAACCTATGTGAAAACAATTACAGTATGCAAATGCTGATGATCCACCTTAATACTATTCCCTATTAAATGTCAGAGAATGAAAAATGCATGGGATTATCATAGTGTCCTTATTCATGTGAGGATGATGCTCTAAAGATCTATCAAAATGTCGCTTTTCTCGGCTAGCTTATAGACAAAGTAATTGACCCACTTCACCACTGGAGGTAAAACAGACTGTTTATTTGGTCAGGCATGGACGAGGATAGTATTTAATTAATTATTTTATTATGTGTTTCAGAAATTTTCTGGCCTTCTCTTGCATTTACAATGAGAGAGGGGCATAAAAATTCCAAGCCTTTGAAATATGTAAAATTTGATTGGTTTTCATTTTACTATGAACTGAGATTTGCCTCAGTTTTGCAAAGGACAGTGTGAATCTTATCAGACTGTATCAGTGAAAATTGCTTTTCTAGGCAATTAGCATGTTAGAAGGGAGACAATGAGTAGCTACTGTCAGTATCCTGCAGTCACGAGAAGGAAGGCACAAAGTATTCTGTTGTGGTTTTGTAACTAAAAAGAAGTACCAGAAAATATTGCATAAATATGGTGTTTGGGTGTGCACAGGAATGGCAAAAATCAAATCCCAACCCCAAAAGCTAGCATAAGAAAAAGCTGACCAGAAATCTTGTATATTTGTTTGTAGCATGTGAGCATAACAAACTCTAAGAAAAAATTTAAAAACCCTCTAAAACTAAAACCCCAAAACAACCTGTTAATTTTGTTTGCTCCTTCAGCTTTATAAAATTTCTGAAAAAGCGAATGTCCTTCCAGAGGCCTGACTCGTATCAAACAGTTCTGATCTCATTTTTTCTTTTCTTTAAGAAACAAACCTAAATAAACAGTATTTCTTCTGCCTCCTCTAAGAGCTTAAAACCACATCAAACAAAACCCAAGGATATCCGCTATGTTTTCAGTTTTAGAGTTTATTCCTCTGCCTTATTTGTTGTTTGACATAGATGGTTATAAACAAAGATCTAAAAGAGAATTTTAACTCCTAGGGGGGAAAAATGAAGGTCTCCTGATCATCAAGGCTGGGGTATTTTTTGAGGATTCTGCCTTAGTATTTCTAACTGAGTAAAGTTTCTAATTAAGTTACAGTAAGGATTTGGAGCTGAAGAGCTTGAGGGAGGGAAATGGAGGTGGAAGAATGAATGAGAGATGAAAGAAAGATAACTGCTTATGTCCCAGATTCATTGAAGTTCCAGTCTTGAGGGCTGGTAAGAAAGAGCAAGGCTCATAATGTCTAAATTAGAAGATTAACATTAGATTTATCCAATCGAGTTTACAGATTTGTCCATGACTCATCCAGTGTTGCAGTCTTTTCTTTTGCTTCAGACAAATGCCACTCAATCAGTTCTTATCCTGAGGGACTTGGAAAGAAATAGGGTTGTTTTACTACTCTGACGTTTTCTTTACGGCTATATAGCTGTAAAATGTGGGAAAGCTCATGAAAAAGAATATTACTTATTTTGGGGGAACAATTACATTGGTACCTCTAGTATCTAAGTACATGGCATGTTGTCTAAGACTCTACAGTCATTTCAATCTCATATGATTAATGATTAACCTTCCATGAAGATTTCAGTCATACAATTCATTCCAGGGCAATAGCTCTTCCTCCAGGAAGGGGGTAGAATCCAGGAAGAGGAGACTAAACTAGAAAGACTCAATGGATCTTCTTGAGTTCACACCTGGAAAGTGAGTATTAACCTTCAGCACTGGTCTAGATGATGCCACCAGGGCTAGGAGCAACCACCACTCAGGGTAGTTTCCCATCCCTATGTGCACAATCACAGCATCCCAGCTGGACAAGAGGTCTTCTACCTGCACATGCAGTGGTTAATGCTGTTACTTAACTCAGCTACTTTTTTTCCCAAATCCCACTTTCATGTCCTTTAAACTTGTGGTTATAACCCTGTTGATCCCTTTGAAGCAAATTCTGTATATATACAGACCTGCACATTCCTTAAAACACTACCTGAGTCTGTCTACAGTGTATGGATATGTTCAGATCACATATGAACCACTTGGAAAACACAAGAGAAAAAAATATGTGGTGAAGGGAGGAAAGCAGTTTCTTTCCAAGTAGCCATTTCCAGTTCTCTTCTTCATTTGCCATGAGGACAGGAGATGCAGTTTTAGGATTGTTGACATCTTTGCTGAGTCTCTTCATTTAATAAACCCCAAATATGTCAATTGGAAAGACTGGCCTATGAGATCTTTCAAAGTCAGAACTGAATCAAGGCAATCAGGAAGTCATAGAATCGCAGAATGGTTTGGGTTGGAAGGGACCTCAAAGATAGTCTTGTTCCAACCCCTCTGCCACGGCAGGGACACCTCCCACTAGACCAGGTTGCTCAAAGCCCCATCTAACCTCGTCTTGAACACATCCAGTGCTGGGGCATTTAAAACTTCCTGAACACTGGTGGCATCACTCAAGAAACCTGTTCATTGGAACATCTTTTTCAGGAATTCTTTTTTTCTGTTTATTCATTTTAAATAAAAATAACATTATGAAATGCCAAGCTGAGCCCTAGGGAAAATAAATAAACAAACAAATACAAAAAGTATATTTCCCTAGAGAAAGAATCACCAAATCCTCTGATCTACTAATTCCTAAATGTGATAGTCCAATGGGAAGAAAAAACAGAAGAGGAAAAGGAAGGTTTGACACAAATAATAGACCACAAAGACAGGGAGACAGATCAGATGTGATGGCCTGGGCAATACTAGTATTGCATGAAGCTCTGTGGATTTATTAGAACATTAAGGGATGTCAGTAGTCTGTCCATGTGGAGAACAACTATATTTCAACATATGACATCTCCCAGGAAGAAATAAGATGCAACTGGCTGTGAGCACAACAAAAATAAGAGTAGGTAAGAATTAAGCTCTGTCCAAAATGAACAGGGACATAACACCTGCCAGTTTGCCTGTTATGATTTAAAAATGAGCTTTTTCCTGCTCATAGATATAAAATAACTTTTAGAGGAAGATTATAACTGCCTGAGCAAGGCGCCAGAGTAAACTGAAAACTATATAAAATAATTGGAGGCTTTGAAAAGGGCACCTTTAGTGCTTCTCTTTACCAGGAAGACCTATGAAAAAGAAAGGGAGAAGGGAACAGAGGTAGTGGAGAACTTTGAAGATTTATTTTCCTGAATGCTCTTTTTTTGGAACACATTGTACAATCTGCTGCTTTGGGGCTGTTTATTCCACCTGCATTATTATTTATTATCTTTTTAGCAGCCTGATATACATTACCCATAAATCCTTATAGAGGTTCACATTTCTGTGTTGTTTATGTCTCATTTCTAGTTGCACACTTCAAGAGATTGCTGTGCCTACACACAGGCTCTTCCCACATGCAACGAGGTTTGTGTCCTGATGTACTTGCTCTCTGCAACCTGCTTTCCCCAAGCTCCAGTTAAGCACAGAAAAGGCCAGCTCAGGTCTTCTGCCCTGGCAAGGCCACGTCAGGAGTACTCTGCTCAGTTTTGGTCCGACGAAGGGCTACAAGGATGATGGAGGGACTGGAATAGCTTACAAGGAAAGGTGAGAGCCCTGGGGCTGTTTAGCCTGGAGAAGAGAAGACTGAGAGGGCATCTGGTCAAAGTTTTTAAATATCTGAAGGGTTGGTGTCAGGAAGATGGGGCCAGTCTCTTTTCATTGGTGCTCAGTGATAGGACAGGGGCAGTGGGCACAAACTGGAACCCAGGAGGTTCCGCCTCAACGTGAGGAGAAAGTTCTTTACTGTGAGGGTGACCAAGCAGTGGAGCAGGCTGCCCAGAGAGGTTGTGAAGTCTCCTTTGAGACTTTCAAGACCTGTCCAGACACATTCCTGTGTGGCCTGCTCTAGGTGAACCTGCTTTGGCAGGGGGGTTGGACTAGGTGATCTCCAGAGGTCCCTTCCAACTCTTACTATTCTGTGATTCTTGCCCCACTCCTGCCTGTACAGTGAGATTCATCTCAGATAACTGGCCACCAGAAAGTTGGTAAGCAGTCTGAGGTACTCTTCTAGTCAGAGGGGAAAGCATGATTCATCTCCATCAGATGAGATGAAGCATCTTCTTCAGAATGCTATACATTTCTCCTAGGGAGGAGATCTCAGGTACTAACTTTCAGATGGTTAGAGTTAAGTGGCATGAAGCACAGATAGAATTACTTCTCCAGTATCCAAAGAGGGCTGAAGGCAATGTGGAACTTTAAATACGGTCTTCTTAAGTGATACTGGTGTTCCATGGCCTTCACCTCCACATCAGTACTTCAGCTGAAAAGCAGCTCAATGCACAGTGATCTCAGGCACTTAGAGGTCTCAAAGTCCATAAGATCCATTATATATGAAGAGGTAAAGGAAAAAGTGCTCTGGTTTTATTTTTTTTTATGTAATGAGAATGGCAAACTTGTATTTGTTTGCCATCTATCCTCAGCTTCAGAGGGTTTGAAGGGATTTTGCTCTAGATAAAAAAAAAGGAAGTTGACTCTCAGACAGATACAGTGTGGAAGTAATTTCAGCTCCAAAATTGACTGTTTTGGGAACCTCTGAGATTAATAAAAGTATTAACAGGCTACTTTGAAATTTCAACTGTGGCATCATGTGCTAGCACTTTTTCTGTGGAAAACACTGATTTTAGCTGGCTTATCTGATCTGTGGGAACTGGCTCCAGGCATTTCCTGTCATCTAAAGTTAAACCTTTGACATTTATCTCTCTAATCAGTGGAGAACCACTCATTCATCTGCATGATGGATGTCCAGAAGAAGTCAATGCCTAGAGTCACTGGTCTATGCCATTTTTTATGTGGTTAGAAGTGTATTGACGATTACTAGTGGGATCTTATGAAATTTTACAAAGAAAAAATGGACCATGAATAGCTTGTTTAAAGAAAAAGAGTGAAAAAATTCCTGCTAGTCAATGGGGAGTAATAATACTAAGTTTCTTTTAGGAAAAATAAATAATAATTTAAAAACTAATTAGCAGATAAAGAAATGAGGTATAGTCAGCATTTGTCTTGGTAGATAAATTTCATTTTTCATGTCTTCCAGTCACAAGATTAACATAAGATTTACAAAATATCATGTCGAGTTGGTGAAGAATTGAACTCTTGACTGATTTCACATCCAAGACAGGATAAAACTCTTTTTCCACTGCCTTTGCCTGTGTTGAATCTCAATTCAATGAAACTAAAAGTTTTCCCATTTGAATACTGTCTGCCAAATTAAAACAAAATAAAGCAATCCATTATTTGTACTTTTTACAGAGGTATTAAAAAAAATAATCCATAAAACCACCCAATTATCTGCAGGCCACTTCCTGCTGATTAGGTTTTATCAATTTTCCTGGACATACTAACTGTCCATAGAGACTCTTCAAGATTAAATTGTCTTTTTCTTTGGGGATTCAGGGTAAATAATTAACGCCTGTAAGTATATTTTCAATTAAAATGATTAGCATCCAGCCAGAATTCAGAGAAGGCAGATGGAATGTTCGGAACAGACTAAACATTTAGTAGATGAGAGTTCCAGCCTAGTATGTTAACTCAACGCCCAGTGAAGGTTGTCTCACCAGCGTACATACAGAGTTTAAAAGGTTTTCTAGCAGGTTGTCAGGATTGCCAACCAATGTGAATTAACACACTCATCTGAAGAGTTTTCTGGATTAGTTTCAGCTTTCTCAAATGTCAGTAAGCATGGGAATGTCAATCATTTTAGCTAATGGTCTTTTATTTTAAGGCATAGATGTTTTAATGTGTTGTGGCCAATTGCCCATTTCCCTGAGGTAGAGCGCAGCATGAACAGCTTTGATTTAGTTGTTGAGGACATTTGTAGGGTGAAGTCCATCAAAGTAAGGGACAATTACCTAATGTGACTGTAGACAGCAATTGTCTGCAATGTGGCAATTATCCTACTTTCCCAGTACCTAAAGGAAAGAATTAATTCTGGACCATGCTTTACTTCATCTACTTTAGACATCTGCTTCAGGGTAAGGGTAACCACACTCCCCAACTCAGTGACTGACTCATTATGGACTACACAGTGAAACTCAGAGGAAGAAGTCTACATTGCAGATGTCAACCTTGCATGTGTCCATACCGGTCTGACAGAGAGGCTTTTGGAGCAACTTTCCACACATACTGTGGCTATCTCACAAGTTACCCTTAGACAAGCTGTGGGCTGTCTGCAACCAAGATCCATCTCTGGCATTTGGATCCTGCAGGCAGTAGATGATTTTCTGTGTCTAAGCCTGGTGTGGCTGTCTGCCAGCACATGCAGCACGTAAATATGGACTTGAGTGAAACCTTTAAGGTCACCCTCAACACCCAGAACCGAAGCAAAAAATAAATAATTAAATCTGGAGCTAAATTCAGAGTGCAGTGATATTTAATCCAGGGAAAGATGTCTCAAAACAAAGGTCACTGAAGTCTTCCACATGTACGAGACAGGTTTTGGGGTAGACTGTTTTCTGCTGAGGCAGGTTGCTATTGTCAATGTGAAGAAGAAAGGGGAACTGTTGGCTTAGACCCAAGATGAGATTCATCTGTGACATCATTAGAGACTTAAATATTAGATGTCTACCATGGAGTCTGCCATCCTAGAGCCTTTAATCAGTCCAGAGAAACAGGAGCTAGGACTAATTGCATCCAACAGGCAATTTTTCTCTGGCCAGGATGGGTATCAGGTTATGTGGATCGTGCTCTAGATTAACCTAATATTTACCTCTGACGACAAAGGAACCTACTGAGGTGTGGGCAGATGACTCCTCTGAATTTACATTTGCCACCAGCATAGAAAGGAGGTTACTTCAAGGATGGCTCTTTCTCTTCCTCCCCAGCCCTCTCACTCACCAACAAGTTGTGACTTCACTCCAGGGAGTCCTTGACTCCTGGATTTGTGGTCAAAGGAAGGTACTTCCCTGGAGTGACGCCTTCCTGAGGACTATATAGTAGCCTTCCCACATCTGCAAAGTGTTTCTATTAACATGTACATGCTCTAAGAAACTATGGCCCAACAGAGCTGTCTGCTGAAATTAAGTGTTTGAACACATTTCTGTGCTGACTTCTTTGCACAAAGAGAAGACAAGAGTCATGCTGCATTTGGGGGCATGTTTTTACGATGATTAGATGGTGATGAGTCACATGTAGTGGAAAAAGCAGTGAGGAAATTAAGGAATCTTAATTTCTCTTAATAAACTTGTGTAAGAGTAGCAATCTATTCCTGCTGCACGTCAGCACTTTGGTGGGTTTTAAAGCCACAGAGATTAACAAATAAATGTTTTAAGGTAGTTCTCAGGTGTAATTCTACAGGCCAGGATCTGAGGCTAGTGGTAGTATCTTTCTCCTTCCTAATTTCAGAAAAGCACAGCAGAGCTTTTCTGAGATGAAACATGGCCATTTGAGATGGATTTAATCTTATATAAATGCATTGTCTGTTCTTCAGTCACAACTAAAGATGCATGAATGATTAGTAGAGACTCAGATGTCAAATTTTTAGACCTGGGAAGGTATAACAGCTGAATGCTACCTTAAGTATCTCAGTAGTTAGAAAGATTTCCTAAAATTTTCTTACTCTGTATTTTCATCTTGTCTTCTTTTTTCTGTCTTTCTCTTCTGTTTTATATATCAGAATTATTTTTCTGTATATGCATGGTTGTCCTATATTATTTTCTATTTATATTTAGATTCTACATCTTGGTTTTATTCTACATTTATATTTCTTATTTTGTATTTAATTGTCTATATTTCTCTATTACTGGACAGGAGAAAAACCTTAAACTTTATATTAATAAATTTCCAGAGTAAAACTAGTTTTTCCAGCTAAACTAGCTTTTAAAAAATGAAGAAGAAAAAGAAGATGAAGAAAAAAATTTTTAAAGCTGTATTCTCCTTATCTAGCCTTATGCAGGTTTCTTTAGAAGATATACTAAGAAAAAAAAAAAAAAGATCAGATTACCACACAGTTTTAGTTCTGGTAAATTCAGCCTTCTAGAAAAGGTGTCTCAGTACATGGCTTCTCAGTGACTAATTTTACACCCAGCCTCCTCTGACTAACACAGTCTTGGTTGCCTAATGTGATAACACAAACTTTTTTTCCCCTAAATATCGATCTGACTTGAATAGCAAGTGGAATGTGGACTCTGATTATCCATGCGGGTTTCCAACCAGGAAGAGAAGACTTAAGAAGAGTCAATATTTTCCCTACCTTGATGATCATGTTTCTTCTAACCTTGTTCTATCATTGTTATCCCATTTTAAATGAACTGGATATAAGAGGAGGAAGTTTAGCAAGAGGTTGGGCTCTTTATTCTGCTTGATCGATTTTATGTACCTGATTCTATTTTGCTTCAAATCAGTTCAATGCTATTGTAACTCACCGACCCAGTGAAGTAAGTCTTGATTTTTCCCTTTCACCAATAAAAACCAAATTGGTTTAAAGGCTTCTGGGACATAACTCAAAACCCTGTGTTTTTATGTCCTGACATCTGTGCTGTTCTAGTGATTGATTAAATATCGTAGCTTAATTACAAATACATATATAGCATTGGAAATACAGGGGCAAAATCATTTTAAGCAAGACTCGCAGAGGATAATAACCATTATTTTTATTTCTGGTTGTAAAATGCTTTATGAATATTAGGCTTTTGTAGCCTTGTTTACATTTGGGAATTGCCTGGATTTGAAAGTAAAACAGTGAAAGTGGAAACGAGCACTGATACTATTAAATCCAGGAGGCCATTTTATGCCTCTTTAAGTCCTTGTTATCATAGCAATGACATTATATGATTAAAAACACTCAGCGGGCTTGTGAAAAGTATCACTAGCCAAACCCGAATAAAGCCCATTACTACACATTTCAGGTTAAAATCACAACAGTAAATCCATGATTGAGGAGGCTTCTCTTGCCTTATGTTTACAAAAAAACCCCAGAAAATAAAAGCTAAATTGAAATGAAAAAAATGCTTCAACAATTTCTTCTAAAATAAAAACTGTAAAACTAAAAATATAAAATTATAAAAATACAACCTTTGCAAGAAAAAATGAGAAAACACCCTTTGAGGTTTATTTTTATCTCTTTTCTCTCTTCATATATTTACATACATTTAGGTTTGTGATTTATGTTATTTTTACATAACTATATATTGATAAATAGTTCTCTTAGTATATATAATTTATTAATGTAATTATATACAATTGTGAATAATTTGTTCTTCAAACACATTTGTTCTGGTTTTTCAAAATTTTCAGTTATGCCCCTGAAACAAAGGGAAAATAGAAATCATAAATTAAATGCTATTTCATTGTTTATTTTCATACTATTTATTAGTATTAACAATCAAAATATTTGTCATTAAATTATCTAATGCTATTTGTTTTCAGGAAATATCCCTGAATCAGGTGGATTTTTTTTTTTTTCATTTTGGTGTGAGGAGAACTGTTTCTTCTGATGTAAAAGAAGAAAACAAAAATGCTACCATTTTATTATTTATTGTGTTTTATTAATTATACACAGAAGCCATGAAAATCTCAAATTATTTGACCCACAAGAAAGCAAACTGATAATACTGTATTAGATATGGGTCTGGAAATGTCTCCTTGGCTTTGACTTTCATCTGTTGGGTCACCTTCGGGAAAATCATTCCAATGTGGCCCTTCATCCTCACACACTTTTTCTCAGAATATCTAATTTTTAGACAACTTGTTCTTTGGGAGAAGAACTGCCTCTTAATTTATGGTTGTACAGCACTTAGCACAAGTGACTTCAGTCTGGAGTTTCAAGGTGTTTCTGCAGTACAGCTAATAAATAATAGTAGGACATAGCTTCAATAGAGGTAAAAT
Source organism: Eurystomus gularis (assembly GCA_013400335.1). Lineage (NCBI taxonomy): Eukaryota > Metazoa > Chordata > Aves > Coraciiformes > Coraciidae > Eurystomus > Eurystomus gularis. The sequence continues at coordinate 62,342 of VZZY01018546.1, read as the reverse complement.
GCACATTGCCTCTGAGGTGACTGCGTATGGAAGAAAAAAAATAATTGTTCCCAGGTTTCTAATTTGGGCGTTGATCAGGATATATTTTTGGGCTGCTCCCACAAGCAGTTCAGAACAATCACGCAGGTGCCTGCCCTTCACATTAACTTCAAAATAAATACAGGCTGTTAATGTCAACCAAAGCTTTCTGTAGAAGATTGAATAATGGAGCATCTGACTTTGAGCATGCTGAAAGCAGCTGCTTAAAGCTTCTGAGTGGCAAAGTCATTCTTGACCTATGTCCCGTCCCTGTCTTGAGGTTCTTTGTGTGATGACAAGATGAAGGAGCATTACATTCCAGTTTTAGTAATAAAGCATCCACTGTCAAAAAATCAGCTGAGAAATTCTTGCATATAACCCCACAAACCTCTTCATTTCTAATATGTACAACAAGGTACTCTCCATTACAGTGGGACTCACCTTTGCAAGAAATTTTCTTTTCTCTACTTTGGGCTCAATTTCAAGGAAATCCCACATTTCATTGATTTTATTTTGGAGAAAAATATTGCTAGGTACTTGTTTTCTTAAAAACTAGGCTAAACCATTTTTTGCAGCCTGGTACACCTGAAGAACCTGACCAGAGCTAGCAAGCTTGTTGTCAACAAACATAGCAAGGACAAGCCTGCCCTCAGGACCTTTTAATGTAAATGATAAGGCAAAACAAGATGAGATTGAAATGAAAGGTGAAGCAAGGTCGCCTAGATCCAGATTCAGCCACTTATATTTAAATATGAGATTCTGCTATGTCTCTGTGTTTGAGCTATGCACCCAGGTGGCCTCTATTGTCGATGAAGAGCAAGGACATAGCATCAATGGAGAGAATTAATGACTGACCAAATGTTGGTCTTTGATTTTGATTGAACTGAATGGTTCTTCAGATCTCAGTGATGGCATCACTTAGATCTCCACTGTCTGTAATGGGAGATTGCAGCAGGTTTACCTGCAAAATCCCACATGCAGGCACTTGCATTTAAATATCTGAATTTGTTCAATGGCTCCATCTCAAAGCTAGCTGTAAACCTACATGAGATTTCCCAATCTAGAGAATACTGCACTAGATTAACCTGCTTTTTCTAAAGCACCTTCACTTTGTCTTACTTTTTACGACCTTTAAGTTAATCAGACTCATTCCTCCACCTTTGCATTGGTCTACGCTTTGCGGAGAGATGGAATGGATATTCGAATGAGTCTTCTCCACCTCCTTACTTCAGATATGGGGATGGACTTTCCTTGTGTCTTCTGGAATTCTCAGTCTCCAATTTTTTCCTGTTAATGGAATTTTTTCTGTCATTTTATTTTCAGAGTAATTTTCATGGCATCATACACAGAACACAGTGGAATAGCAGGAGGTGTCTATAATAATATTTATATCAAGGAAACAATTACTCATTCAAAAAAGTCATGAACATTGCTGGACATAGCAGTGTTTTGAGTGAGCGTTGCATGCAGGTGCCAACCTAAAGAGAATTTTCTGTTTCTGTCTATATTACAAGGGAGAAATAAATTTCTATCTGTGACACATCCTTCTGTGCAATGCTGCTTTGGATATAATCCCATCAAACTTTCATGTATTTTGACAGGTCTGACATGGTTAAGCATACACATGGTTTGAAGAGTTTAAAACTAAAGAGAAATTCAATTAGAAGCTGCTATAGGGTAGGAATACTCTCCCATGGCAGATCGAGATAGTAGGACTGCCGACAAGTTGACGTGTAAAGTTCTCACTTCTATTTTGAAAATAAATGTGCTAACTTCTAAATATCATTTCTTAATCATCTAAACCACACAGCCTTTTGTATGCGTAATAATATGTAAAACACAATAAAAATGCCAACTGTAGAAAGCAGATGCCTCTCAGCACATTGTAACGACAGCATCAGCTCTTTATGGTCTGTGAGTCTTCTACAGGCAAGTGGCAAAAGATTATTTCTTTAAAATTCATAAAAAGGCTCAATTAGATCTTAATTGAGCCTATTAGGTTGTCCCTTTGGGGGACAGAGTTTCACATTTACACTGGAGACAAAGCACAGCTATCGTGCCTGCTTTTGTTCTCCCCCACTTGCTAATTTATGCACAATAAAATATTTTAGCAATGACACATCTGGTGCTGTTATTCCATTAACATCTCTGGGCCCTACGCTTCTGGGCTACAGTTAGTCTCAAACCAGTTCTGCATAAAATACAGGGTATTTGGGTTTGACACAGAAGCTTTTTATTTTTGTCTATAATATACCTCTGAGCATTTGAGTTTGAATAATCCCCTTAGCCTCCAAGCAAAATTCAGGAAAAATGGTATATCTTGTCTTTTTTTGGTGAACATCCAGTTGAGAGTTAATTCAAGTCAAAGATTTGTAACTCATTTTATAAGCTCCAGGGTTTCTCCTGACCCTCTTCTTACCTCCTTTCCCTTTCTCTTGGGATTAGTCTTGTGTACTTAAATCAACAGGAAAAATAGCACTGGAGAGTTTCTTGTCTGCTACTTTCACATCTTCAACAGTTCTAGACTTTCCTGATGATTTACTCTTTACTAGGAGGGAAAAATAATTGCTTGCAAGACACCTGGCAAGGTGGATTTACTATCTTCATCTTCCTTAACATTCTACCAGCTGCAATCCTCTGAAAGACTCCGTCAAATTCCTGGACAGCGTATGGTCTTCAAAGAAGCCTGTAGAAGAGATGTTCTTGTCTAGAAGCTTGCTTTAAAATGGTGGACATCTGAAGAATATGAGAAAAGGACAAAGGAGAGAAATCTTTTGAGCTAAGTCTACTGTTCTGAACTTAGGTTCTTCAGGAGAAAAAAATCTATGTCTTGGAAATTCAGAAGTGTCACAGTCATGATTAGGTTAAATGAGAACAGAAGCCATAAAAAGCATTGAAAGAATTTGGCAAATGGAAACAGTAGGAAAAAGGTGTAAAGCCAGGCAAAAGGGAAGAAGGATTTTATCTAGAGGCAGTCAGAAAGCAGCTCTCTTCTTTCCTTCCTCTCCTCATTGTCTCTCAGCCTAGCAGCTCTAAAATGAATTCTTTAAACTCAGGCAGTTTCTGAGGTTTCTGCTTCGCTGTAGGCAGAATTTATTTGGTCTAATTTAGGCATCTGAAAAGTGCATATGTAAATGTAAGTAGTCACCAAAGGTGCCCTTTTAGAAGCTGCAAAATGGGTTGACTCTCTTTATGAGGTGACATCACCATGAAAAGAAAACACGTAGCTAGCTTAAGTTTAGATATGTATGGTTAGATGAGAGGAATCCCACCCTTAATGTCCAGACAGAGCTCTACCCCTTGGGCCTTGCATTGTCCTGTAGACTTTTATGCAGGAACAAGGGACATCCAGGATGGCTTAGGTTTCAAAACGAGGCAAGAGCAGGTACTTTCAACTCAATATAACTGAGGAGCTGCAGCCAGGTGAAGAAGAGTGACTGAAATTTAAAAAAAAAAAAAAAAAAGAGAAAATCCAGCAGTCTCATCACATGATGACCTGTTAAATCTCTTCAGGGAAGTGTAAAGAAGTGTCATAGTGTAGTATGTGTAACATCTATGATTTTAAACATCACCATAGGAAATTGATTGTATGGAACAACCATTCAATGGCTAGATCTATAAACAGCCATTATATATACAGGGAGAAACAGAGAGCTGCAAAAGTTCTGCATTTATTTAAAGGATTTGTTGACATTAAGGCCAGAAAATATCATCACAATCACCCATTTTGATCCAGAGCAGACTGCATTCACTCACTTAGGGCTGAAGTGGAGTTTATATTTTTAAAGAGAAATCTGAGCCTGTTTGAAATATGGCAAGCAGCACAGGGATCTTCCATTTTACTCTTTCCCTTCAAATTCTGCCTCTAAGTTTATGCACTTCATGTTCTTTCAAACTTTGTGAAGTGCAAGCTCTGCAGTTTCGCCTTTGCTTGGCATAAAATCTAGCATCAGTCTGGTGCCGCTGAGAATTCTGTTCTTCATCAAAGTCCTCAGCTTCTAGGGCTTAATGCTTGTGTATGTAAACCAGCATATGCCTGCAAAGCATTTGCCATTAATTTTATCTTGATTTCTCTGATAAAAAAGCAGGATCTATATGAATTACATATTAATGCATCAAAACACCTGGGACCTGTGATACTTATCGCGTGTATGGAGTAACAGAGTGTTGCTTACTCTATTGCAAGTAGTGCCTTCTCACGGAGCTTTGCCTACACTAGTGAATTAAACAGAGGCAAGGAATATTGCGAGGAACTGTAACTTTATTGATATATTTGTAAACTTCAAGATTGTCCCCAGCAGGAGCAACAGCCATTCTGGGACAGTAGCCCTCAGCAGCACTCCCCGAAACAACTCCTGGCACTGCAGGGTTAAATGTCCACAGGCAGTTTGTAGTTGGCATTGTTTTGATTGTTGAAGGAGTTCAGCTGTAAGGACAAGGGCCTTATGCTTGGCCTAAGAACCAGAAAACAGTCCTTGGTCCTGCTTGATTTACCAGGACAGATATAGCCATTTTATACAAGAAGAGCGATAACCAGATAGCACTGCTTTTTAGGGCAATTATCCATCCAGAGTGTATTTAAGCCACAGATTTCCTGCAAGGGGTCTTCTTGAATGTGCGTGTTGGTAAAGACTTCTTTACCTTCTGCTAAATCAGGTTCTTATCATTTCCATTCCTGGTACAAGGCTTACCAAATCAATGAGGCAAACGGAATAAATCTGACCCATCTAGAAAACAGGTAGTCCAGCTTTGCAGGGTCTATCACCTCTATAAACATCATCATTAGTATTGCTGCTTTATCTATACTGCAGCAGTAGCTAGAAAACTGAGTTGACTGCCAGGTCCTTGTCGGGCCAGGTGCCATGTGCTCGTTCTTCAAAGCACTGACCATTCATAAAAATTAGAAACAAAATGTACTGTAGAAAGAAGCTTTCCTATTTCCAGTTTAAGGGTGAGAAAAGAGGCCAAGAGCGATTAAATATTTGTCCAGTGGAGCCTGAAACAATAATTTGTTAGTTTGATTAATTATTGACAATTAAGTAATTTTAGTGTAGTTTATTGCTTCCTCGTGTGGCTGTCAAGGCACAATCGCTATAGGAAAATGGAAAACAATCTGAAAAGTGGGTTAATGATTAGTCCTGGGTCTCATATAAATTTAGATTTTATTATTCTTTTATTGCCATATTCACAACAGCTGTTTTCTGCAAGCATACAAAATGAACCAGTGCCCTTCATGCAGACCTGTGTGGAGCTGCAGCGGGTTTTGCATCCCCGTATCTGCCCACCTCGTTCCTACTGCCTGTTGGCTCCAAATTATGTGTGGGGTAGTGTGTGAGAGCAGAAGGAAAGCAAGGATCAAATCAGCACCGAAGCCTTTCCAGCACATTAGTGACAGGTTGGGGTCACTATTCAAGCCTGATTTCTGATCCTTGAACTTTTCCGGAGCTGATGAAACCAAGACTATTTATCCTATTCTAACATAAATGTCTATAACAGGGCAGATGACTCCTCCATCTGTCCATACTGACTGTAAGCTGCACCTAGGCATCCAGTGTAGATTAAACACGACAACTTTAAATGTCTCCAGTTTGGGTACTTGAATCCTGTCCAGTGTATAAGGGTTTGCACTTTGTATTCCATTCTCTTTCATGCCCTCAGCAGTTCATGATCTTTTAGTTTTCCTATACAATAATCTAGTCCTCCCATGGAGTGGCAGCTGGAACTATTCACCCCAGCTATTTTTGCAGCCCAAAGCAGAGGCCTGGTCTGTGCCCAAAAAAGAAGCTCCCTTAGAGACCAAATGAGAAGAAACACCCAGTCTAAGTCTGGGTCACTTTGAAGAGACTCTGTTTCTGTTGACTAGAGGGACCAGGGAGAAAACTTGTGCTTAAACCCTGTTGTTTAGAGTGTGAAGAGTGCTGAAATGGATATGAATTTAATTTCATTTTAAAACTATATAAATATCCTTTAATTATTTAATCCAGTGCCACAAATTCACCACAAGACCATCTTAATTTTTTCTAAATGAGAACATGCATAAATGTGCTGATTTATTTTTCCTCTTCTTTTTTTTGGCACCATGTTCTTTCAAATTTTGTATTGAACAGTATTAAATTACTAGCTGTCACACATATATAATCATAATTATAATGATAGAATAAGCAGGGCTTCTTAAAGAAGCCTGAGAAGTAGGAAGGTTGAAGTTTTATTTCCAATAACATATATAATAACCCATCTGTAAACTTTCAGGTAGAGATGCAATAAGGTTAACTGTGAAAAATAGTTTCTCAGAAAAATCCAGACTTACGGGCATGCATTCTTTTTCTGGCAATGAATTATAATAAAAATCTGACTATCCTCTCTTTAACCTAACTGCAGTAAAATACTCTTGAGTTGCAGCACGTGAGCTCTGCCATCTAAGACAGCTACTAGGCTACTGACAGTTCAATGTCAGTGGATGGACCCCTGCCCAAAACTGAGAGAACAATGTGGTCTGCTTCCAGGACAAATACATTCTCCTTTTTAGAAGACATACAAAGGAGACCGTTTTCAGCTTTTGTAAGCTAACTCAGGTCAGGTCTGGAACAGAGATAGTGAAAAAGAAACGCACCTGTGTTGGAAAAGGATGTGGACAATATGCTGCTCAAAGGACTTCAGATCTAACAAGACAAAGGAGGATTGTTTGTAGCATACCTCTGTGGAAAACAGAAGTCAAACACCGTGAAGTGATCACGGAGAGTCACCAGCTTCTCAACTCGGTTTAGCATGGGGCTAAGCTTCTCTTGGGCCACGGCCAGAAGCTGGAGTGAAATTGAACCTTTGAAGGATGTTTATATAGCGTAACTTTAGGCAACCAACTGATAGGGACATGTCTTCAATTTAAAAGCCATTATAGGCCCATTCAGAAGATCTTCACAGAACCTGAGGGTTTTTTTCAGCCTAAATCAATGTCATCATAAAGTGTTTGCTCTTCTCAGACCCAATACAAGGAGTCCAGGCTTCTGCCCTAAATCAAAGGCAAGCACCTCATCCTGTGTCTTTCAGGAGCTTCAGTCCCTTTTCCAGGGCTTCTCTTTGTGCCCCTTGGAAAGTGGCATTCAGAGAATGGAAGTGTTTCCTGCACTAAGGAAGTGGAAGCACCATTTGCTGTAGGGATTGCTTACAGATTTTGCAAATTATGGTGAAATAATGGAGACAGAAGGATCTGCAGCATCATAACAATCTCCTGGCTGAGGAGCATCATCACCAGGACACACACTTAAGTTCGCTACTGGCTGCTCTCTTCAGACCCTTGATTTGCTTGTGACTGCTGAACATGGCCTGCGGCATGCATTCACCTACTGCTGTCCCTGAAGTCCCTTGGATGTCCCCTTGCATGTGGTTTCAAATCCTGCATATTGAGGTTGGCTTCTTGCTGAGGTCTAACCTGTAGTTTAGGGCACAAAATGTGGAAAAGCTCAAACCAGATGAAACTGGAGAAGAACAGCTGCCTTCTCCTATGGTGTCTGGAATGCCCTGGATGCTAAACCAGTTTGGGTGGGCCTTTGAACTGTACTTCTGAATTTAGGGTCCTTAGATCACTTGCTGTAACATTTAAGGCATCAGGCAGATTGCTGGATGCTTTCTTCTGTCTATGTGCAGATGGTGATATTTCAGAGCTTTTTATCTTACATAAACTGGGGCATTCTTCAGAAGAAAGGCAAAAAGCCATGTCTGATAAAAAAGTCAGTCTTTCTGCCCTTTCATGCCCTCCAGTTTTTGATACCATCTTTTGCAGCAGAAGGGCAAGAGAACAAAGCGGAAAGACTAATTTTTTTAACATGAGCAAAGCAACTAATTTTCTCTTACTGTTCTTCTCAGAGGTGAATTAATTTTTATTTTTTTTTAAATTCATTTGAAAAAAAGATAAATCATCATGAGGCAGAAACCTGGACTGGACCATGGTAGTTCACAATGAAGCTATGAGCTATGAAATCTGGGCCTATATAAATGAAACCGTTAGGCAATTGTAATCATGAACACAGTGACCAGCCCCACCAATGATAATAATATAAATAAAGACACAAAATGCTCCTCCTCAGCTCCACTAAGAGTTAATCCTCAACATGGTTAAGTGTTTCAAAATACTGAACTAAAAATAGCACAGTTCCTGTAAGTTGTTTTAACGGCTGGAAAAGTTAAAGCTGTAAGGGAAGGGGCAAGTCTCTCACATGTGCACAGACTCAGACATGTACAGCTGTTTCTTTGATTTTTTTTTTTTTAAAAAAAAAAAAGGAAAAAGAAAAACACTGCTACAACGCTGTTTGCTTAGTTGGCCTTATGTTGACAGTGACAGTTTGGACTAAGCCCTGTAGGTTCCGAGTTCAACAAAAACAGTGTTTATCACAGTGTTAATAAAAACATTTTTTAAAAAAGCTTCTTTTTTGTCACTTCACTGTCAAAAATGTTTTCTTGGGCCCTAGCTAAAGAAGCCTGCCAGCAGGTGCTATGCTGTCTCTTCTCCAAAATATTACCTCCTTTCATCTGAGGATAATAGGAGAGATACACCGACTGCATGACTGTTGGAGATGTAGGGTTTTGCAGCTGCCATTTTCTTTTACTTTTTCAGCAATTATTTTCCATATAAGGAAGAAACCTGTTATTTTACTCACACAAAGCAAACAAGCAAGTGAACGAGAAGAAATGCCGTTAAAATCCTACAAAGATAAACAGAACAAACCCCAAAGGCATCAGTAGTGTCATAAAGCAAAAGAGCTAAAATCTTTAAAAGTTATAGTCTCACAGTAAATGGCATTTTGGCTGCAAGAGGAAAGGATGAAATCATAAAGGTGAAATTCAGCACAACTAAAACACTCCTGCCTTTAGTATCAGCCATGAGAGACCACCTGTGTGTTTCCAGCACCTGTCTATGTTGCAATGGTTCCCTTGGAGGAAATGCTCATGCCTCCACAGTGAGCATAGGGTCAGCCTAAACACTTGAGCATATAATAAAAAACTAATCACTATATAGCTGAGGTCAAGTGAATCTTGTCTTGAGTAAAACCGTATCAATGATATATGATGTCTTATACTTTTCTTTCCATAATTAAAATACGTAGGCCCTAGGGCCCACCAGATGTTTCTGGATGGTTTGTATGATCTTGGATAAAAGACATGCCTCATCCTGTCTGGGCCGGCCTTTAAAGGCTAACTCCAAGTGCTGGACTAAATATGAACCTTACTTTTTCCATCCGTATCTCTTACTACACAGCAGCTTCAAAGCTGCTCCCAAGGGAAAGAGGAGTCTTCTTTACAGAACTTTTCATTGGGAGCCAATGTCAAGACTTTTTCTGGCTTTTACTCTAACAGCTCCAGTGCCGGGCAAAGTTTGTCAGGCAGGTCTCTCCTACCAGAAAGCTGCCCTTAGGGACAAGCAGTAGTCCTCTTAGGATGGACTAATGTGCTCCAGGCCCTGGCTCAGGTATTGTTCTGTGCCCTAACATGAAGTAACACATCAATGTGCCTCCAACCCTTTTGCCCATCCTCCTCCGCCACAGACCTTTGAGAATAGTCATTGCTCCTCACCTGGCCCATGAGGTTTGGGACCTGTGTTAGGTACAACAGCTCAAAACACTGGTGGGACAGGAGATTACTGAAAGCCATATGATTTCCTCCCCTTGCCCACATCATTAAACACGCAGGAATGAACTTTCAGTTTTCTCACTCGTGTTCTACTTGTATGGGGCAGGATGAGGAAGGAGCAGGCTGTGGCACTGAGATTGAATTATTTTTTCTTCTTTGGTGTTTTTCACCTGACACTGTACCTTGATCTGTCAGGAGGTACATCATTTATGTGTCAGCAGGGTTCTGGTCATGTTAAAATATTTGCTAGTATTTTAGATAAAGTTTTGCTCTGGTTCTGTGGTCAGCCTGATGTCATAATTTGGAAGTATCTTTTCCGAGGTTTTATATATTTATAAATACATGTATATTTATATAAAAAATACTAAAGCATCAGCAATTGGATCTTAAATAAGTGATGTTAGTATTTGAACACTCATCCAAATACCAGAACTACAATAACATTGTCTGTCTTCAACAGACAACCCAAAACAAAGGCCATAGATGATAGGTAGTCTCAAAGACTGTAATAACAATGGTCTAAGGAGTTTTTACAGCATTCCCAGTTCTGAGTGTCTTGATGAATGGGCATGGCAAGAATAAGAAAATCAAGGCTGAGATGGTAAGTATAAGACTTCTAGGAAAAAATAATCTGCTTTCTCAGTTCCTGTCAAAAGAGGTAGATGGACTTATGTCAGAGAACTCAAAATCATTCCCAGAGATGTCTTTCTCAGATACCACACATTGACTCTAAAGACACGGAACAGTGTAATAAATATGATTTTAAAATCTATAATGCAGACAGTGAGCTCAGACACGAGAATTGATCCTATTGATTTTAGTGCATGTGGGAAAAGGAAGGGCTGGAAATGGTGGTCAGTGCCTTCATAGTGTATCATTCAGGGCCAAGGTCTCACTCTTTAGCCTAAGGCTATCTTTCTATAGTGATTGAGTGGAAACATGTTGAAAAATTATTTTGTTCAGTCTTCACCTGGAATGCTGAACATCCATGTCAGTCAAAATAACTGACAGCCCAACTCAGGCGTCAAGAGATTTCTTCTCCTGACAAGTAATGTAGTGACACTTCAGATGAGGTCTCAGCTTAGCAGCACAAATGGTTTTGTGTCTCTGGGCTGTGAGCATATTTATATAGCAGCACAAGTCTCTGTTGGGGTGAAAATAATCATTCAACCTGCTCTGCCGGTCTCACAGGTGTCCACCACTCTGCAAAAAGGCTACTGCTTACTAAAACTTTCATTTGCATTGTAGGAGATCAGTAAAGTTTTTTGGCAGTGGTGGGTGATATCAAAATCAAAGATACTGAAACCAGTTCTTTATGCTCAGACTCTTGGGATATATTTTCCTTGCCATAAGACAAAATGAGTGATAAAATGCTTAGTGATGAATTTTACCCACAGAATAAGTTGCCTGAAGTTGAGTGTCTAGATGAAGGCATCTAGATGTTAGTTGACTGTTTAAGCACCCAGTATACTACATGACAACAAACACCCTGCATTGGCTGCCCACACAAAGGTGTCTAATGTCGTTTAAAATGTCTTATAGATATGTGTCCATCCTAGCCCACAGCTATGGCGTTCAAGGAACAACGGTTTTTCAAAGGTCTGGCCTCATATCTCTCAGCCTGCCTGCAGATACCTTTAACAGTCCTGTCTCAATTGGTTCTAGGTGCCCTAGTTTGAGCAAAGTGCTTAAACCCTAAATCTCTATTAAGTAATGACAGTTTAGACAGTTCACATCTGGAGCCTACAAAAAGATGTCATAATCTGTGACTTGACTCCAGCTATTTCCTACACTCAACCCACAAGAATTATGAAAGATGCTAAAAATGTTGCTTTTTTAAAAATAATTGGAAGAAGGGTTGAGGTCACTGCATGGGTATGAAAAATTGGTACACAGCAAACGTACTTGGATTCAAATGCTTCCTGCAACGTCAGATTTACTGGATCTGCCTGTACATACAGATCACAGACACCCACTGTTTTGTGCACAAATATACTTGAACTCTGATACACTCCAGGCAGGATAATATCACTTCAAACTCACAACTTCTAACTGTCTCGTCCAGCATTTCCTGACAAGATCTTTTATACTCTAGATTCCTCAGGCAAGGCCCTCCACCCGATAATTTTTAATCTATAAATGCAGTGGCTGAAAATCAGTGGCTGAGGTATAGAATTTTAAAAAACGGGAGGAATCAGTTTTTTCAACAAAATACAGAAAATCTTCATCTCTGATTATGAAAAGAGCTTAGATCTGAGTCTATTTGTCTATTTCTGCTTTTAATGGCAATAAACAGGTAAGCAAAGAGATCAGCGTGAAACCTCATGAGATACCTGTCCAGTCTCAGGGAGGATATTTGCCTGTCCTCATCGTGAAAATGCCCCATGATGCTAATGGAACTGAAGGCACACAGTGTCACATACACTGTTTTCTTAAACCAGAACTAATTCATGCTGCACCAGTCACTGAAGTTTCACGTTCTTTTTTTGGCTCCACTGAAATCTGAAACATCTCATGTGCGAATTCAGTTGAACATCCAGTGTTGCAGAGTAACTTGTGACCTTCCTCTGCTTTGTGCAGCTACTAAACTGATTTTTAAAACTACTTTTCCTCTGTAACATTAAGACAGGAGTCACCAAGCCACTGAGGAATAACATTCTGATCAGTCTTAAAACAATGCAGAATCTAAACAGCCTCACAGTCATAATGAAGGGTTTATACTGTCTTTCTAGTCAAAACTCTTCCTTTGGCAGAGGGGTTGGACTGCATGATCTCCAGAGGTCCCTTCCAACCCCTACCATTCTGTGATTCTGTCATGAGTGATGGTATATGTACCTAGACGAATATTTCCCTATATCTTTCATCAATATTCCTTTTGTTAGGTGAAACACACATAGTTGTCAAGAAGTTTAATAGGTCAAATATTATTCACTAAATCCCCATGATCTAGGAATATAATACGTTAGAATAACAATCATAGAATCACAGAATCATAAAATATATTGGGTTGGAAAGGACCTCTAAAGGCCAACTAGTCCAATCCCCTACACTAAGCAGGGACATCTCTAACTAGGTCAGGTTGCTCAGAGCCCCATCAAGCCTGACCTTGAATGTCTCCAGGGATGGGGCCTCCACCACCCCACTGGGCAACATGTTCTGATGTTCAACCACCCTCATATTAAAGAACTTTTCCTGATGTTCAACCTAAATCTACCCTTTTCTAGCTTAAAACCAATAAAATTGAGGAATTTCTTTAGAACAGGTTATTCTGCTTTCTTACATATTAAATATTCTGTTCACATTGCTGAGCTTCCGTTTTCCATTATTATCTACAGTATTCAATTACTACAACAGGAATTTTTACCAACATAAAAAGGTTCAAAACTCAGCTGTTTTTCAGAGTATCACTCTATCAGGATTTTATATTCTGTTACGTAGTGTATTTTACATAAATGACTGTACTAAACAAAATAATAATACAACCCCCCCCTAGCTTTTGTTCAGAAATTGTAAGAATTAAGTCAAGAAAATATCTGGGGCAAATTTGCCCTTTTTGAAAAGGGCATACATCACTGTCGATCTCTACTTGGTAAGATTGGCTACATTGGATAAATGTATATTGCCTGTAAACAGGTGATGAAAGGATGATAAAATGGTAGTTTTTCTATAATGCCTCATGCCCTGAGTTTTAGTTGGCTGCTATCAAGATCAGGATATACATAGATACAACATTATTGGGACTTCAAAGAAGGAGGGTGTGTTTTAGCCATCTAGTGCTTGTTTCCTGCTATGCACAGCACATGGACAGCTGGGACTGGCTCCAGTATCTGGCCATGATAGACCATAGAATCATAGAATGTTTTAGGCTGGAAGGGACCTCTGGAGGTCATCTGGTCCAACCTCCCTACACAAATAAGGACATCTCTATCTAGGTCAGGATGCTCAGAGCCCCATCAAGCCTGACCTTGAATGACTCCAGGGATGGAGCCTCCACAACCTCTCTGGGCAGCCCATTGCAGTGATCTATCACGCTCAGGTTAAAGAACTTTTTTCTAGTATCCAGCCTAAATCTATCCTTTCCTAGCTTAAAACCATGGTGGCGAGAAGACTTGTACATGAGAAGCAGCTTGCTATTGTAGGGTAAAGAGAAAGGGTGGCACATTGTGCATGTCCAAGAGCATTTTGAAGGCTTGAGATTGTTAAAGTGTCCAGGACTTCCTCTGGAATACTCTATTGTCTGGCAAGAGGCACAGGCCCAAAATGTACCTCTCCACCCACAGAAAACAAAATTACATTCTGGCACGCCAACTAAATGCAGGTTTCTTCTCTGGAAGGTGTTTTGCTGCTAATGCAAAAAATAGTAAAACCACAGCTGAGTGTACAAGATTCTTCTAGGAAAAGGCGATCAGGTACATTTTATGGAAATATTAAAATTAATGCAGGGTTTGTTTTTTTTTTAATGGAAACAAATGAAGATTTGCTGGCCCATCCAGAATTTAGACACGTAAGTATTATTGCTGTGAATGTATATGCACAAGCTGAAGTTTATGAAGTGTCCAGTGGAAATCCAGGGGAATTTGTTGTGGAATAGCGTTACTTGCAAAACACGTATATGGAGGTTAAAGTCTAAAAATGAAAACTAAAGAAATAATTATTAGTTGACCAAGTAGAGGGATAGAAATTTAGAAGAATGCCACATTTAAGACTAAATATAAATGCAGTTTTCAGATGCTTAAATGTGATGGTGACATTATCTCTGTTGATTTTGAGTGGGAGACGAATTTGAGGTTGGGCCAGACAGCTTTGAAGTACTAGCCATGGTGGAAGAGATAGATCTAGATGTGAGGGAGTAACTTGGAAATCTCATCCACTAGCTTCTTTTCTTTTGAATAATTTCTCATCTGAAACACACACCAGTGCAGAGGAAGTGCATTAATTTGTCATGTAATTACAATAGTGAAAAGATTCCTGTAGTAATACATTGAAGTAGTGTAAAAAAATAGAAGTTAATACATTTTAAAATTTAAACATTAATATGTATAGTGTCCAATAATATACAAACCGCTCAGAAAGAGAATGTAATTAATATTTAATTATTAGAACTTACCATCGATTATTAAACATGAATCCATTTCCACATCTAAGACATTTAAGGGCCAACTTTCACTAGAGACTAAGAAATACTAAATGTTTCTAAAAGTTACTGTCTGACGAAACTAATATCTCCAGAGTGAGTCATTCTAACATATTTAGCCCATAAAATATCAGCATGCAAACAGTTCCTGAAAATATATTTATATCACAGGGAATCAAAGCTTTGTCTTTAAACTCACAATGAACTGTAACACATATCTTATAAAAACAGTTCTTTGGACCGGTACACAATCTCTTACAGGAAAAGATGGAAGATTTCTTGTAAAATCTATTTCCCTATTAATTATGAGGATTTTTCTTTCCCTAAATGAACCATTTCTACTCCGTGGAGCCAGATTCCCACATAACTTTGCAGGGCACATTTGATCCAGTTGAAGGAACCAGATAGCAAAGCACAGAGAAGACAAAACCTGTTTCTCAGCTCTGCTTTGGAGCTTCCAATGGCTATTGGGCTATTATCCTCTTTCCTACCGTGTCCTGACACAGTGTTTATCAGATTCTGCTTCTGTTTTATTTCTCTCCTTAATAGCTTCTTTATTACCTTGTGCCTTATTTGTGTCCTTATTTCTGTATCCTTACAGAAAGTAACTACCCTGCTCCTGCCAATCGAGATTCAACCTGATATTCTTCATCATCTGGTCAAGCCCCATGTCACTACTCACCGCTGGTTTGGCAGCTGGAGGGAAGTGTGGAAGCAACATCTCACCTTCAAAATTTGATAATATACCTTTCTACGGTCAAAGCAGCTTTTTCTTGTCCCTTTGTAGTCACTGGAGAGAAATGGGAGATGATGGTCTAACCATCCTATGTAAGAGGTGTCCCTGACAAAGAGATACACCACTCTCTAGAAAGATTATTTATAATGATTTGACCTCTGTTGACTATAAAGTGAGACCAGGATGACTATTTCAGTAAACACCCACACTGTAGATGTTCTATATAGTCAAGCATATATCAGTTTGTTGTGTTCACTGCTCTAGCTCCTAAATGTCTTCAAAACTGTTGTAATTTTTTTTTTTTCCCAGCCCTTAATCTGTCTTGTCTGCAGAGGAGAGAAGGAACAGACTTATTTTATGCTTTGTTGTGAAATAAATGAAATATAAATAAAGCCATGAACAGCCAGCTGGAGTTCACCCAAAATTAAACATGCAGCTTAAAATGGAATGTTAAAAAGGCATCATTTAACCCTTTTTAAAAAGATATATTTCTAAACAAGTAATGGCTTTAAAACCAAATATAATTGCTTAGCTCACAAAACGTCAAAATATTTGACTTTTAACAAATGTTTCACCTTTCCTTCACTTCTTTAGACAATTAAGGAAACTGTCTGGGTCTCATCCCTCTCCTCCCAACTACACTTTTCAGTCATTTTACTGTCTGCCAAAAAAAAAACCAACCAACCTTGCCCATTTCTAACTGTAACACAAATTAGAAGAGAATGTCTGTAGCCCATCAACATGACAGAGACAATACCCAGTAACAAGGAAGAGCCCTAAAAATCTTTCTTAGAATCTTTACCAGATCTGAAGAATCTTTTCTCTATTTTGGGCTAACAACTTGGTACCAGATCAGGGTTCGGTCTGTATCGCCGTCTTGCTTTCTCTGTTAGCCAGATGCCTCATCTGTTTGCTGGGAATGAGGAGCTAGGTCAGCCTGCAAACTGAACATGCTGCTGGATGTGTCTACAAGTGTTCATCCTTCTTTATATTGCCTAATACGTTTCCAAATTGCAGAAAACAGCTGAAGCTAAAGAAGACAAATCATGCTGACAGAAATGGTATGCAGATACAGATTTCTGCATCTGGGAGAACACAAGATAGATGTGTGCTAACTAAAACTGGATGGGTAATGAGGACAAGTTGGATGGTTAACAAGATTCATACTGGTAAATACCTCATGCTGTACTCAGAAGTTGCAGAGCACAGAGGCAGAAGTAAACAGACTTTTAAGAATATGAGGCTTCAATGCAACATCAGTAGGAGCATCGTGGTCCCAAGCCACAAAGAAAACAGTGGAAGCATTCTAAATACTTCTACGGTAGCTTCTGTTTAATCATCTATGTAATTAACCAATATGTGTGTAGATAAATCCTCACACTCTGTTCCCAGAGGTTGCATGAAGGCAAAAAGAATGTGTTGGCTATAAAAGCTGTGTCATGTACACATATCCCAGCAATTACAGTGACTATAATCAATGAGTAGGGAAGAACTGTGTGCTAAAAATAATCATAGAATCATTAAGGTTGGAAAAGACCTCTAAGACCATCAAGTCCAGCTGTCAACGCAACACTACCATGACCACTGAACCGTGTCCCAATGTGGTTACAAGCCAAGACACGTGAAATGCTAGGGAACTGCAACAGTCCTTGTTTGGTATTTTATTTCAGAACACAAGCCCTTGGAACAAGTATTCTGGAGACATTTCAGGACAAAATGATCAAGAACCTGGAAAACATAATAAAACATATACTTTAACTCGTGACATGGAAGGAGTTAAAGGAAGGAAATGCTACACTTGGCATCTAGGAGTACTACTCAACACTTTATAAATATGAAATAGTACGAGACTAGATGTGCTTGGAAATACAGTAGTGTTATAGATGGCATGGTTTGCTGTCCTTTCTTTTGTCCTTTCTTCTCCTCACCTCCAACTTTTCACAGCTGAGTTAGGATCTGTATGATCCCTCTATCAGCAGTGGTCAGGCATCTGCTTTTCTGGAGGTTTTCTTGCCCTCAGATTAAAAGATCTAGTTCTCTGGGTGCTCCTTAGCCTGTTTCAATTAAGAAGAAGTGATCCAGAGAAGACCAGCATTTTGCCCTTCATATTTTTGCTCAAGTGGCTTAGGGAACAGTGACATGCAAAGCTCCACTGGCAGACTCGAGGAAACATCAGGGTTATAGTGGCAAACACTGCTGTCAGGGTGGCTGTTTGCAAACTACAAGTCTGTTTATAACTGGAGAAACTAGTTCAGGTTACCCTGCCCCCTGATTTAAATATAGGATTGAATTATCTTAAAACAGAGAACACTTGGAGCATTTGTAGGTCTTAAGCAGCAGAATCATAGTGCCTAAACAGGAAAGACCTGCAGCAGAAAAAATACAAAGCTCTCACATACCCTTAGAACTACCACTGGACATGGACCAGCGTCCTTTAAATTAGTGGAGAACTTGGCGGCATGTTTTCAATAACCGTAGCAGAATGGCAAATATTATTGCTCTGAGAATTCATACTGATGTCCCACTTTCAGCATCTAGAGCCCTGTGATGATAAGGACTAATAAATGTCCTTCACTAGTAAAATCATGTTTAAATACTCCATTAAATGTTCTGCTACAGGAATGTGCCTCTTCGAGGTCCTCAGTTCAACTGGTCTTAAGGTTTTCAGAAGATTAGTCATTTACTTTTCCAAAAGCATGCTTATCTATTAGTTACAGCCCACGAGATTCCAAGAAAATCTGGAATATTTTAAAAGTTACTTGAAAAAAAGACACACCAAACAAAAAACCCCACCACTTTTACAAGCTGATCTCAATTTCAGTCTTCTTCTTGTAGTGCTTCTACTACTACTTGTAGTAGTTACTGCCTTTTTTTTTTAACTACCACACTGCCAGGTGATTTTTTCCATATTGCCCTTACTCTTTCCTTCATGCAAAGAATTACCAGTGGGCACAAGGATGCTTTGGTGGTTTTTTTTTAACATTTCTTGCCATACTGAAGCCCCAAGGTATTTTTAAAAGACGTTTGCATATAGGCAATGCCCTTGACGATCAGCCAGACGGGTATGGACTATGTCCTTATCCATAAAGTAAGGGGATCAAAACTATTGCATGCATTACTGTCTGGTGAACAAGACACAAGCAGAAAAGATTTAATAGGAATATGAGGAGTGGTATCTCTGCTGTTAAACGTGTACTTAGGTGATCTTTTGATGTGGTTTAAAAGCAAAATCCTTATATAAAGGACTGCTTTTCTTAGACATTGCAATTCATAGTGTCTCTGAACACAAGTTATCTTCCAGGCTGGGTTTTAGAAGGAATGGTGTATTATGCCTAGGTGGATAGATGGTCTAACTGAGAACAGCGAGTATTCCTTTAATGCAACTTCTATTGAGAAAATACAAATTCTTGTCTCAGACTAAACACTGGCAAAAATTTTCTTCAGAGTGCTTGAGTGCTTCAAGTTTTCCATTTCTTATCCTCATCCTTACATTTTCTACTGGCAAAATTGAATTCAGACTACAGAAGTTCCTCAGGGGCTTGGCCAGGTGATTCTAACAGTAAAGTAACTGAAGTTTCCACAGCTTCAGAACATGGAGTGCCCTACTTTTCTGTTTCATCCAGAGGATTCCCCCTTCAGCAGCCTGATGCCTTTTCCACCAGGGAAAGGATTGCCATCCATAGCACCAAATAGCCAAACTGAGATAAGTTGGTCTCAGGCTGGATAGTCCATCAGGAAGAAGGTAGAAATTTGAATGCTGAATATTTTTAAGCTATCGGGCAAATTTCAGTGAAGTGTGCTCAAGGTGTTTGTTAGCCACTGTGTGCTCCCTCAACCCCTCCCTGGGATCCGGCATGCAAGTTCCTACCCCTTGACAGCTCTAAAGTTTCTATAGCTGGTATAACCTGTCTTCTCCACGTTTCAGCTCCTGCCCTATCATAACTGTAGCATTTGTAGAATTTGTAGCAAGCTGGCTGAAGTTCATTATATAATAGCTTCGGGCTCTGTGGTGTGATGTGAGTGAAGGCTAGCTGAGAGCAAAAGCTCAACATGACAAGTGCAAGGGAACCTAAATATATCCAGAGGTGCTATATGTTACTTAAAAACATGTAAGTACAGAGTGATGTAGCAGATGAAGAACTTCAGGCCAAGGACTCAGGAGAGTTGATTTCTATCTTTGGTTGTTTTGACAGTCCAGATGAACTTGTACAAATCATTTCACCCCTACATTCTGTTGTAAACATCCTGATAAAATGAGTACCTAAGGGTACACTATTATTATCACTATCTTCTTGCAAGTCTGTCTTTCCAACCTAAGCGTCCTTTTCAGGCAAGTAAGTAAAACTGAATAAACCATGTTTTTCCCAGCTTTCAGCCTTAAAAAGCTGTTTCAATTGCATACATTTAAAGAGAGTCAATACAGTAGTTCTGACTGGAAGCAGTGATCGACACAAAGGCCATGAAAAAAATACCAAAAAATAATGAATCTCTACTTGCCTAGATTTCCTGGAGCTGCATGTGCACTTCAAGAGAGAGAAAGAAGATCTGTGTTACATCACATCAGTAATTGATCTTCTCTTTGCTACAAGCAGTTGCAATTAATGACATTTTAATGATCCATTCATCTCTATTCATCCAAGAGGACTATGTGTTACTCTGTGCACTCATATTATCTATGTAGTTATTTAAAAGCAGCATGCGGCCTTTATGTACCATAATTCCCACACTTCTCACTGTTCTGCTTCAGCACAAGGAAGAAGTATAGAGGGGGAGGAGACAACTGAGTAGTCTCTTGGAGGAAAGATTCTGTGTGTAGGAGGCATGTCCTGCCCACCTGAACTACACCTGAGCTTGTTGCTGTAATATTAATTTCTCTTTCCTGACAGTCTACTTAATATATGCAATAGAGTCGAAGACAAAAATCCTCTCATCCTAAAGCAGATATCTGGAACAGGGCGGATGACCCACTAAAATACCTATAGATCTCTGATGACTAGGGATATTGCACAAGGTTATTTACTCAGCTGTTGACATCTAAACCATAGACACCTAAATTTGGGTGAGATGAAGTCTCTGGGGCCCAAGGCTATGTTGAGGCACCCTCTGACATACTCAGCTGCCTTTGCTGCCAAGGGCAGCCCAGTGTAGAGATGATGCATGTGCCTTGTATCTACTGTAAATAATGTGAATGGTCATGGCACAGCAGTGAGATCATCATAAAACCTCAATAAACAAGTAGAGGCACATGAATTTTATCCCGTGCGTTATTATTTCTTGAGAAATGTGTGTTGTTGATGGTTTTCCCATCTCAGTTTCTTATGTGGGAGAAATCTGGAGTCTGTTCAACTGTTCTGGTTTCCTGAACAACCAGTAACCAGCGTCCTGAGTTGGTGGTGGGGTGCTCAGAAATTCTGCATGTGTATCCAGCACATGAGACACTACAATGCATCTTTGTCATTGATAGTAATGAAAAACACTTGCTAATTTAAAGATGGAAAGGGTGTAATTATGTTCTGCATACTAGAAGAGTGAATAAGAAGCAGAACCTATGAACCAGGTTGTTGGCAGTGCTTGGGCTGCACATGTATGCACAGTTAACCATACGTATAACTGGTAGCAGGATCAGGACTTTGCCTGGAACAAGATACAGAAAATAAATGTCATGTTCTGGGCAGTGAATACGAATGTGAATATAATATATTCAAGATTTAGTTACAGCCAAATGTGCTAAATCTTGAGGGTCCCTCTAGAAGGTGGGAGTTTATGGTTTATTTTTCATTAAAAATACTTTACACAGAGTATCTTTTTGTTGATTTCCTGAGAGCAAAATATCAGAAAGGATTTATTGAAAGGGAAATGCCTGTGACCTTGCACATTAATTCAGAAAGGATGTTCAATGAATAAAGAGACATATAAAAGAAAAAGCAACAAAGAGCAAGTTGAGGCACAATAGAAAAATAGAGCATGAGCAGAACTTGCCATCAATTAATTACAGCTATGTTTATTAAACCTCCTTTGAAGAGGCATAATTTAAAGAGAGAGGATGAAATCCATCTGACCAAGTAGAGACGTCTGCAAGACAGACAACTCTCAATTTTACTTGGATATACTTATTGTGAGCAGAGAGCAAAAGGAGCTTGAAGAGCAGAGCTCATCTCATAGAAAGTAGAGAGCCAATGCACATTAGCTGATTTGCACCTTAATGATAAGCCTATAAGGGGAACTCAGTGTGACTAGTTCCGCTGCAAATGTCATCACTGAAGATATCTGAAGTCAATTATGATTAATCTCACCTTTGCAATTTATTTGAAGCCAAATAGCAAAAATATCTGAGAACGAGAGAAGCACTGAGGTGTGTAAGTGCCTTCTTTAACCCTTAGGAAACAGATCACATTTCTTCAAATTTAAATCTAAATCCAGTTTAATAATTAAGCACAGAAATCAAATCTTCTTCTGAAGCCAATCCCTCTGCCCATATTTCACTGTGATGGCTGTCCTTGATCTGCTTAGATTATTTACACTCCAGGGGCATAGCAAAACAAGATGAGTAGCTCTGTACAGAGGCATCAGTTTGGCTTTAATTCTATTAAACTTCATATTTAGTGATTATCCGTGTGGAAGCTCTGTGAGATGTGGGAGGAATGAACAAGCAAATTCCTGACTGCTGATCAATAAAGTGCAACTTCTGAAACCATGAGATGGCAACTTTTAAAGAGTATCATCAAATACTTCTTTTTACTGAGATTCCCTTTCACCTTTTCTTCATCCAGCCCTCTGTATGATAGACTGCTGTGGGCTTCCTACAAGGTATGTAGGACTGAAGTGACCTTGCTCTAACTGGGGAAGCTTTGAGTATTCTCTATTTACAAATGAAATAACTTCTTTCTATTCTGCTCTGGTCTGGTTATGGTACCTGTGCAAGCTAGGAAGCAATTTTGGGATATATCTCCCCGCTGCCCTTGACTATGATGTTCATGATGAAGCATGCCTCCAGTCCTTCCTAAATCAACCTGACATGGGAGTGGTAGTAATAGTAGCTGCAACATGTCTCTGTGCCAGGTGTGAGAGGAGAAACTCAGCTTTCTGGACTGCTTTTCCTTCATTGAAAGTTGTTTCCCTTTTCCTGCAGAAAAAAAAACCCAGCATTTTGGGTAGAAGCAGCCACTTTTTAGACAGTGCTGTCCTAAATAGAATCAAGGTGACACTAGACTTCCTGCAGGTAAGAAGACATTTTTTAGCATGGTGGTCGTGCAGCTGCACACTACCTGTTCTGTGCAGTAGACTGTATGATTTTCCTCTAGTGAATGAACAGTTAAGGTTCAAAGGTGTTTGGGTGTATGGCATGGAAATTAATGTAGATATCCTGCCAGACTTCCCATTCCCTCTAGCAACAACCAAAACATTCTGAAGAAAACCACTCTAACGTCATTTCAGTTCCTCATAGCCATTATCCTCTAGTTAAAACACTGTTAAAAAATCACCAGAATCATAAAGCAATAGTCTAGTTTATATATAATGTTATGCACATAAAATTATATCATAGAAAGGTTTGGGTTGGAAGGGACCTTGAAGATCACCAAGTTCCAAAACCCCTGCTATGGGCAGGGACACCTCCCACTAGACCAGGTTGCTCAAAGCCCCATCCAACCTGGCCTTGTGAGCATTCACATCTTCCCTGGGCAACCTGTCCCAGTGACTCATTACCCTCATAGCTTTTCTTCTTTAGGCTGAACAACCCCAGCTCTCTCAGCCTGTCCTTGCAGGAGCCTCATGTTCCAGCCCTCTGATCATCTTCATGGCCCTTCTCTGGACGCACTTCAACAGATCCATGTCCTTCTTGTGTTGGGGTCTCCAGAGCTGGATGCAGTGCTTCAGGTCGGGTCTCAGGAGAGCAGAGTAGAGGAGCAGAACCACCTTCCTCGACCTGTTGGCCATGCTGTTTTTGAGGCAGGCCAGGATACACTTGGCTTTCCAGGCTGCACTCGCACGTTGTTGGCATTCATATATACATGCACACATAATGATTGTGTTTTTTATCTCTTAGTTGTTAGAGATAACAACTCCCACATAAGTTCCCTCAATTCCAGAAACCATTCTGTGTAAAAGGAACACCTCTAGCCAGCAACAGGATTGAGCTTTATCTTACTGTACCTCAGCTACTGAAGAGCTAACATACACTTTGCTCTACAAAGTTTGCTTAAGTCATAAGTGTTACTGTAGAAAACCAAGACAATAAATAGCTACTCTGTTGAACTCTTGGAAAATGATGAAGTTATCAAGCTAAAGTCTATAGAGATCTCCTTGTCAGCATTTCAAACAAATTAGCAATGCTTTAATATAATTAGCACCTAACAGACTACCTGTGAGAAGTGGAAATGTCTGTGACAGAATGCTGCAAGGAGAGCCCATGGATCTGAATCATTAAAATTTTACCTTTTCAAACCAAAATTAAAGCACGTAACATATAGTCACTGGAGTATGCAGAAAATGGGCTGCTAAAATGTTCAGTTTCTAAAGAATTTCATCAGAAAATGACAGGTAAAATATGATGGTCTGTGCTAGCAGACATTTATTTAGATGTATGTGAGGGACAATCATGTTGCATAGATATATATAGAGGGAGGACATGAATACGGGCATCTACTATGAAACATGAGGTAGAACATAATTCAGAAGAACAGGTAAGTCCCCATGCTCCCACCTGTTTGAAAACTTTTAAGAGGTCTGTGTTTTCACAGTACAGAATATATCTTCTTCCTCTGTCCACTCAGGTTTCTCAAATGACCTCCTGTGTAACTACTTAATGTCCACTTAGGTTTCTCAAGCAGTTTCTGTGATGTCTCCAATCCACCATATTCACTTGGGCATAAGGACTATTCATATCACCTGCCTTTACTCTCATTTCACACTTAATTTAGAATAATCCTTGACTCTCTCTACCCAGCTAGCAGCTGAGGTTTTGTGAAACACTTTCTCAAGACAATCATCTCTCACCCTTGACTACAGAAAACACCTAGAAAGTCATCCAGTGCTGTTCTCCACCCTAAAGGATAAAATAAGTGCCACTAAATTTAAATAATTCCTATCTACAAATTGCTGTATGACTATATGCTATGGTAAGTGAATTTATTGTCATGATAATGGCAAACACCATAAACAGTATATCTTTGTTATTCATACCTTGAAAATATTAGCTGGCATACACAGCCTAGTAGCTATAGCAACACCGATAAATTTAAAAATAATGGTCCTTATTTAGTTAGTACAAATAGGTCAAGGACTGAACACTGTGGAGCACAAACAGGAAGAGCTTATTTGGAGGATTAACTACTAACTGATGCTAAAATAGGTGCTGGAGTTGGTGTTAACATTCCCCATCCTGACAGCATCCATCCTTGGATACAAAGGAGCCACAAGGGACTCAAAGGAAAAAATATTTCTCTTGAGTATAACCAGGAGGCATGAAATTTCCAATTCCCACAAAATCTCTAATTTCCTTTTATTTTTTCGTCAACCTCTGAAAGATTTTATTTCTCTTAAAATTGCCCTAATGACTTTAAAACTGTCCCAGAACAAGGCTGATAGTCTGTGTTAATGACTTGTTTGTCTTTACACATGGACAAATATTGACAGAGAACATGCACATAGGAACTTGCTATGACCCATGCTACATCTCCACCCTACTTGTTATTACCAATACACGTGGTAGGCTTTTTATCAGAAAATTAAATACCCTAATATTGCCCCTTGCTGAGCAAACAGCGACTGAAAGCCCAGGAAAACACACCTGAATGGTTTCACTTTGGACATTACATAGCTATTCTGAAGTCTCTCGTATCAATATCTAAACTGGCTTCAAATCAAAAGTGTTAAGGGGGAGTGGGTGAGGGGGCCCACAGTAGCGTAACTAGGAAAGACTGCAGGTATCTGCGTTTTTTCCTACTTACACAGCAAGTCAGGAACGATTTGTCCATGCATGGGAAAATTGCTCAGGGTGCTGAGGAGAGAAGTGATCCGAGTTTCAGGGGAGTTTCAGCTAGTGCAACAGAACAAAGGGGTAAAGCCCTGTGATAGACAGGCTTTGCCAGGATCTGGCATAATTATAAACCAAGAGGAACAAGGGACTGCCAACTGGCAAACAAATGTAGGATGGGAATGTGACCAGTGCTTCACCTGGACTCAGTCCCAGCAGGAAGGTTTTTCACCAAGCAGAAGCTATTAACCCTTCAGAGCCAGGATGCCTGAGGGTGTTCATACAGAAATTCAGACTAACATGGGCACTACGAAGAGTTTCTCCATCAGTTTCTACAGAAAATATCTGATACATGATTGAGTACAATATGGGCAAGGAGGTCAGCATCCTCTCCAGACACGCTGAGCAGAAGACATGTCTCATGATTGATTTTGCAGAATATTTTGGTAGTGTAAGTAGGTGCTGTGAAATCTGGAGATCCTCTTTTCTGCAGTGGGAAAAAATAGGTGAAAGTGTGCTCAGCTGCTTTTTAGGGAAGGGATGATTAATGCAACTGAGGCTTTTTTATTCTTTAAAAAAATTTTTATTCTAGGGTCTGCAGGATGGGTTCCCTTCTGTTTTACTGCATCTGAATATTCCTCTTAATGACAGTGTAAGCAGGCTGGGCAGTAACTCCAGCTGTTTCCCACTACCTTCACAGCATACGCACTTTGTCTTACCCCATATGTATCTGAGGAAGAGAAGCAGCTTGAAAACCTCTGACATATCAGACTTTTTCCTCTGCTCCCAAACACACATATACCGAATCGTGATGGGTGTAGAAATCTGACATGCCAGATAGTGTGACAGATAACATATGCTATTACGAGCTCTCATTTCGCAGCCTCAGGAAGTGCTGGAACATTTTTTTGAATTGCTGTTATCTCATATGCTTGATTATTTCAAACACAGTGTGTATATAGCACAATCTTTTCACAGATTATCAAATCAAAAGGACCATGGAAGTCATCTCATCTAATTTTCTGCACAGCATATACCATTGGAGTTTCCTAAATTAACTCCTGTTCAACTAGTACTTAATTATGAAGGGAAAAATCTGAAAAGTTGACAAAAACCCCTAATTTTTTTGTATGCCTGAAGTCCCCCACATTCTAGAACTACCTGTTCCAACCAGTATATAGATCAACTGTGCAAAAAAGACAACTTCATCCAAAAAGGTGGACTTCAGGAAGTCGTTTTAGAAAAAATCTCTATCCTGTTAATGTTTTAACCTTGATATCCTTCTTGGTTATAGCCTTTCCCCAACCCCTCCTTACCTATTCTGATAAAACACAGGTTGGACTAGATGATCCCTGAGGTCCCTTCCAACATGGTATTCTATGATTCTCTGAAAATGACTGCCCATAAAGGTTGTTTTTACATGACCAAGAGAAGAGGGATTGTTCGTTTTACAACCTTTTGGTTTTAAACAAATGCACTAATGAAATTGTCATTTAAAAACACTTTTTATTTTTCACCTGCTCTTGAATGTACACTTTTTACTATATAACTACTGAATTATATTATACTTGTTTGGTCAAATTGTGCTATGTTGGTTACTATGCTGATTGTATCTTACATTTTTTTATTATTTACCTGCTCTAGGTGAACCTGCTTTGGCAGGGGGGTTGGACTAGATGATCTCCAGAGGTTCTGTCCAGCCTCTATTATTCTGTGATTCTGTGATCTTAATGGCAGGGTAACTCACCCCAAATGACATTGCTACATTATGGGCTTATTGCTAACTGAGCTTGCTGAAGACACATGGTATTGTCTGTTCGACCAACTGAAACCTAATCTTTTTTCATACAGATTGCATGTATCCAGAGCAACAGGGTAGGGCTTTGGACAAGATTTATAAACCTGTAAAAGTTTAAGTATGCAAATAACAAGGTCTTTTCAAATCCCTCTCTTTTTTTGTGACTTGATTTACAAAAGCATGTAGGTTCTTTAAAGTGGGATGTAGATGTGTGTTACATTTGTGAAAGTATAAATGAATCTTAAAAATCCTGACTCAAGTTCTTACCATCCCATCTAAGTCTTTAAGTCCAAGGGTGAGGCCTAATCTTTTCTATTTAGTGGGCTTGCAAGTGTCCTACTCTTGTGATACTCAAGCAGATTTGTTTTTCTCACTCCTATAACTAGCATAAAGCTGCAGGATGGGCTTTTCTCCAAACATTTCTTTTGAGTGATTCATCGAATATGTGTTCTCCAAGGAACTCAGCACAAAATATAGCAAAACAATCTTCCTCTTCTAATTAATAATTCAATGCAAAGAGTTCTGTTAATTCATAATTTCAACAAAAGTTCTCAGTCTGAGAAGAAAGGAGATGTTTTGGCTAGGACACTGGCGTGAGATGTTGATTTTATTTTCATTGGTCATGGGAGGGGGGAGATAAAGCTTCTTTCCTCTGCCTGTAGGTTTGTGAACACCCACCTTTTATATAAATACTCCTAATACTTCATAACCTAGGAAGGGAGGTAGCACTCAAGTCTTGATAGAGTCATAGAATCATTCTGGCTGGAAGAGACCTTCAAGATCATCAAATCCAACCATTAACCCAGCACTGCCAGGTCACCACTAAACCGTGTCCCTCAGCACCACGTCTACATAACTTTTAAATCCCTCCAAGGATGGTGACTTAACCACTTCCCTGGGGATCCTGTTCCCATCCTTAAAAACCCTTTCAGTAAAGGAAGTTTTCCTAATATCCAATCTAAACTTCCACTGGCACAACTTGAGGCTGTTTTCTTTTGCCACTTCTTACTTCATTACCGTTTAACAAAATATTCCTGCCTTTCAGAACCTCACTGAAAGGTGAGGGACTGACGATACAACCATCTGACCATGCAAAAAATGCAAGTGGGAGCCAAGTTTGCATCACTGATTTATGGCAAAGGCTACTTCTATCAACCAATGAATGGAGACTTGCTCATTTAAAGTGGGCAAAGGTGGCTAAGTATGACATCAGCTGCCTCACTCCATTAGACTACTGCTGACTACTGAAACTGGTGTGCCTTCTCTTCAACAAACAGTGCTGAGGAGGACTTTTGACCTTTCAATCTGCTGTTATGTCTCTCATGTAACATTATTTCAAGCCTTACCTAAGTCTGTTCCTTTTTCTTCTTCTTGACAGATGGTCTGATACAGCCCTTAATTCTTAACAGCAAAGAAGCAATATATATTTCTACATCTTCACTAATTTTAAATTTATTTTGTGGTACTTCAGAGTGCCAAAAGTATTATCATAAAATTGGTTTTAATGGTACCCCTGATATCCCATGAATTGAAGTCAATTGATGGAGAATATATGATATTTTATCGTGATGATAAAGAGTCTCTCCCATGCTAAGCAGCTTGTTTCACTACTATGCTCCTGAAATTTCATTGTTTTCTGATTCTGCTGCAGCTTAACAAGGCATTTCCATCTTATTTAATTTTATTATTAAATATTAATATTTTAATTACTATCTTAAGGTGTTTCTGTGTCACTTAGTTCTTCCAGGATTCTTTCCTTCTTTCCACTCTGACATCTAAATGCTAACAAACTTTCTGGTGGGATTTGAGTAACATTTTGTTCAAATTATAGGATTAGGGTTTTAAAAGTTTATATACCAGCTAGAATCCTTTGTCCATTTACCTCCGTATCCACCAATAACTGAGCAATAGAAGTCTTTATCTCATTTTATTTGGACTGCAGAACAGTGGTCTGCATCCAGGTATGGGTGCCAGCACATCTTGTGATCAGCCTTTACCCTTGCACAGGTGGAGATCACACTTATAGTGATCCTTGTCTCTGATTTCTCCTAGGTGCATTTCTACAGCGCAGTTCTTCCTTGGACTGCTTTGTGGCTTGGATAGCGAATAGTTTTAAATGACTCAGAATGTGAAACAGTCTTTGTGGATTCTGTTAAAATAATAACAAGTTTGCTACTGATTGCATCTAGCAGGATGGGCACTCAAGCGCCACAACAGGTAATGCTTTTATCTAGTACTGGAACACATTGTACTGTCTATTAGTGCAGTTAAAAACTCTTGCTGTAGTTGGCTTATTCCCTTGAACTATAATAGGAAAGCAGTTGAATCGATACATTTGACATATTTTCCATTTCTACAGTAAGGTCAAAGTAATTGTCCATCTTCGTGAATTCC
This sequence comes from Eurystomus gularis, assembly GCA_013400335.1. NCBI lineage: Eukaryota > Metazoa > Chordata > Aves > Coraciiformes > Coraciidae > Eurystomus > Eurystomus gularis. Next base: position 32,668 of record VZZY01018546.1, on the reverse strand, counting down.
TATGCTGCCAGAAAAATGTGTTGAATAGTCTTCAGGTCAGCAAAATGATGTCATCAAGAGGGCAATACCTGGTGGCTAAAAATGAGCTAAGCAATAAAATAGATGGTATAACCTCAGCTTTGGATGATAGGTCACAGAAATGCCATTCCAAATTTATGTGATTCATGTTTTGCTTGAGGTTCTGCATCATATTTGAATACTCCTGAGCTGCTCATACACTCTGAAGCCAATATTTTTTGGCTTGAGGGAAACCTTAAATACCCAACAACTCTTTTCCTTGTTCATGGTGAAAAGCAGAAAACCAGTAATGTTCATGCTTACAGAACATAATTCCTATCAATTTACTTTAACTGTTGTTCTCAGTATCTCTCAGAGCAATTTTTATTTTTCTTCCAGATATCACTATTAACATTTTAGTATATGGCTAAAAGGAAAAAAAAAAAAAGTACTAGTTTAAAGATATATTCAAATTCAAATCACTGCTTTAGAGTAGAGTGGCTTTTTTTCATGATAGTGAACTATAGTTCTTTTGGATTGAAGGGCTGTTTTGCCCATGTTCAACACTTAGAAGTCTTGTCTCCTTGAGTGATGGGCTCATCGTGAGACATGTTGTTCATTTTTTCAAGCAAGTTTCCCCTGCTTGGGGAAGTGTGGCTGGGAAGCTGCCTGACAAAAAACGACCTGGGGGTGTTGATGGATAGCTGGCTGAACATGAGCCAGCAGTGTGCCCAGGTGGCCAAGAAGGCCAACAGCATCCTGGGCTGTGTCAGAAATGCTGTGACCAGCAGGAGCAGGGAGGTGATTGTGCCCCTGGACTCTGCACTGGTGAGACCACACCTTGAGTACTGTGTCCAGTGAGAGAGGTAAGACAACCAGCACTCATCTGAACACCTGCATGAAGGCACTTAAATATCTTAATCTGCAAACTGAATCTAACCCCTTGGGACCTACACTAGTGCAGATGGTTCTCATCCTAAATACCTTTTCGAGTCTGACTGTCTCATAACAATTCAAGTGTGTTCTGGCAAGAAGTTCACTTCTTTTTCATTTTGTCTGTTTTCCAGAAAGAAAAAAAAAAAAAATTAAACAAACTGAGACCAATATTGTCATAAAGAAAATATCACAATAAGCAAACCAATATGAAGTTCATCTTATTGCACAGAAGATTATTTCTTCCAGATGACTCACATTACATTAATGTCAGGTTCTGGAAATGAGAAACATGTATCGCATGCCCAATATTCCCTCAAAATTTTGTCACCTTATTGCCTTCCTTTGGGATTGGCTGAATCTCTCTGCACATGCTTGGCATGCAGGAAGGCTGGTCTGACTGATGCTCTTTCTTGTTTCAGAGGATAATTCAGCCCATTACTGGCTTTTTCTAAAATGCTTGTTTGTTTTTGGAATCAATGCAAAGAAAACAATGGCATTTTGTGGGGAAGGCTGTTCTTCCAACACATTTTCTCATTCCAAATTATTTGTTGGAACCTTCGCAAAAGATTTGCAGTTTGGAATTCATCTGGTAAAATGTAGGAAGATTTAGCTAGTCCCACAGTAGAGATCCAAAATATGTTCAATCAAGTGCATCTTTAAAACGCCTGCTCCTTATTGATTCCAGAAAGACCAACCAACCTTGCAGCTCTGGTTACTGAAAATATATCTACTGCATACATCTAAAGGAGATGAGACAACCCCAGTTATTAAGCATCTTACAATTAAGATACTTAATTGTATCTTGATACTTAAATTGATACTTAAAGATACTTTACTCTAAATTATCTTTTTGGGTTTTGTTTGTTTGTTTCTTTAAACCATGGTCTTTGTGTTTTTTCCATGACTTTCAATAGAAAAACTATAATTTCTTCTTCTTTCTTCCTTTTTTTCTTTTTTTTTTAAAAAAAAAAAAAATTCTGCTTTGTCTTTGCATTGAGGAAAATTAAATTTTGTGAGTCACAAGCACTCACCTTGCTTTTGTGCTATTTCTCCTTTATTCTGCTGGGAGCACTGGAAAGCTACTAAGCACAATACATCCACATAAGTTTCTACTTTCCATTGACCACTCCAGCAGCTGGGCAGAGATGAACCGTTAAACTTGGTTTCCCCAAAGACCACAGAGATTCTGGAGTCCTTGAGCTAAAAGCATACTTTTGTGTCTTTGGGCTGAGTTTCTTTCTCATAGGTCCCACTCAGGTGAGGCAGAAGAGACTGAGGAAGCAGAGATCTCAGTCAGATCCAGTCAGGGTGTTAGTAATTGAGAAGGGAAATGCAGCTCCCTTTTTCTTTCTATGTAGTATGAAAAGTCCTGCTGTGATTGCCACGTCCTTTACCTTTGGCTGTCTTGGCCTACTTCTTACAGATATGAGCTTTTTTAGAGGTGCACCAATCATGAATTTGAATTTTGAGATGGTGTTATTAGGGAAGCCAAAAAGCAGTAAGTGTAAAGGTCAAAGCAAGCTGTAAGGTTATTTAAATGGCTAATTCTTTGTGAGGAGGAAGAGAGATCCACTTCCCAGCAGAAATGCTGGTTAATGCCACTGGGCATGGCAAATTGCTCTGTTTTCATACTTCTGTCCAACTCTCCTGCTGAGTATGTACTGTGAGGATGTCCTGGGCTTGTATAGCACAACAGACCCATGAATGTGCCCTGAATGGCACAATTTTATTAGACCTTTTTCAGGTGTACCTCATCTTCAGCTTTCTTTAGGCAGAATAACTCTTTAGTGAAAGCTGTACTACTTGCAAGCACATTCAGGCACCAATTTCAGCACTATATTATAGCTCTGGGTTAGGTCCTGTTTCCTTAAAATTGTCCATTTAATGAGGAATGAACACAAAACATGGGTCTTGACAAGGGAGAGAAACAGCTTCCTCTGAAGAACTGAGGAGTAGGTGGCTTGGATTGCTTTTTTCTTGTGCTTGCCTTCTTGTCCTAATTTTGAAAATGAACTGAGGCAAAATCAAGTGGAATCAACATAGTAAATAAATAATGCCTCATCTTTATATAGCTTTTTCTATACAACAATTTTACTGAGACCTTGTGATAGTGTTATTTTAGGCATTTCGCATCTTATGTAACATAGCCATCCTACCACTGATTTAAACATTGATTGCTTTTGACCTCCAAATAATCTGCAGTGTAAAACGCAGATCCTCAGTTCCTTCCAGTAAGATTTAGTGTTTAATCATGATCCAGTTTTAAACGTGCAAAAGCAAAACTGGAGTCCTGCTTCTCCAGGTAAGTATTCAGCCAAGAGAAGCATCTTAAGAGCAGAAAAATATTAGAATTTTAGACTTTTCCCCCCCCCCCCAAAGATGGTTCTCCTTTTCAGTCA
>VZZY01018546.1:1269-29306 GCA_013400335.1 Eurystomus gularis | reverse complement strand
CTGGACACAACGGACAGAGATGGCTCCCTCAGTGGCCCTTCACATGGAAGGACACCACCGAGAGAGCTCAGCAAGATGCAACCAGAACCAGCAGAAGCCACACCCAACAGGAAGCTCCTCCAACTTAGAGGCTCCTGGTTAATATAATTCTGGCCTCGTCCACCACCCCCAGCCACAACCACCTGGATGAGGGTGGAGCCACAGAGACACAGGTGGGCCACATTCTGCCTCTGGAACATGAAGCTAGTGGGGAAAACAAAACATTCTGCTAGGCTGTGACTCATTCACAGGTCAGCTCCAACTTGGGGTCCACAACTCAGGCCCCAGCACTTCAATATATTGTTTTCCTCCCACATCATCAATTATATTTGTGTGAAGTATCCTGTACAACATGAAGGAAGAGAAATTAAATTCACAGCTTTGTGCATATATAGGGCACTGTTCCTTTGGGGATTGGATTTATATAGTTGTTCAACAGATACATTCACCCCAGCGACCCTTTATTGCTGAAGGAGAGAAAAAGGCATCTCTGGGGGTAATTTCTATTACCCTAAAAGGGGCATCCAAGAGAGATTGAGTAGAAAACCTTCTGGAGATGACTAGTTCTATAGATAATGTGCTGTGTCTATTGCATCTATAAAGTGAAACATTCTTAAGCTTCATTCTAGGGAAAATACCTTTCCTTCTGAATAAAAATTTTACATTTTAAAGATAAAGACATTTCTCAACCCAAATCTTGTCCAAAAAGTGCTATTTTCCTAGTTCTCCTTTGTGAAATCTTGGAAAAAGCATTCACACTAACCTGAATATTTTTCTTTGATAATTTCAGTGTTATACTTTTCTTTTTTTCTTTTAATTAAAAAAAAAAATAGCTCGATTTGGTTCTAAATATAAAGCTGACCATAAGTAGTCCAGAAATCTTGAAAGTTCTTGCTGGAGGAGAGATTTGCTTTTACTGCTTCATTTTTTTTTACATTACAGGGGTTTTTTACATGCCTCAGGAAAGAACATAGCGTTCATCTGAAGCCAGAATAGCCTGTGCTGATTAAATCAAGCTATTTAAATAGTAGTTCTTATTATACTGCAAAATATTGCATGCATTTATTCATTTTTTATTATTATTCTTCCAAGCTGAGATAATTTACTGTACTTACTGATGATGTGTTATAAATCATCCTGCTCTACATCGTAACACGTCAAAAGAAAACATACTAAGTGATGATAAACAAATATCCATTTAACTCAAGGACATTTTTACTGATGTTCTTCATGAATACTAAAGTTTAAACATGTAATTACAAAGGAAATTTATCCTAAAAAGTAAAAAACTCTGCAAGGTCATTTCAAGAGGTATTTCAAGACAACTTTTTGTACTTGCAAGCCCATGAGAGACCATTGAAAGCATATAGTTTCAACACTGAAACATTTCATGTAGTAACTCCTAGGGTGGTCAGAATTAGTCTTCTCTGTCAAGTGAAAACAACTATGACTTAGAAATACTGCAGAAAAACATTTGTGAGCTCACAAAGACTAATTAGGAAATCAATTATAAGTAACATGGCTGAAAAACAGAAACAGAAAACAGAAACATCTGTATGACACACTTGAAAAGATTGGTCTGATCATATTTACGCATAGAATCATAGAATGGTTTGGCTTGGAAGGGACATTAAACATTATCTAATTTCAAACTCCCTGCCATGGGCAGGGACACCTCCCACTAGACCAGGTTGCTCCAAGCCCCATCCAACCTGGTCTTGAACACATCCAGTGATGGAGCATCCACAAATTCCCTGGATAACCTGTGCTAGTGTCTCACCACCCTCAGAGTGAAGAACACCTTCCTTACATCTAATCTAAATCTACCCTTCTCTAGTTTGAAGCCATTAACCCCCATCCAATCCCTATAAGCCCCTGTAAAATTCTCTTCCCAGCTTTATTGTAAGGGACAGAAAGGTGCACACTGATGGAAATTTATTTGTTTCTGTATTTGTTTATTTATTTTACTAATGCTTAACTAGCAAATTAAATAGGGCTAAGATTTAGGTTTAGGCTTCAGAATTAGGCTTGAGTGTGGCCGTATGATAGCCAATGTTACTAATTTCTTATTCCTCTTTCTGGGATGGCTCTGTCCTGTACAAACCAGTTTATTCCCAGACTATCCTCAGTCATGATCTAAGGAGTAGCAGAGTTCTGGAGCTGTTCCCAGCAGGCAGGATGGATGTTCATAGGATCATAAAATCATAGTATCATTCTGGTTAGAAGAGACCATCAAGATCATAAATTCCAAACATTAAATGTGATGAGGCCACATTCATTTGTGGGGAAGAACTGAATTCACTTATCTAAATGTGAGCCATGATATGTTACTCATTCTCAGGGCCAGAGGAAGATCTCTGGCCTATTTTATTATGTACTTCTGTAGTTACAGTTTATGGATCCTTCTCTCACATCCAGTTGTGAGTGATTTGGTGTGTTATTGCAAGGCCAGTGTCATGGCTTTGCTAACTAAATCTCACAAAATCAGTCACGTTATTTCTACGCCTTTCTCTAAATGTATTAACTTCAGCTCAAGCTATGGGGTGTTTGGCATTTATAATTTTCAGGCATTCTGGATATTTGTTATGTCCCCAGGGTGTCCAAGAGGCACGTGTTGAAGAAGCCTGGCCCTGTCATGATACATGGACTGAAGATGTGGATTTGTATGACAGCGAATGGTGGAACAGATTATTTGCTGCAGGCATCTGAGAGCACAAAGAGGAGCAAAGAAAAGTATTATCTCCCACAGTGTCCATAGCCATGGTCTGTTGCTTTTGCCAGCATCATGAAGAACATCTCATACAATCTGTAAAATAATTGTAGCAGAATGAAGTAGTTGGCAGTTAGAGTGGGAGCAGCTTTACATTTGTGATTTTGTGTTTCTCAGTGAAAGCCAGCTCTTCCTGAAAAGCTCTCCTCAGTATAATGGCTGCCAGAAGCCCTACTTAGAGAGATGCTCCTTCTACATTGAAATGTCTTCTAAATTCCTAAAAATGTGTTCACGATCCCTCAGAAGTTTTCCCCAGAGCAGCAACTGCTCTGATTACTCCTATAGCTACATCCTCGGCTGCAAGGTGCCAGTTAGGAGAATGAAAGTCACACTTGCTCACATGCTTTCAAGTTTTGAAAAACTCTTACAGCTATGGGAGCCATCCAAGAAACATTGCGTTCAGCTTGTCTGACCTGCTTACCATGAATCACATCAGTATCTCTCCTTTCTTTTGTAATATATTGTGTGTGTGGAGTTAGATTACAACACTGAAATTTTTTATGAGTGCTTTATCAAGTCCTCACAGCCGGGATTCCAACTACCCCTCTCTGCCCTCTTTTTCTGCATTTGAAACTGCGTTTCCTTTCCCTCACTGGGTAGAGAAGATAAGTGATTCAAAACTGGTCAGTGTTTGTTGGGGCTAGCAAATAGTCCTGCAGAGACAGTAGATGACAAACACCGAGAAATACATGCATTTGATTGTTTTTCCTGTCTTTTAGTCATACTTTTAATGAAGATAAGGTAGTCACCTGGGAACAGTCGTGATTCATTACTCTAACAGTGGATTTAAGAGTGCTAGCATTACTCATCATACAGTACAATCATACACTTGAGTTGTAGTTGACTGCTCAAACCCTTTCCTCACTACTTTTCTTTTCCTTTCTGGTCCCATTTCACTCCACGCCTTGAGAGGCGCATGGGCAAAGAGAGGAAGAAAGAGAAGAAATGGTGAGAATGGAGTTGGAGAAAGGCTGGGAGGCAAAGGGGTGCAGGTGGTGTGCTTGGCATTCAAAACAAAAGGTGAAAGAAAGAAGCTTGAATGAAATCAAATCCATCACAGTGGTGTTTGATCACCTCCATGGTTGGCTTATGAAGCCAGAGAGTGAGAAATGATACTACAATGTTTTATTAGAGGTAAAGTCCTCTGAAAGTGCTACAGGAGTTAATGAAATTAAAGAGCTTGAAACAGCAGTGACGAGGGACAACAAACATCTACATCTGGACTTAGTGGAGCTGCAGAGATGGATGGAATTTAGAAAATTTTGAAGTGAGGAAAAGCAACTGAGTTTGGCAAGCTTCCCTGTGAAATGACAGATGAATGGAGGAGAGGTTGATCTTGGCAAAGTCTGTGTGACAAAGTCGAGGACAAAAACAGGAGGGCTTAGACAAGATTATGTTTAACTGTGACAGTCATCCTAAACCACGAAGGAGTTCAGCTTGTCTCTGTTAGATGAATTTCGAATCCAAATAAACCCATGTGCATACTTCAAGCAGCTTGAAAACTAGCGTAACTAAAACCATATTGGATTGCAAATTGAGGCAAGGTTATTCTAGTTAAACCACAGAATTTCAGAGGTGAAACACTAATGCATTAACAAAATGAGTCAGAAACAACAGATGACATATTTTGCATTTAAAAAGCCTTCCATAGACGGGCATATTGCAAATGCCAGATCAGCCTCATAAATTCATTGCCAGGAGGGTAAAGACTCATTTCTCAGTTGTTCAGATAGGAAAGCTGGAGCAGAGAGAAGTCAAATTATTCTGTAAGAAAACACTGCTAGAAATCAGAAAGCCTAGCTGAACTATTTGTTCTCACCACTGCACCCATTCCTTCATTATTCTCAAGAGTGAATCGAGATTGTAAAGTCTTCCCGGTTTTATTTTGACTTTGTGCACTGTAATTTGTCTGTGTATAAAATACCTTTTTTTTGTTGTTGTGGATGGTTTGAAAGAGCCAAGAAGAAATTGTTAGTATGTTTAGTGATATGTTCTTCAGGCCATTTAAGCACCTGCTTTTTCTCTCTCAAAAGTATTATTTATTCCCCCTTACAATGAGCTTAATTATATGGTAGTGTATCAAGTATTATCCTGATGCCTTACATCTCTGTGGCTTTCTTGAGAAGGTCAAGACGTTAATAAGGAAAAATGTGTAACTAACAATAACAGTAAACGGAGAACATTTGCCATTTCCTCCCTGCTAGAAGTTTGTGCATTCTTTACTTAAATGGGAGCAGGGAGTAAAAACCCTGCCAAAAGTCCAAGCTTAAAGGTAAATATTAATGTCAGAGTACAAGTAAGGATAATACTTTTTTGTTTTATAGTACATTTCATCCAGGTGTTTCAAAACATCTCATAGATATTGATCAAGGCTTTCTAAGATATTTTTTATAGATAAAGCGTGTCAGTACAATTTTCCTACCATAATGTAAGTGATGAAAAGCAGCTAGAATGGGAAGAATGCTTCCTGTGTCCTATTTCCAACTGCTGAAAAGGAGAAATCAAAATAAAACTTTTTAATTAAATATTTTTAAAATAATACGCTCTTTTATGTTTATGTGTGTGTAAGGGGATGTAGGAGACGGGAAACCTAAAGAGTGAGTTCCTGGAATTAGAATTAACACTTTTCATTATTCCTTGGAAATAAAATTGTTGGGGTTTCATTTACTAATTTAAAGTCTGTTTTATAGACCCCTGGATTACCAGAAGATTAAATGATGCTGAAATCAGATATGATGAAGCTCATTCATGTTCTTTCCCCATCCTGATTCCAGCTGTTACACAGCCCCTGTGGCAGAAAGGTTTTTTTCCCTTTCTACTGCTTGTGCAAATTCTTCCTTAACCAATTTTATTCAAATTGATGCCATTAGTATTAACATTTTCCGTTAAGATGTCTTTTCCAGTCTGATTCCTTTTGGCTGTGGAGGGCTGAACATGATTATACAAATAGTTCCACTGTTGCGGTAGGTACAGTACTGTCCAGAGTAAACTACAAGTAGAATGTAGGTGTGTTTTTGCAATTCAGTCAATCAAAACCAACCAGAAATTTAGATGACCTAATGCCATTTGCGTATCCTTTTACCTATACATTTATATTTTTTTGTATGAGCTCGGTAGTCAAAGGGATTTTTCCAAGTTTTCAGAAACAGAAGTCAGATTTAAGAAGAGTAGCATGAAACCCAAGAGAGCTTTAAAGCAGAAAGATTTCTCTCTGCTGCAAAACTTAAAACAAAATGCAGGAATGCGGAAGGAAGTCTTTAGTATTCAGGGATGTATAACACCATAGATAGTGTTAGTACTCTGACAACTGGAAGGAGAGTCCCAATAAAGCTTTGTGAGTTAAGGCGTTTTCTTGCTGTATTTCAACTGAATTCTTGGAGAACAAGCTTATGGGAATCACATGCAAAGGAGACTTGAGAAGTTGTCCTCTTTTTTATCCCCCAGAATAGTTTCTAGAAAGATTTCAAAGTGAAACAGGTGTTGTTTTAAAAAACTAAGATATAATTATCTGAGATCTGGAGAGTTACTAATGATTTTCGGAGAGAATGAGAAGCAATTTGGTCGTGCTATGTTAATGTGTGAAGTGATTTATAAGGGGAGCAGTAATGAATGTTGTCACTTCTAAACAAAACAAAGCACTTGTTAAGAATATTGATCAGTATTTTTTTTCTTTTTTTTTTTTTTCCCCACAAGACTTAGATAGATGAAGATTACAATATCAGCAAGTTCAATTAAGTTGAGTTAACACTGTGAGTTACAAACTCTTCTTCAAAGGTATTTCTCTGACTCCTACAAAAACTAGCAGTTTTCCTTCATAATCTATTTTAAGTTTGATCCCTGCTTTGCCCCAAAGGCAAGTGCACGTCCAAATAAAGCAAAGGAAAATAGGAATTACTCATGTTAATACCATCTTGCTCAAGGTGACGAGATGCTAATTTTGTTTTATTCCTTCTTTTTATAAAGAACACCATGCCCTTGCTTAGAGGAAAACTAACAGAAGTTTATTATTACAAGCCCTGCCATCCAAAATAAATTATTCTGCATCCTCTTCTTAGTCATTTCTCTGTTACCTGTGGGTTACTTTTCCAGTTGGTAGCTTAATATAAGGAAAACCTGCACAGGGACTTCTGTAGTGCTTCTCTCAAAGTAACCCACTATGTATTTAATGTTAATGTTTCTTTACCATCCAAAGTAATTTGAATAAAGGGAGCAACAGTAATTTGCAGTACTTTGTGGTATTCTTGGCAAAAAAAAGGTAGGAAGAATTCTAGGTATTGCAACAATGAACAATGAACAAATATCCTTCTGAGACAGGGAACTGAAATTAATTTAGAAAATTAAGTACGTGAGTGTGCAGAATGTATCTACTACTTTGTCTATTAAGGAAAGTCAAACTTAATGATGTTTTCATACTAATCATTCATTTTCCAATTAAACACAGTCAAAATATATTAGATCAATATCCTATTCCCTATCTCTTGAGCTCAGAGAGAAAATAAGTTCTTTTGTTGCTACAAGAATCAAGGGGAAAAACAAGCTCGACTTTATCAGGTAAAGGATTCTGGTGTCTGGAAAGTCTCTGAGGATAAAAACCAAACAATGTGGCTGCAGGTTGCAGTTGAATATAATCAAGTATGTGTGGACCTCTAGACATTTTTTGTGCCGAAATATTCCCCTCCCCTCCACCTCACTATTAACAGGCTGGTGATACCCAACTACCATTTGACCTAGGACGTTAGTGGACACAACAGAGAAATCACTCCAGGGAGCATGGTAACATGTAAACGGTGTATCACACACTAGGTCTTCATCCTGTGCCATGGCCCAATTTGAACAGCTAGGAACTATTCCATTATCCAAGTAAACAGCGCGATAACCTTTTTGTAGAGAACGGGGTGTAAAAGTGAACAAACTGCAGTATTTTCTCTAGATGTCAAAAGGCACTTGACAGAACAAGCCAGAATTAGAGCACACATCTCTGATTCTGAGTAAATGCAGTTGTAGTTCTCATTTTGCTTTCATAATTGGATCAAGACATGGTGAAACTGTCTGGACACCTCTGTGATGGAAACAAATTATTTTCCTTTCATAGTCTCTTAAGAAGAGGGCCTTACCAAAGCTTCCCGCCATTCCCCAGACCTTTCTATTTATTTACTGAGCCACTACAATTATAACAAGGCAAATACAACTCGCTGAATAGCATGAATACTAACGCCAAATGAAAACTATGAGGAGCTACCCTTGGGCACATATAATAATTCTGTTGCACGCACCTTTTATATTTCATCAGGTTGAAGCATTACAGCTCTACCAGGACTCAAGCAAATGTGGTTTAGGCTGAAACTAATGCTGCTGCCATGAGGTGACGATTCCAGAGTCTCAGCTGGTAGAGAGAAATGATCACTGGAGATGCTCACGTTCCTCCCTGGGAAGATCACAACAAGCCCTGTGTTGATAGAAGTGCTCATGAATTCTTCTCCAAACAGGGCTGGAAGAGGCCCAAGACTTGATGAAGATTGATTGATAAAAAGGAAGTGATCGAAACATGGATTAGATGTTGTAGTAGTTCAGTGCTTCACAGCTGGCTCAAATCCAGAGTCAGCAGACTGACCACTAGCTCTTCAGGAGCATACAAAAGATAGGGAAGTTTTAACCAACTCTACTTCCATGTGCAGCTCTCCATCTTAAAATTCAAACCTGCCATATCAGACAGGAATGATCTTTATGGAGACATCCCTCCTTCAGCAAATCTATCTTACCTTACCCAGTTTTCTACCCTTTTTCCTTAGGCTTCTGTTTCTCTTTTCTTCCATATTTGTATCCTCACTTCCCTCACCTCAAAATCTTAAGGGTAATGCATTTTTTTCTAGTAGCTCCAATATTTTTTTTCCCTCTATCTCTCCCTTCAACCCCACTGACCTCTCAGCTCACTTCACTAAGCCTGTCTTGGCCTATTTCCATGCAAATCCATTTCTCCTGCATCCCATCCCTTAATATTTTTTTTTGCTTTTCCGGGGTTCCCATCCAATAAACACCGAAAAGCTATACAAAGGTTTACAAATACCCACCAACATATCTAGCAGCAGTATACTCTACCCTGAACTGATAATAAGAAATAGGTACTGTGACACTCAAAGGCTTGAAATAAACTTTCTACTCATGAGCTTTAATTAGAAGCTCGTTATTCTCACCTTGCTTTCCTGAAATGCATTTTAATTTATGACTATGAGGTTTACAATCCATTGTGAAACAGGTATATCACACAGCAAAATTTCCTTATGACATCTCATACACTTCACCATCTCTTTTCCCAAAATAACCCAAGTTTTTGATTGTTCGTCTACTTGTTTGTTTGCTTTGTTCATTTGTCTTAAGGAAAGGCACAAATAATACTCCTTGAGCAGGAAAGGTACTAACTGTTCCAGGCAGCCTTATGAGTATTTATATTTTTCAATCACAAAAATTATTTTTCACATAGTTAATAAAAAGAGAAGGAAATAAGAGGTCAAGAGCAAAGCATCTATTGATGTTTTAATGTTCCTTTTCTTCATTATCTTTGTTTGCAGAGAAAGAACAAAATTTCAATGACTGGGGATTTTTTAATACAATTTCATTATAGTTTTGGTATATTGATGACTCCTGACACTCAAAGTCCTTGAATAAGCCCTCAAAAAAAAAAAAAAGCTGGGAGGAGACCCTCTTCTGTTAAAGTAACACAAAATTTTACTGATGACTTCACGAGTCCAGAATTTCAGTGTGTATTGTAAGTACTCTTCAAACAGCCTTGATGGTGCACTTCAAACCTTGACTTCTACAGAAAGAAAGAAAAGCCAATCTCTTACCTCTGTTTCCTCATGACTCCAGAGTTTCTTTCCACCACCCCTTTCAATTCATTCGTACAAGACAGTCAGTTCTTCAGTTCTGTTGACACTATGTGTGGGAGTTGCACTCAATAATCACCTAGAGGCGTATGGTTTTAGTTCCTTTGTTCCTCCTAAACTTACTATGTTTTTACCTGAAGTAATTGCTTGAGCATTTCTGCTTGGACTTCTGATTTGTTGGACTGCCCTTCAGTTCTCTGAAGATATCTAGATTTACCTGTACTGGGGTTTTCACTGTGGAGAGAAAGGGTAGCTCGTTCCCTTGTGGCCAAGAAAGCCAATGGTATCCTGGGGTGCATTAAGAAGAGTGTGTCCAGCAGATGGAGGGAGGTCCTCCTGCCCCTCTACTCTGCCCTAGTGAGACCTCACCTGGAGTACTGCGTTGAGTTCTGGGCTCCTCAGTTCAAGAGGGACAGAGATCTACTGGAGAGAGTCCAGTGGAGGGCTATGAGGATGATGAGGGGACTGGAACAGCTGCCTGATGAGGAAAGGTTGAGAGACCTGGGGCTTTTCAGTCTGGAGAAGAGAAGACTGAGAGGGGAATCTAATGAATGTGGATCAATAGATGAGGGCTGGGTGTCATGAAGAAAGGGGCAACCTCTTTTCGCTTGTGCCCTGTGACAGGACAAAGGGCAATAGATGCGAGCTAGAGCACAGGAAGTTCCACCTCAACATGAGGAGGAACTTCTTTACTGTGAGTTTTACAGAGCACTGGGAGAGGCTCCCCAGAGAGGTTGTGGAGTATCCTTCTCTGGAGACTTTCAAGACCCATCTGGATGCGTTCCTGTGTAACCTGCCCTAGATTCTATGGTCCTGCTTGGCAGGGGGGTTGGACTTGATGATCTCCAGAGGTCCCTTCCAACCCCTAACATTCTATGATTCTATGATTCCATACAAGTCCTAATTCCTTAAAATCTCCATTGAGAGCGACAAAGTTGATGTTAGCTACCATTGCAATGGGGTAAAATGGACGGTCTTCTCCCGGAGTATCATTGAAGAGGTCCTCACTGACCTCATGGGTTCTTTTCACAGAACTCACCAAATTAAATCTTCACTACAAAAATAGATTATTCACAATGTTAGTTCAGATTACTTCCTAGAACTTAATTCCTTACCAGTTTCCAGGGACACAGTCATTCTGAGGAACATTCCTTTTCCAGATAAATACAGCCAGGACTTTCCTTTCAAGAATCCAGCATCTCCAGTACAGCTGCAAAGGCATTTTCTGAGACTGTTCAGTGCTCTGAATTTCAGGGAAAGTCAGTAAATAGGGAAGTTGTGTATAAGTTGCTAATAAATCTTGAGTTCTATGCTTCTGTGCCTTGTAAATAAAATAAAAGAGAAATAAAGATACTCTTGTCATGACTTAATACAGAACACCGTCACACTGCAGTAAATCATTTATATGTGCAGTGATTAGAACTGTGATTTAGAATCATTTCAGACAACTACAGTAAATAATAAGGCTTTTCAGTGGTTATTATGTCAGCATATATCCAGCAGCCTTCCCATACAATTCCCTGTTCAGGATTGCTTTTAGGAGACCTACAGGTAATTACGTGGATTGGTTGACACTCTCTTTTTGCCTTGCTCCCTTGTGGGTCTGAGTCACAGGCTCATCTATACTGCACACAGGCTCCAGGGTCTCTTCCTGAACAAGACAGCAAGTTCCCTTCAGGAAAACTTCCAGAAGCTCTTACCAAGATAAACCTGACTGCAGACAAGTAGCTCCAAAATGTTAGGGATGTGAACCACATCGCATTTTGCTCCCCTTCATTCAAAGCAGTTGTTCAACACTATCCCAGCAAGATCTGTACATTCAGATACTTCTTCTCTCACCCTCAGACATGCCTGCCATGAATCAAGGAATGAAATGTTCTGTCATTGCCGCGCTATAAAGACAGAGCTCACATAAATTACAACACTATGCTCTGACATGAAGGAAACACCTGCAAAAAAACCCTGCCTCTCCCTACCTAAACATCTGATAATATCTTGCACAATCCCAAGATGCTCTTTCCCTGAATCCCATAACAAGCTGCATACCCACCCATCTGTCAGTCTGTGGGGTGCTCCACGGTGATGAGTCACAGCGGACCACGGGCTGACCTTCATCCAACAGCACCAGCAACAGCCAAGGCAGGGGATCTCTTGCATACAATTCCTTACCCTGCTATCACAAACTTCAAAACTTTTGAAGAAAACCAAAAGTGACAAGAACACTTTGTCTGAGGCTGATTCACTGCTTTGTGGCAGCTGTACTAATAAAGCAAATTTGATTTTTCCTAGAAGATGTAAACATGAAAATAAGAATCCTATGTCTATCTAAATGCAAGCTGTGTTTTTAGAGATATTGTTTTCTTTGCTCTTTGTCAACTGTTGAAAAAGTGCAGGTAGAACTGTGTTTTTTAAATTATTATTATTATTGCTGCATTCTGGAGTGGAAACTATTCAAAATTTCATATTAAATAAGCAAAATTTTCAACTACCAAAGTGGTAGGTGGAGGAAAAGGTAGATGTTGAAATAATAACAGAAGAAATATTTTCAAACAGTTTTTTTTAAAATAAATCAATTTAAATTTAAAAAAAAAGAAAAAAAGTCTTTGGGGGCATTAAGTAAGCATAAATCTCTCTGCCCAGAATGCTACACTTTGTAAATGCTTATACCTCCATCCAACACTGCAGGACTCTGCCGTGCCGTTAGTGACAGCATGAGTACCTCGGTTGTCCCCTGGTATGACGCAGCTCTGGGTCATCACGGACTACCTGATGCTCTTCTTACCAAAACTGAAGGGAGACAGACTTTTGCCCTAAACAAGGGAAACAAAATATGCATCTGAAAAAAAGAGCAGAAAAAAACAGGAGTTAAAAATAGGCATAATTTTTTTCAGAGGATTCTACACTGTGTTCAGCTCTACAAAAAGTCTTTTCTGTTTTAGGAATGAGAAGAAAGCAAGTATCTTAGAGAAACAATGATAAGGCAGTGAAGTAACTACATGTATTTTCAGGCTGAAATATCTTCAGCCTGTCTTCTATCACAGCTGCTTTTAGTGCTTGAAATATCTCCATAACTGCTAAAAATAAAGACTACTCCAGCAGTAATGGAATGAAATGCCAGGTAATCAATTTTTGTCTGTGTTTTAAAGTGCTCTGTACTTAGCACTCCTAAGTCATAGTTGAGTTTTTACACAAGAACTAAGTGGAAACAGAAAACTCTTTGCTTTGGAATTTCTATGAGCAAAATTTTTTCTAAGTAAGAAAAAGGCTATTTTAGATTTTAAATACAAAGGAAGTTCCATAACAGCTTCATCCAGCGCTATTGCAATGTTCAAAACATTATTTATATTAAAATGACATAATATACAATGTGTATAAAATGTATACAGTACATAAATTTATCTTTAAAAAAAGAACCAGAAGGTAACAGTTAAAATTAAACATAAATATTTTGACATTGTAGAAACAATTGACCCAAAATATTGCCTTTACCATTTTCTCCTTGCATTTCACTTTTTGTCAAGTCTGTGTAGTTCCGTGAAATGTTTGGATTTGATTCCAATTTTCCCTTTTGATGAAAAGTGGTTTATTGGATGCTTTCCAGGGATGTCAGCACCCTCCTTCAATGGAAAAAGTGAGGACTATGCATTACACAGAATCACAGAATCACAGAATGGTAGGGTTGGAAGGGACCTCTGGAGATCATCTAGTCCAACCCCCATGCCAGAGCAGGGCCACCTAAAGCAGGTTACACAGGAAGGCACCCAGGTGGGTTTTGAATGTCTCCAGAGATGGAGACTCCACCACCTCCCTGGGCAGCCTATTCCAGTGCTCTGTCACCCTCAAAGTAAAGAAGTTCCTCCTTATTAGTTGAGCATTTTTTTATTCAGTTCTGTATCTGCAGAAATTTCCACCTGGTCCCTGCTCAGACATCTCATTGTCCTTTACATCCTTCCCACCATCTGTTTTCTCTTCTCTCACACAATGCACATCCCTGTAGATGGTCTTTACAGCAGATCACAATTTTTTTGGAATAACGGGCCCATTAGCCCTTGTCCTGTCACTGGACACCAATGAGAAGTCACTTGCTCTGTATTCACTTCCCTCATCAGGTATTTATACACCTTGAAAATTCTCCCTGAGCCTTCCATTCTCCAGACTGAACTGTTCCAGCTCTCTCAACCCACCCCTGTAGGTCAGACGTTCCCCTCCCTTTATCATCTTTGTGGTCCTTCACTAGACTTGCTCCAGTATGTCACAGTCTCTCTTGTACTGGGTGCCCAGCACTGGACTCAGCACTTTGGATGTGTCTCACCAGAGCTGAGCTGAGGGGAAGAATCGCCTCCCTTGAACTGCTGGCCGTGTTTCTCCAAGTACAGCCCAAGATACTGTTGGCTTTTTCTTGCCATGAGGGCACATTGCAGACTCATAGCCAACTCATCATCCACCTGGACTCTAAGAGACATTTTTGCTGAGCTGCTTTCCAATCTGTTGGGCTCTGACCCATCCTTCTGTGTGGAGTTACTTCTTTTCAAGGATTAAAATGAAATGGAGAAAGCTCACTTAGTTTTAATGCTGAGATTTTAAAACATTGTTAGATGAATCACCCTCAGGGCAATGTACCTGCATAGCACCTTAAAACTTGTGTCCTCATTGACACAACTAAATATTCAGGATAAGGTGTTGACAGAGGTTGAATTGCCTCCAAAAGTCCTTGTTCTTTCTTCTTTTTTTTTCCTCAGGTAAACGTCATGTTTCAATTTGCAGGCAAAATTATGTTGGAGAGAAGTGACATCTATTATTTTGTGTCCTATACAAGTCACTTTGATGCTGAGCCATGTAGAGTGTCTCTTTAACACCTATAAATATGGCTCCTTAAAATATGTCTCATCTTTACCCAGGCAAATGGCATCAAATTGTAAAATGTCTGAAACATTCTTCCCTCTACTGTCTTGTGGGCATCTCATGGATATATTTTAACAAAAGTTATAAATTAGCCAGCAGGAGTACATGCTGACTATTACGGACAGGAAGTGGGGTGACACCTACTCAAAAATAACAGAAAAGCAGAATAAACCCCTAAAAATCAAAGCCCCAAGCCCCCAAGGTTCTCTAAACTTCAGAGTAATAGGGTGTTGCAAACGTAGACTTGCCTGAGGCAAAAACATGAACATATTCCACTGTTTTTAGAATTTAACAAATTCCTCTGAAGAAAATCTGTAGAATGAAAGGATTATGCAAGGCTGTGTTTATGCAGGTTACATGACCCAAGCCTGGAACTAGATGATCTTTGGGCTCCTCCCAGCCCAAACCATTCTGTGATTCTATGATACTGCTTATATTTAAGACTGATTCTTGAAATCAAGATTGTGGATGACAGCAAATTGAGGGGGTGTACTCAAGACACCTAAGGGCAAGGCTCTTCTTCAAAATGACATGGACAAGCTAGAGGAATTGAGTGACAGAAGCCTCCCAAAATCCAAGAGGACAAAATGCATTCAAAAGTGCATACATCAAAATGGGAGAAGTTCCAACAGAAGGTAAGAAGGAACTTTTCCCCCATGAGAACAGTCAAGAAGGGGAACAGGTTGCTCAGAGAGGTTTTACAGTCCCCATAAAAATAATAGGATGGTTTGAGTTGAAAGATACCTTAAAGATCATGTAGTTCCAACTCCCCTGCCATGGGCAGGGACACCTCCCACTAGACCAGGTTGCTCAAAGCCCCATCCAGCCTTGAACACTTCTAGGGATGGAGCATCCACAACATCCCTGGGCAACCTGTTCCAGTGTCTCACCACCCTCACAGTGATGAATTTCTTCCTTATATCTAATTTAAATCTCCCCTTTTTCAGTTTAAAGCCATTACCCCTTGTCCTATCACTACTTGCCCTTGTAAAATGTCCCTCTCCAGTTTTCTTGTAGCTTTGAAGGTTTTCAGGACTGGACTGGATAAAACCCTGAGCAGCTTGAATTGACCCTGTAGTCAATACTACATTGAGCAGGAGCTTGGACTAGAGAGTCCATCACTTCCCATGAATTATTCCATAATTCTAAAAACTGACATTCACACAATTCTTAATGGCAGACCCAAAGGTCAACTGAAAGAAAAAGTATAATTTAGAAACAATGTGGTTTATATAGCTCTAACTGCATTTATATATATAAACACAAGCATACACATATTGAATATATGTAAAATTTATACATATATATATGTATACAGACAGATACAGACATACATATATGTGAATATACTGATCTCATTTTCCCTAGCAATCTACATCTGTTCCCTTAAATCTTGACTTCTCTCTTTCAACAGCTCTCTGTTTCCGATTTTCCCCATCTCTACATTATTTTTGTAGATAATCATCTGAGGGTGCTGTATCCATAAAGACGAGTGCTATGTAAGGATTTTTATTCAAATAAGGGTGCTTTTAAACAATTGTGACTTGTCTGAAGAGGAAGATAACCCCCTTGGAAAAGGGTAGACCCTCCCTGTTGTCTCCAGGCAAAATCTTGGAATAGAAAATACACACATAGCCTGATGGGCATCCTTTTATCTCTTGATCCTAAAAAGGTCTTCAGGATCATTTCTGCCTCTAATTCCTCTTGGCTTTAATGTATTCCAACAGGAAGCAAGTGCTCACACACCTTTCAGGGACTGGAATGAAGCAGTCTGCTAGAAAACAGAGAGAATATGTGTGAAGGTAAAGAAATGATCATTGAATTTCCACACAGCAACTAGATAATCCCTTTTCTGTTTCTCAGAATTACTTGAGTCTTAACATCATTCTGATCCAGTCTATTTTACATGCATAACACCAGACTCACCTTTCATGATACCATTTGCTTCAAGCTCTTTTAGTCTTTGAAGAAAATTGTTCCAGTCTGCAAACTGAATGGATCATCAATGAATTGAAATCTTGGGAGGGACCTGAAACACCAGAGCATTGACTTCCTCTCCCACTGCCTTCATTATTTAATGCAACATTTAAAAAGTGATTTAAATATCTAAGAAATTACAAGTCTCCTCAATGCATTGAGCAGAAGGAGCTATTTGTTTGTTTGTTTGTTTTTTAATAGGGTGGGGTTTTTTATCAGAATTGTTCATTCTGTATGAGCATGTCTATGCTTAAGCCATTTCGCTTTTCAAAGAGCAGAGACACACCTCTTTGTTTTATTCTTCGTGCTTGAATGAGTTTCACCTTCAGCGTGAACTTTCCTATCTTCACTCACTTGCTTCAAAGAAAAGCACACAGAATGTGTTGCAGCACAGAATGCACCAATGTTGCGTAAAAGTAGAAGGTATTGCACAAGACTGGGATGAAGACGGCCAGATAATGGTTCTCCTTGTTTTCAGGTGTTTTCTTTGTAGAATCTGAGCCAGCATTTGACACCTTTGGCAAACTGAGTGACAAGATAGTCCTTGAGTGACCCCCAAATGAACTCTGGGGAAGAGAGTTCTGCTCCAAAAGAGCAAGAACGTATCCTACTGGGCAGGATATGGGCAGAGAGATGGCTTAAGAAGCTCGTGGTAGATTGCGGGACAGATCATTCACCTGTCACTGTTTGGGACTAGTTATCGTCTTTGACAATTTCTATATATACCCATTCAGTGGCCTTTAGCTGTGACCATGAAATCCTACATCTGATGGGTGTTCACCCATGTGTAGAGGCAATGCCATTCCCCTCTCTCATGTATGAGTCTGCATATCTCTCTGTGCTGCAGACAGAGAAAGGAAACAATTTTCACATTTCAGGCTAGACTGCACCTTTATATGGTAGGTTACTTTATTACAAGTGTTTTCTCCTACTTTTTGTAGCAAGCCTTCATGCTGGGCCCTGCAGGGAACTGCACTTGGGCTCGACTGTGTTTTGAGTGCAGTGCTGGACAAAATGATCTTCAGAGGTCCCTTTAAACCTAAATCAGTCTATATTTATTGCTTGAAGCCAAGTCAGGACTACAAAAGATGTAAATCAAGACAGTAATTTGTACCAGGCATCCCTAGGGTGGTGCTGTGGTTCTAATATTTAGACCAAAGTGAGTAATGTGTCTATCTCCCAATATATAGAGCATCCCTGCACTTAACTGGGAAGAAATAATGGGAAGGGGAGAAGACGAGAGTGGTACAATCTCTGGATGCAAGTTTTTGTACCTTCAGCACCCCTCAGATAAGACCATTTCTATGAGACTGGAGCCTAAATCTAGAGCTTGCCATCTGGAAATGATGATTATTTGTTGACCACGTGTATGCTTTGCTATGGTTTTGATCACCACAACACAGATGGTTCAGACTCATTTGCCATTTTGCACTCATAGTCTGTTACTCCAGCAAGCCTTTTGATATTAAATCCAGCCTGATTTCTTCTCATTGTAGGCTCCAATCTAAAACAGATTTATATGATTATACCAGGCCTACCTGACACTACTGAAATCTAAATAGCAGCTAGTACCAAAACAAATTCACTTTTAAAGGCCTCGTTATCAACCACCAACAAAATCCCCCACTGATATTCTTGAAAATATCAGAATAGGTTCAAAATTTATGTTTACTACCCTTAGCAATTTGAAATACATCACCTGGCACCAATGGCTTTATGTCAGCATCGATGCGTTTACTGATAAAGGTGTGCAGAAGAAAAAGAGGAAAGTTTTCTTTCCATGGGAGATGAAGCAAACAAATGTAGAAGACAAAACATCTTGTTGCTCCCAGTCTCAATCTATTTTGATCCAAGCTGCCCTACTTCATGAATTAAGTATCTTTTCCTGATCTCTGTCAGAACAGGATATTGCTTCAGGTGGACTCTCAGTTCTTATGCACAGAAGAGAACACTTTGATTTACTTTGCAAGATTGTCAGTTCCTGGCCCCCTTAAACTCACCTAAAGCAACTTCAATTTCTGAGCAGTTATGCTGCACTTAAAGGGGCAAACTCTCTACAAAACCAGGGAATTTTGTACTGTTCAAGTCTCAGGTAGGAATAAAAATTGTGCTACCATAAATTTAACCTTCTTTATGCACCAATTCCTAAACGCCTACTGTGAAAGGTAGGTGATATAGTGAAAGAAGTGTGAAATAAAAAGGAAAAACCTTGAAGAACTGTATTTGCTCTTCTGTGACCATGACTCTCGTGTCCCATGATTTTCTCTCTCTATTTTATCTTCATATGAGAAGGGAGAGGGACTAGGGGCAAGGATGGTGGAGATCAGGACCCAGACTCGAAGAAAGGATGCAGCCAGGGGATGTATGCAAACCCAAAAGACAGGAACCATTTTTGAGTTCCTCAGCTCCAGGCACTGCCTCTGCAAAGAAAGGCAAATTGTCTAATCTGGTTCTGCCTCATTTTACCCACATGCAAGATGGGGAGTGAAATACTAATTTCTCAGTGAGTGTGGGAGGCCCTGATTCAAATTGGGGGAAAAAAAAAATCCATCATAGAGTTAAAAAACGCCCTGAATACCACAATCCTATTTATGATTATAAAAAGGATCCTTCCCACATTCTCTGTTTTACCTCTTTGTACATTATATGGTAAACTCACTTGAATCATGTTTTTATGGCAGTGTAGCCATAAAAATGTGTGAGCAAGAGTTGTGGGTGATGACTCCCTGAATCAAACTGTGCCTGTGAATGTCCTTGGTCTGACATGGTGCAACAGAGGATGATGCATTTTATGTTTTAAATAAGGTATTTAAGGTTGTAGAGGGAAACATGAGAAAAAACAGAACAGCATGTGTGTGTGCGTGTGTCTGCTCTTATAACAGGCTACAGAAACCTCAAAGTAAAATGGTACCTCACTCTCTAGAGTTCATAGTAACTTTGGATGCTTAATATACAGAAAACAAATCTTTGACAACTTCAAACTCCATGGATCAGAGCAATAACGAATATTGTTTCACAGTGATATTTTTAGTCTAAACTAAAATAGCTGAAAGTCAGTGCTGGCAGCAGAACATTTTCTTGAAACAGTGATTGATATGGTAGGGATCATTACTGTCTTTAATGAAAATAGATACTCCCATGCAACTCCCTTATCTACCATCAAAACGCCTCTTGAATTTACTATATCTTTATTCTTTATAAATAGCCAGAGTTTTTTATAGCTCATTCTTGGCCTGATCAACAGTAGGTTTGACCTGGACTTTGAATGAAGCAGGATTTAGTACTAATAAATTTTATAATTTTCCATTTCTTTTCTTTCTGTACAAAAGTTTATTTAGCTTTTCCTTTCTATTTTTCTTTAGTCATCCATGTAGGTTGGAGCAGATCCAGAGGAGAGACACAAAGATGATCAGAGTACTGGGGTTTTTCAGCCTGGAGAAGAGAAGTCTCTGGGAAGACCTTATCATGGTCTCTCAGTAGTTAAAAGAGGCCTACAAGAAAGCTGGGGAGAGTATTTTTACAAGGGCTTGTAGTGATTGGATGAGTGGAAATGGGAAGACGGTAAATTTAGATTAGAAATTAGGAAGATATTCTTCACTATGAGGGTGCTGAGATGCTGGAACAAGTTGCCAAGGGAAGTTGTGGATGCTCCATCACTGGAAGTGTTCAAGGCCAGGTTGGATGGGGCTTTGAGCAACCTGGTCTAGTGGGAGGTGTCCCTGCCCATGGCAGGAGGGTTGGAACTATCCTATGATTCCATGACCCTATGCAGTGTCTTGTTTTGTTCTATTTAATTTTCTTTCTATAGCACGCTCCAATTTTTTTCTGTGTCTCCTTTCATTTAATACAATCTTTTTGTCAGTGTTTGCTCTACAGTTGAATACTTTACATTTAGCTGAATTAGATCCCATTTATACCTATAACATCGATCTTGTATTCAAATTGTTCCTGTTTTGCTTCAGCTGGCTACTCCTAATTTCTGAAGCTTTCATCTATTTGCTTGAAATATATAATTTTTAATATCGTAGTCATATTTATTTATGAAAACATAAAAAACCTGTAGACAGAGAACAGATCTTTCCAAAAGTCAGTGACCCAGATTTGTTCTGAGCTGTTTTCAGATGGAGTACATCTACAGTGACAACCCTTAATTTATATTGGGAAAGATGAAAGTGTAACAAGAAGTACCGTTAGAAAAATTTATAGTATTTAAGCCTTTTTTCCTTTGTGTTTAGAAGAGCCTTCCCCCCAGAACCAAAAATAAAGCTAATTTGCAGAACCATAAAAGAATGAATCTTGTGTTGAAATAATGCATTAGGAACAAAACAAGGACTTCTAATTAAAAATTAATGAACATCTATATTTTTTAAATAATTCTTTCACACTCAGCAAACTTGGAAGGTCAAGATCCATCACCTCAAGATCCCTCTCTATTTTCTTCAGTTTTTTTCTTCCCTTAGTGCATCTTGGCTGCCAAGATTTTTCCTGGATTATGGCCTCTCCAAGACTAAGGACTTTAGTAGGTAAGAAAAGTTTCATTTTGGCCTATCAAGAAGAATGGGGACACAACAGTCCTTGGCA
The DNA here is from genome assembly GCA_013400335.1 of Eurystomus gularis. NCBI lineage: Eukaryota > Metazoa > Chordata > Aves > Coraciiformes > Coraciidae > Eurystomus > Eurystomus gularis. Next base: position 8,156 of record VZZY01018546.1, on the reverse strand, counting down.
GACACCATTCTAAACAGAAATATTTTCATTTCCTGTAAACAGCAGGATGTTTCTGATAATTGTATCCTTACTGCAATTTGGCCGTGGGAAGCCACCCTATTTCTGTTGCTCATTTGTGAAGTATGAATTGGGAATTGTGTGGCATGTTCTGCCAGGCATGTATTCACGCCGAGGCTTGCATCAGTGAGATTTTAGCTGCTCAGAGGATAAAGCTGGACTCCATAATGGTGCTGTGGTTGATCCTGCCTCATTACTTTTGTGACTGAGTTCATATTTAAACAGTCTGGACATACAGATAAAATCCCATAGTATAAGAACAGGATAGAAATAGTTCCACATTTAAAACATATAGCCAGTCCCTATTAATTGTCTATAAATGTTCTTCAGTTGTTAGGTGAGAAGTGTTACATCGAAGAACCTTATCTGGGGAGACCTTCTTGTGGTCTTTCAGTTCTTAAAGAGGACTATAAGAAAGATGGGACCAGTCTTTTTAGCACGGCCTGTTGTGACAGGACAAGGAGTGATGGTTTTAAACTAAAAGAAAAGAGATTCAGACTAGATATAAGGAAGAAATTTTTTATAAAGAGGGTGGTGGAACAATGGAAAAGGTTGACCAGAGAGGCGGTCGATGCCCCATCCCTGGAACCATTCCAGGTGAGGTTGGACGGGGCTCTGGGCAACCTACTCTGGTTGCAGATGTCCCTGCTCAGTGCAGGGGGGTTGGAACCAGATGACCTTTAAAGGTCCCTTCCAACTCAAACCATCCAATGATTCTGTGATCACTGTTGTCAAACATTATTATGCAGCAGACAATTAATATTTCACTAGAATTTTCAGGCTGTAATGTGCCAAAGGGCTGTTAAAATATAAGTCCAAAGCTTTCTTGTTCAAAGCATTTAGGACCTTTCTTGCCTTAAAATCTGCTTGTTTGTCTTTAATTCATCTCTGTTTCTATATAGTCACTGTTCAATGCCTATTACATGTCCAAATGTTTTGCTTTAAAACTCAGTAATAGGTCCTTAAAAGCTCCATAAGAGAAATAGGGTGGAAATGTGGCCATTATCAGTCATCTTCAGGGATAATATATAAGCAATCTCACTGATGTGGAGGCCCTTTGCTCTCTGTCATCTTCCCATTTGATATATTCTGAATATTGACTGTATATTCACATTCACTGGGGAGTGACATGGTTGGGTAGTAGCTTACATTTCCACTGTGATTAGGATATTTCCCACTGTTTGTTTGGGTTTTTTTTACAAGACATAGGCTAGGCACACTCCATATATACATTTTTATCCCCAAATCTAGTGGTTTATTAACATGTAAATAATTCAGGGGTGCTCTGAGTTGAAGACATAGAAAGATAAGAATGGGAGATTTCTCAATAATTCAGTTCAACCTCTGTTTCTCAGAGCCTTGATGATATATAATTACCTTTAAAAACTTACTGTGCTCTGCTTTGAATGTAGTTGGCCTTTGTTCATCCTCCTCTTCTTGAGAGGCTGCTACGAATCGTGGTTACCCTGAAAACCCAAAACCTTTTAATTTCCATCTTACCTGCATTCATATTCCATTTCTACTTGTTTTATCCTGACCCTCACTAGCTTTTCATGTAAATCGCTCTCCTTGTGCTTTCACCCAGCCTGCTCCCTCTCAGCCTGTATTTTTCAAGGCTGAACACAATGCACTATTACACACTTTCTCAGTCCTGAAGAATTTTCCATTCCTCTGACCAACCCGGACATCTCTGGTATCAGTTGTTCCAGCTTGACCTGCAACTTCAGGCTCAGTAGAAAAGTCCAGAAAAGCAAGTAAATATCCCTGATTACTGGAATTTTGTGGCAATGGTTATATTTCCCTCTGCTTTTAGCTCCAAATTGTGAGTTTACTTTTCATTATCATGGCAATACTGAGCTAAGAATGCTGGGCTAGATTTAGGAATTGGGTCTGGATTGACAGCTGATGTGTGATGAAGATTAGCAATTGCTTAAAAAGGGTATTTACCATCATTTTGTTTGGGTTTTTTTTTCATGAAATTTTTTTGGTGAAGTTATGCCAGGCCCATTCTTAATAAGAAGAGATTTTTAAGGAGGGAAAAGACAGTAAATGCTGCCAAAATCAAAGCTCTTTCACTGTAATTTGTTAAAATCTCACATACAGGAACATCAATGGGCATTCTTAGTTGCAGAGGCATTCAGGGATACTGCAACTCAAATCTATCCTGCTTACCTTCTGGATACATGTGTAATACCTACAGTAATTCCAAGCAACATGTTTATTTATTGCAAACATGATATTGGCATGTGCTAAAAGATTTTTCTTATTTAGTCATTTGATTTGTTTATTTTGCAGATAATAATATTTCTATTAAGATGATATTAGGGAACAATTTTGTTGTTGGCCTCTATAACTGTGCATAGAACCTGGAAAACATCCCCCTCAAAACAAAATAAACCAAACCAACCCCCAAAAAACCCAATAAAAACCCAACACCTAATGTAAAATGAACGATTTTTTCCTCTCAAGAGACTTCGGTCTCACAGAAAACATCTTAAGTAACACCTTAAGCAACATAGATTGAAATCTGGAGTATAGACTAAAGGAGGCAGAGAGAAAGAGGGAGAACAACAAAGCAAGATAGAAAAGTCCTGTGTATCTCCCATGAACTGAAACAATTACTAGGATGTTGGGAAAAAAGTATTATTATTTCAAGAGAAGAGGTTGGATTCAACTAATGGGCAATAAAGAATTTCCTGCTTATGCTAAAGATGTAGAAGTTACAGTATTTGTAAACCCCAGGCAAATAATCATAGAATCATAGAATAATTTAGCTTGACCCTTGAGATCATCAGGTCCAACACTGCCAAGTCCATCAGTATATATAAATAAAAAGTGTAACATACTGTTTTTTTGTAGTTCTCTTCTTGTCTCTGTCTCTATCTGGCATCCAGAAGTGGAGAGTGTTAGTACTGAGCAGGTAATGAATTGTTAAAAGGTAAGAGTTAAGATGTTTAATTTTATATATGACAGTTGTAGCCCCAGAAATCACTGTCTAGCAAGGCAGCCTGGGCACAGTTAGAATGTAGATGGGTTACATATTGAATAATGACATTATTAAATTGGATGTGACATTTTTTTCATGTAGTGCTAGACAATCCCAGTCTGTGCACCTAGTTGCTCAGGTGTGCCTTTGTAATTAATGAACAAAACCAGTCTTTTCCTGGATGGTTTTGAGACAGTTTTAGGCACTGCTTTAGGACAAGGTGAATTGGTCCATATGCTTCACTACTGACTGATGGAAATGGGGACCAAGACCAACCAGTTTCATTTTCATAATCCACATTTTTGTAATTTTTTTGCCTTGAATTGCATTCCAGTGATGAAGCAAAATTAAATTTTGACATTCATTTAACTTAATCAATTAATATTTGCCAGTTACTTGACAGGGTATTTTATTCTGTATCTGTAGCATTCAAGATGCTGAGATAGTTTCCTATCTGGGTGTTACTTGATCCTAGATTAAGTAGCTTTGGAAAGGAGAATGAAAAGATGTGTTACGCACAGCAGAGCACAAATAATATACTTGTACAGATTTATTCAAGGATATTTTCCCATATTACAGGACACTGGATCCTGCTTGAATTCATGACACCATAAAATGTTAGGTGTGTGGCCCAACTTGGATTTTGAAGGTCTGTTTGCAGGACAGAAACCATATTCATGCAGAGTTTAAAAAAGAGTTGTCTCTTTTCCAGTACAACGTACTTTAGGGAAATTACTGGTCTTTGAATAATACTTTCATTTTTTATCCTAAACAAAGAATCTTAGCAAATCCCAGTTGTATCATGTTTTGTAATATTTTTTTCTACCAGCTTCGTGTTCACATTCTGTAAATGCATTCAGTAAAAGATCATCTTTTTCTAGTCAACAGATTACAAGGTAAATATTGGCTGAATTACCAATATATTTTGTGGCTTATCTCTAATGGAAGTAAATACAAATTTATTGATAAGAATCAAAATGTATTAAAGAAAGAAAAACGAGCTAATGAGAGTGGCATTTTGCAAAGAGGAAATTAACCTTTCAGAAGTGTGCAATGTCTAAATCAAAATTTTTTTGAGCTTGAGCTGTAACTACTCTTTTTTAAAGTTTGAGTGTATACATACCTTGGTGTGATAAAAAGAAACACAGTTCTGAATAAATAATATTAATAATAAAGAGCCCAGTGTGACAGTGCATTTTTCCCCTGGTCGACACGACCCTTGTCTCCGGTTATCTGCTTTGGTGATAACGATGCATCTGGGTGGGGTGATTGATTGCATCTGGGTGCAACAATCCCACCCTGCTAAACCAGATTCAGGGGAAATACATAACAATACCAGAGCCATGGGCTCAGGTGTAAGTGCAATTGGAAAACACGACTATAAGTCAATCATCTTAGCCCCATAAATAGTAGGCAACCTAAGAGCCCTCCTGCATGGCAGTTGGCTGCACTCCAGGATCTCCCCTTGAGCAGGGACACGTCATGAGGATACTCCCCTACGTTTAAGAGATTCCTTGGTAAGTGGTATATAGCATGCTTAAACTTTGAATCTTTACTAAGGGTATACTCAATCTCAATTGCACGCAAAATCTTTCAAGATAAACTACCGTTTTATCTTGTCCTCTGTGTACTAAATAATCAGGTGCACCTCACCATAGAATTCTTTTTTCCTTAAAGTTGCATCTATTGTTTCAAACTTTGTTGAAATACTGTTTTGTATCAATAGATATATTGTTACTTCCCTCTTGTAAGTAAAGTGCATAACTCCAGCAACACCCAGGAAGACAAGTTTTTTTTACAAGAAATTGTAAAAACTTCTTGATTTGCCAGAATATGGAGTATAGAAATTTAATGCTAGAGTAAGAGTCATGGCAAAACGTAGAGCACACCTTGACACCTGCAAAAAGGAATAATATATGCTGAAGGAATAATACATGCACAGGATGACTGTGAATTTTGTTGACAATATGATAATGAAATGGCATGATTTTCACCTTCTCCTTTCCTCCTTCCCCACCCTCCTCTTCTTCTAAGACATGGTGCAGGTTAATTTGATCAGTTTGGAAATAATTTGAACCCTCATTCAAAAAGTTCTGAAAAACACCTAAAGAAAACCCCAAAAGGCTATTTGCTCAAAAGATGAAGTGAGCTGGTGGAATGTATCCCTTAGTCATCAGTGACTCCACTTGTGGTTGTCTTTGTCATGGAAGCAGATGGTAAGAAATTTCCTTGGGAGAGAAATCACTGACTTCTTAATCAAATATTGCATTAAAATACCTTCCAAGAGCAGTAACAGCTTTTAAAATTGCACTTCTAGTGTTCTGCAGGAAAAAACCCGCCTGTTACATCTTCCGTGATTCTGCCTTCTTAAACAGTGGAGATACAGAAGAACTGTCTCTGATCAAGACAAACCAAAGGACTTTGAGTCTTACTATATTGATCTACACACTGCTAAGATACAGCAAATATTAGCTCATCTGAAGGCCAGCTAACAAGTCTACCTGGATTTAGAACCAAAGCTGAGTCAGTTCAGTCTCCCTGAGAGTAAAACTAACATTTCCTCACTGTTTTCTTTTCCCAAGAACTACCAAAACCATAAGAGAAATAGTGTAGTTTTCTTTTTTGAAGTGTGAAGTGTTATTGTTGAAGGCAAACACGTATTTCTTTTTTTTAAGTGATCTTGTATCGCTGAAGAAAACAATTTTCCGCAGTACAGTTTCTATGAAGGATTTTCAGCTAGCTCCAGTCACTTGACGTCTCTCTTCCACAACTGGGAAAGTATAATCTCCATAAAGAAGTGATGGGCATGATCAAAAATAGTTCCTTTTAACACTGAAATCTTAAAAGCAAGAGGATCTTGCTTTCCTACAGTATGACTTTTCTTTATTACGTCACCTTTGTGCTTGCACTGGAAAATAAATTCTGAATGAGACGCCAAGTACGTGAGTTTCGTGACCAGTGAAAACACACTTGACACAATGTACGTTGTCTTTGTAAGCAAAAGCTAAGCCATGTTATGGAGGAGATAAGTCTTACAACATTTGCCTCACAGAAGTAGCTCACCTCGTGTTGTCTGCTTAAAACAACTTTTCCCAAGTATGCATAATGTAGTACAGGAGCAATACCCTGGAAAGCTCCCCCCTTCACCTCGGCTGGTACGGTGGCATCATGTCAGAGTGAAAAATATTGCTACAAAAGCTGAGAAAACTTCCTGTGGTAATGCTTACTGTGATACTGGCATTAGATGTTGACATTTCTGCGCTTTTTTTTTTTTTTCCCCACAAGCATTAATCATGATTTTGTAGGACTCATTATCCAGTTAAAGGCAATGCTCCCAGGTCTTTCTCTCTTTTTCTTCCCTTTTTCAAAAATTGGTTGATGAGGAAAAACAAACCTTGGCTTTGCTCTGAGTCAGAAGTGGCAGGAACGCATTAAATACCTGTCATATTTCTTGCAGATGCCACTTTTCCTAGAAGGTTCACAAATTTTCTGGTAATTCATAGATACAAAATAACTCCTCTGTATTTCTTATTGTAATCTGAATTGTTCGATGACTCTAATTTATGGATGGAATAAACAACCTCTGGCAATGCTACAGGCTTGGGGAGGAGTGGCTGGAAAGCTGCCTGGTGGAAAGGGACCTGGGGCTGTTGGTGGACAGCCGGCTGAACATGAGCCAGAAGTGTGCCCAGGTGGCCAAGAAGGCCAACAGCATCCTGGGCTGTATCAGAAATGATGTGTAGGGAGTGATCATGCCCCTGTACTCAGCACTCATGAGACCACACCTTGAGCACTGTGTTCAGTTCTGGGCACCACAGTACAAGAAGGACACTGAGGTGCTGGA
>VZZY01018543.1:66022-169779 GCA_013400335.1 Eurystomus gularis | reverse complement strand
TTGTCATCTTTTTTTACTTACCGGTTTTCCATACGTAGATATAAGGTCACTTCAGTCAAACTTGCTTCTGAACATCTTTGGAAAGGGCATACAAATCAGTTTAACCTAAAATGTTCTCTAACACCTAAAAATAAAAATGAAAACTTAAAACAATTGAAACCACATCACAATCTGCTCAGGAAATGTTTCAAAATCAGTATAATTCATAATAGTTATGAATAATTCTTGAATAATTCATTATTACTTTTCTAAGGTTTTTTTCTACAACATATTTTAGTTACATTTTGTGGTAAAGAGCAAATATGCAAAGACCAAATATTTGGTCTAATGCCCTTTTTTGCCTCCATGCGTGCAAAAGAAATGCACAACTCAAAATAAATCATAACTTATAGTATACTCATAATAACAGACACCTAGATTGTTCTCAGTCAAGTGGTAGTCCACTACGCAGGTTCCATTCTTCAGGTATCTCCCCCTCTTGCTCCGGAACTGACTTTGATAATTAGGTTAGTAACAGTGTAAGGGACCCTAAACTTTGAAGAAGATTCTTCAGAACATTAATATTTATAAAATAATGATGAATTTTATTCAGTTTATATTCAGTTACCAACTTCTAAAATATTAGCAGAGTGTAAATGGCACTTTTATTCATCATGATGTTTCCCTATTTTAGAGATACAGAAACTGGAACGGGGCAAGGGGAGTTGGCTTGTTCCCATTCAGCCCAGTGGCAGATGTTCTAGGACTTGGACTCCTTGGATCCACACTTGAGCTCATTTTTCAGGGTCATTGGTTTTGTTGCTTTTTTCCATTGTCATTAAGAAAAAACATGTTCCCCTTAGGTAACCTGAACCTGGCTTTGTGAAGAGGAAACCATTTGCTTTGTACTTTATTGTGTCTACCTTGTACAGAACAGTAAATAGATGCAATGCAATAATACCTGAGCAAGTATACAACCTGAACCCTGGGTCCTTAAATCTGTCTGTTTTCTTTGAGGAGCAGTATGAGGAGCCTGACGATAATATTCATTCGCTCTCCTTCTGTCTCACTGCTGTGGTAGTCTCAAATTAGTTCTATTTTACATTTCATGCTGCTCAAAAGTATAAAGCTCATGTTTTTGTCAAAGGAGAGAAGTTATTTTTATTGTTCTTTTCTAACATGCTTGAGAAATGTACTGTAATAATGAGCATAAAAATATGGGGTTTGTATTGAGTTTAAAAAAATTACAGATTTGCACAGCAATATTCAACATAGACATTTCCCTTTTATGCTTGTGTTCATCTGCTAGTCTGACTGGAGTATGAATGCATGACAAAGGATGTGTTGCTGCAATACATTACTTAGATATACTGCATAGGCATTTAGTACCTCTTTCTAGTAGTAAATTAGTTAATTCTGGATTTACATACTGGTAAATTATATGAAATTGTTACAGTAATTAAATTGTTACTGTAAATAAATGAGGATGTGTTCTGTTCTCTGATTGTTGTGGTGATATTTTATCCCAGAGTGATGCAAGACTATTAGGATTACTTGGGACCGATGGACCTAAAGGCCAGAAGGGAGACACTGTAAGCATTTTGGATTAATTTGGAGAAATTTCTAAGTGCCTATCTGACCGATCTCTGCCACTCTTAGCATAGTATCTTTTATTTGATTTATCACACTGTTCTTTGAAGGAATATGTTTTGGATCTGACTGGCTCTTTGGCCCATGTAGTCTAATATTCAGCTCATCATGCTATCCTGCAGGTGCAGCATGTGAGCATTTCTCCTCTAATATATCATAACCAGAAAGGGAAAATGCAGGAAGAATTCTGTGTTGTTTCTATAACACTGTCAGAGGAGAAGTAAAATGAGCGAGCCTGATGGTTGGGGGAAAAGACTGTAAAAAAGAAATTCAGAAAATATTTTTAATAGTAAAGCCTGAATATTAAAAGCTATTTCTTTTTAAGGATGGGACTCACTGTACCGCAAATACTTATTTTCAGCCTTTAAACTATGTGTGAAGATCAGATTCTGAATCCACACCATATGACATTATATTGTTTATAGGCATCGGTCCTGTTTAAACAGGTGAATGAATTTTTAACAGTTGGATGCCTTTTAAACTTCAGAGAAAAGAGACAAGTGCTCTGGATATGTCGCAAGATTTACAACCTTTTTTATTGAGAAGCGAGCTACAGAAAACTGTCAATTAAATTAATTGCAAGTGTCTACATCTCAGATTTCCCTTGCAATAAAAGTTAAGATTTTGTGCCTTACGCAGAATGAAGTACGGTTGAAGGAGGAGCTTATTTGCATTTGTTAGAATAGAAAAGGTTTTAAATATAATTCATTTTGTTAAAAGGGTCAAAAAGGAGAATTGGGAATGCCCGGCACGAAAGGAGAAAAGGTAAATTAATTCCTCACTTCTGTGTTTTGTGTGATACTAGAAGATGGCTGAATGTATTGATTATTAATCAAGTCTTGGAAAATATGCTCGGGATCAAGAAAATATATTTGGGCATAGGAAAAGCTGTCAGTCTCAGAAGGTCCTTAACAATTTTCTCAAGCCCTTCCTTTAGAGTGTATTTATGTATGCAAGTAAATTTACCTGTTTAGTAGCTCACTGAGTCCTTAACTTCAAACACATTCAGACTTCTACTGAATACTAGTTTAAAATTATGCTTATATAAGTTTATGATCAGTAATTCCTGCACAAATTAGATGCTGTTCATACTTCCTCAAGTTACAAATGTGATCTTCAATATCTATGTGAAAAAGCAGGAGTCTTTAAATAATTAAAGGTTATAAATAAACTTCCTAATTTGTTTATATTTTAGTTTAAGCTTAAATTTTCCAGAAACATTTTGAGGGGAGGGATGTTACTAGGGTGTATTTTGTTTTTCTGGGAATGTGTGCTGTACCCCATTCTTCATCCACCAAATAACAGGCATTTTTCTATTCAGCTGTTAGCCTTCCAGTTGGTTTCTTAGGTCATGTCCTTGTGTAATAAGCAGTTTTCATGCAGGCAGAAACTTTTTTTACTCTGTTGATATGGCAGAGTCATGGTTTTGTGTGTTACAGATTTTGTCAGATTTGTACTCATCATCACTCATTTTAGTTCATGTTCCTCACCCTCCCTTGTGCTCCTGCTTGAAAGGATCACACATTTCACGGTCTTGTCATTAAATCAACATTGTCTCTCAAGTAAACTTTTGTAGTCCATATACTTACATTTTATGTAGGTTTAAAAAAGAATAATTTTCAAGAATTCTTCACCAAACCCAGACATATGTACTCTTTACCACTTGAAATAAATCTGTGTTAAACTCTTCCCTATGTTTCCACAGGGAGAGCCTTCTGCAAAAGGGGACAAGGGAGATCCAGTAAGTATAGCTATGTTTTGAGCACATAATGTGAGTAATTTATGTTAGATATGGTTTTCATACTGTATTCATGCTGTAATTCTTTTCTTTGTACACTTTCATTAGATTCAGTGATTATGTAGAATAGCATATGTATTGTCTCCTTCTTACACAGGCATCAGGTTCACAGAGGTTATAAATAAAAAACAGTTGCCCTGTTCTTCAACATTTCTGTACTTGGTAGAGTCCATGAACTGAGTTTGAAGTACATGCTTTTTTTTGTTTCCTGAAGGTTCTTTCAGTTACTTCACAAAATTATAGATGGGCTGAAGTGTATTATTTTGTTTTACCGGTTTCCAGTGTGGCATTTAACATCAGGCAGTTTTCTTGTAGCCATTTTATGTGTGCATAATTTTTTTGTTCTTTTGGGTGATATTTTCAGAACACTCATTCTGTAAGAGTCTGTTTACATGTGTTGCTTATTTTTAATCAACTATTGTCCTCTCTTAAAGCACTTAACAAAAGCTGGTTATGTTGTTTGATACACAACTGAAGGTTGCTCAGATACTTATGATTAACATATCACAACAGCCAAAATAAGACATACAGTAATAATGTGTGGGTTTGGAGATGAATGCTGTGTCACCAGTAGAGATTTAGTGAACTGGCTTTAGACTGGAGAAGTTTTTAAGCAAATGTGGTGCTTTCAAACATTTTTTCTTTAAAACAATAGGAAAACCTGGAAACAGAATTAGTTTGAAAGAGGAATGCCTTTCAGAGTTTGCACAGGGCATCCTAAATTCTTTAATACTTTCTCAATATTTTTCAAGTTTGCAAACCATGTTATAATGTTTAAAGGTAGCAGATTAAACTCTTAATTAATCTTAGTTGAAGTTTTAACTTCTTATGGTTGTACCTGCAATTTTCAGGGAGAAACTGGAATGGAGGGATCAAAAGGAAATAAGGTATTTTTTGACTTGCACAAACTATATACTGGTCTACATAGCTGATACTGGGATCCATAAGAATAAGTTTGGATTGTTTTTTTTTTTCAAACAATATTATTAGGGTGAAACAGGAGACCCTGGACCACCTGGTCTTATTGGAAATCCAGGATCAAAGGTGGGTGAGAGGTATTTTTGTGGTACTAACGGCCATTGCATTCTATGCTATTATATAAGAGGACTCTGAATGCCATCAGCTCTTTAGCTAGTATTAAAGGACAGAGAATGCAAATAGTTTATATTAACAGTTTGTGTGTGGATCATGACTATTTTACTATTCATCATAAAATTCTTGTTGATCTCAGCATTAGTCCACAAGGAATATTTACGCAAACATCAAATGTTATTTGGTCACTCAAGAATATGAGCACTGATTTTTACAATTACAAATCCACTGGTAGCTGAGTGTGTTCTCTTTAACCATCAGTGAGGCAAGGAGTAACCACTGCTAGTACATTAGTGGTTCCTATTTTTAATCCTGTGAGACTGCAGGTAGTGTCAATTGTCTCGCTTTGAAGAAAGTAACTGAAGCACAGATTTCTTGAGAATCTTTCATGATGCCTTGAATTTTACCAAACTGCGAAAATGTAACATCCACCCAACACTATTCGTGTTGGATATACCCAGGTTCCGTAGATCATCAAAAAAAGTCCCAGGGTAATAGATGCAGCTGTGTAGGGTCCACAAAACTGTGTTCTTAAAATTGATTCTCCACTATAACTCCTTAAACTGCTTTTTGTAGGCGAATGTCCTTCCTTAATAGGAGCTACTGAAATAATTGCTGTTACTGCGGTGGAGATCTAGGTCACTTTCATGTTGTGTGCCTTCCAGAAGAGGCTCGTAGAGATCCAAAGGATCATTAGGGTTTGCACCAAGTCATATATCTCTACATCTCAATCCCCTTTTCTTTCAGTGTCCTTCTGATGAGATCTGATGAGTCCTTCTCATGAGATCTGTTCCAGAAAGAGAAGGAACACCTGTCACATAGTTAAAAAAATAACTTATAGATCTGTCCCTTGAGGAAGGAAATATTGATTTACTCCTTTTGTTTTGTATTTCCTTTCAGGCAGAGCCTTTGCATTTACTTGTATGTGCTTTGTATACATAATTCAGATTTTATATGTATAAATCCCAAAGATTTAGTGGACTGAACATTAGATTAAGGGAGAATAAGCAAACTCTGTACTTCTTAGATAATTCTTAATGCCAGATGTTTTAATCTATTTATATATGAGAACATTTTGCACTGAATTACAACAGGTGTATTGTCTTGTACCTCAAGCATGAATTATGTCATTTCATAGGGACCGCAAGGACCTCCAGGACCTGTTGGACCCAGGGGACTGCCAGGAGAAGTTGTATGTATTGCACAGTTTTACCAAGCTGCAGAAGTTTATGTGTGAACAGTTAACCAGTGAAACAGTGACACAGAAGTTATCATAGGTGCTCCTTTTGTGAGTGGTACTATACCCATGAGGTGTCAAAGCACAGTAGTATGGGATGCCTCAGGATAGAGTTCTGCTATTTGCTTGTCTTCTTTTTGTCCTTATGTTACCATCTGAACAAGAATGATAATACTAATTTGTCTGATTCACAGATAATTAGCTGTATAAAAATCACTCTTACCTCACAGGAGTAAGTGAAAATTAAAAGAATCTTTAGCAACATTTTTTAAATGTTACATCATGAGCGGGAAAGGACAGTGTATGTGGAGCCAAATGAGGAGAGTCAGGGGAAGTAAGAGTACCCCAGGGATTTAAACACATGGCCTTCTTTATTTCTGTCTATGTTTTTGTATTTTTCTGAATCGTTTTACTTCCTGTAAAATGGGTAACAATACGCTGAACAGAAGAAACAATTACTTTTGTTATCTTAGAGTTTAAGTCCTATTTATGAGTAAAACCCATATTCAGAGCAAGACGTAATTCTGTTAAAACTAGGAAGTCCAAGGGGTCTGCTGGCCAGTCAGGATCCCTCAAGCTGGTAGGGGCCTCCCCCAAGATCCAGCATGCTTGTAACCCTTGTGCTTCTGGGCTGGAAGAGCACAGATGAAACTTCAGTCCAGTCTGAATATTCCAGGAAACATCTTAAACTACTATTCAGTGCTATACTAAGCTTGAAAGTTCCCCGGGCATTTGACTTGACACCCTAACATAGCAGAAGGCCTCTTCTGAGGAGATGGTAGCCTGTATCCCTCCCAAATTATGGTGCAGTCCCTCTTTAGATGTGCAGGCAACTATGTTCTGCCTAATCCCTATGTAAACTGGAATTAGGCTTCAGTCCACAACAGTGGTGTTGTCACATAACATAACAAGTGGCACCTGCCTCCTCTCCCTGGTTCTCCTCCCTTACTTCCTCTGTAAACCATAAAAGGGTTTTTAAGTAGCATTTTGGAGGTTTGAGTGGTTAGATCCATGAAGTGGACCAAGAAGAGCAGACATTGGAGAGCTTAGCATTAGCCTAGCAGTTAAACTATTCACTTGAAAAGAATTGGGATTTTGATCTTTGTTCTGTGCGTTGGTTTTGGTTTTCTGCCTTATTTCTACAAACAGAAGCATCTAGGAGCTGGTATAGCTGCATTTTGCCTTAGGCCTTTCCACATGCTCTGAGACTACTTTTTGGGAGAGAACCCTTAATTTGAACAGACTTTTAAGACATATACTTCATTAATATTAAAATACAGTTCTGGGTGGTACACAGCTGGCAGACTTTTTATTGTTGACCTGTTAAAAGTCTTAGGGATATAAGGAAAAGTGACAGCTGGAGTACAGTATCTTCAGCTCCTGGGAGGGAGAAGAAACTAGAATTCAAATCTGCATGTAGTGATTTTGTACTGTGTTCCTTGTTGACTGGTTTTTTATACCTTGTTTTCATATTCAGTTGAGGCACACATTTTTTAAATTGTGTCTAACTTGCCTGACTTCTATAACAATAGTTTGTAAGCCATTTCTGCTGTGCTTCTATTTATATGTAGATGCCAAATCTTACTGTGAAAGATGACAAAATAGTGCATTTCGGTTTTGCTTGTGTTGCCATCATCCTACTTGAGTTCATAATTGCTGCTTTTGAAACTACTCTTCTGCTGGATCTTGGAAAAAGTGATATTTTGAGTAATATGTATACAGTATCTGTAGAACCTAGATATATACGAGCTTGAAGACTCAAATTTGTACACACATTTCTAGTGTATAAAAACATTTATTTAATCATATTATAGAAACATGTATTTAGTTCCAGGCTCGTTGTTTTTTTTTATCTTCTAAAGATGAAACATTATGTATTAAGAAATATAATGATTGATCTTTTGCAGAATGATGAAAATTATGAAAGTTTGAAAATTGTTTTGCTTACACTTATGTCATCAAAGAGTCATCCAGCTTCTTTTCCTAAGAAATGCCTTAAGTTGTGTCCAACAACAACAAAAAATCAGATAAATTCTTAGAAAGGAAAATAGACTGTATATATTGTATGTTGATATCAAAAGGGGATAGGGTAGGACAAAATGTCTGATCCATAATGAGTAAATTTAAACTTCCGTGTATTCTTATAATGATTTTGTGTTGGTATAAGCAGAATATTCATCATTAAGGTACATTTTTTTTTTTTTCCTTATGCTTTTAATTTGAATGGCTGGGTGGAACATGTGTGTCTGTGTTAAGGACAGAATACAGCAAGAGGAAGTGAACACACAGCTGTTGAACCCTCACTACTGGCATGAAGCTGTTGTCATCCTTCATATGTGCTCACAAAACTATGTTTTACACTGCGAATAAAAATAAAAACAACATGTGTTTTCTTGTACTCAGAAAGTTCATTTTCAATTCTGGGAAATCCTACTCAGATTTTACTGTTCACTTTTGGCAGTTTTACCATTTACTGTGGAAATCACTGCTATTCTTAACAAAATGCTTGATACAGTATTTGGTTTAACAGCATCGAAGGGTTGTGGGAAAAGTTTTATGTATTTGTAACATTATAGTAAGAGAACACAATTTAACCTTCACTATTATTTAAATAGTTTGTATTTAAATTGTAATCTATTTCATTTCTCTGCATTTATAACAAAACCCTCATGAAAAGGGCAAGGGAAAATACTGAAGTTAAAATGTGAAAGGTGAGAAGATTTAGACAACAGAAAGGATGGAATATATGTATTTTGCTGAAAATACTTGACAGTCCATTAAATACCTAAAACATTTTAAAGGAATTTGATGGATTAAGTAATGTGCAGGACTAGGAATTCGTTAAGGCTATTAAGATACAGATTTGAGTAATTAACTAGCATAGGAAATCATGCAGTCCTTCATAGACATAAAAGATGAAATGCTTATTTAAAACTGAAGTTTGTACTTGCTACCTCCTTCCTTGAAAAAATGATTGATTTTCAGGATTTGAAATTATTTTGAAATCAAAGAAATAAACCTGTAGGTCTCTGCCATTCTGACCTGATAGAAAATAATACTGATTATTGTATTTCAACTAATTCATGTATGCGATTAAAGAAGCATTCTTTAACTTATACACCTTTAACATTTTGGGTCAATACTGAGGCACAGTAAATAATCCAGTTTAAACTCATTTTCATCTGTCATTTTTGATAGTCTTTAAGGGAGTAGCTATAAAAATATACAGTTATATTTTTATTAATTCCAGGGCTTACCAGGAGAGCATGGGGTACCAGGAAACCAAGGAGTTAAAGGAGACAAGGTATGTTTTAAGTATTTTTAATTAAACTTGGTAAATTAGAGGATATTAGACTGTCATCTCTGAAGTAACCTTCCATCATTCTGTAGTGCATCTGTGTGGAAGCTTTAGGAATTCATTTTAAAATGTACAAGCAGCAGCTCCCTGTCTGCTCCTCAGATATTCTTCAGGCCAATTTGGCAACCCAGTTGCTTAATATTTCAAGGAGATTCTGTTGAGCTCTTACATTAAATCTGTGCAGTGCAGATATGTCAGTTCAGGTCCTGACGACAGAACAGCCTTTTCAATGTAGTGTCCTAACCAGACTAATGTGTAAAATCTCACTTCACAGTCAGGCTTATTTATTTTGGCAGAGCACCAGGGCAGCTGTGCTGTCTCAGATGTGAGCCGAAGCTGGGATCTCTTTATGGCATTTTATTTTGCTGTGGAGAAATCCCTTAGTTAGAATTTAGCTACATCAGGAGGAGTGAAAAATGGTATGTGTGTACCTGTTGAACGTAGAGAAGGGGAGAAACGAGGGTATGCAGGCATACTGTGAGCTATGTGATGTGTTATGGTACTTATGCATTGTGGTATAGAAGGGAAACCAGTAAAATCCATTAACAGTTTGAAGAAGTGAGCTGATGAAAAGGCAGGAGAAGAAAATAAATGTGGAACAACGACAGGAATTTACTCGTCTTGCAGAATAGGAAGTAGTGGATTCAGAAAGAATCACAGGGAATGATGCAGGAGCATGTAAAAGACAAGACAATATAATGAAATGCACAAATTCATCTGTGTAAGCAGGAGGACTTGTAGAGATGTGGAGCAAAAGACGCTGCATGCATTGAAGTAAGAAATAGAGATGTAAAGAGGAATACAGTGAAGGCCAGGGGTTTAGCAGTAGGGACAGATAGCTGGAGAGAGACAGTCTGAAGCTGTTACGCTGAATTAATTGGCAGGGTTTAATGATAACCTGTGTATGAGGAGCCTGGGGACTAGAAAATGTAGATCAGATGCATTGCAAGCTTAGAAAACCGAGAGAATGCTTGTTACTCTTAGTGGTTGTGTGGTCCATGCCTTCTCTTCTTCTGTAATGTTTTGAAGGAAAATATGGGGGATTTTTCTTCTCTATTTCTTCTCAAAGTACTGGCACTGTCTAGGATAACCTTGATAATATTTAGAGGTTTTTGGTAAGAGAAAATTCTCACATTTCAATTAGTGATTCAGTTTAATTTTGTAGGGGGACCCTGGTGGGATTATGGGACCGCCTGGACATCCAGGTCCAAAAGGTGACATGGGGCCTCCTGGACCAAGTCTGCCTGGAAGACCAGTAAGTCCATAATCTGAAAAGGCTTTTATGAGACAACTGTTAAAGAATTCTCATTGTGCAGTGAAAGAAATCAGAGCAAGTATTTTCTTGGATGCAATTTCAAAATTGAAATATATGTTATAGTGGCATTGCAAGTGCACTAAAGTATGGTCTAGGAATAGTGCAAGGCTCACATATGCTCCTAGTGCCAGTGGTATTAATAAGGAAGACATGTGAATCTGTCATACTTTATTTATAAAGTCTGACTAGTTTTGGCAATAAAATTAAGCTAGTCTCTTTGGTTTCAAGACATAATTTGTATTTTCCTGGATTTTTTTTTCATTTTTAGGGTCCCACTGGTATTCCTGGAAACCCAGGTCCACGGGGACCAAAGGTATAGAATATACATAATTTCTGTTTCTAAAAAAAATGTTAATATGCTAGTTTACATTTTCAGAACTGTTTTAACTAAAATCCTTGTACCCTTCTCAGGGGGAAAGAGGACTACCTGGTGTACAGGGGGCACCTGGAGAAATGGGGCCACCTGGAATAGGCATTCAGGGATCACCAGTAAGTATACCAATGCCCAGGATTTCGGCTTCTCACTGTGCATCGCAGAGAAACTGCAACAAGTTAACAGAGCATAGTAAAAAGCTATGCCATGAAGTCCCCTTCTGACTCAACTCCCAGCTCAGCATCTTTTCCTTTATCCAGATCCAGAAAGATGTAGTGCTAAGTGAGAAATGGAAGCCTTGGAGAAGAAAAGGAGTCAATGGCTGCTTTACAGATGAGCTTCCTAGTGATGGTGTTGAGACATCTTTAGACTGTCTGTTTCTAAGCAACAATTATTAGCAATTGTCAGCAAAATCTAGCCTGAGTTACTAGTACAAGAGAAGAGGTATACTCGACATTGTAGATGATGGCATTTTGAAATTCATGCTGGTACTGGAAAAGGCAAAGATACATGGAAGAGGTGTGGAAGGCTTTGCATCAGCTCCTAGCTTTTGCATTTGTGATGACTGCTAATTAAGTATTACTTGCCCTTAAAAATGGGCCTCAGAAAGATCTTGAATTCTCTAATTTTGGTAAAATTAGATTTGAATTTAGAGTCAAATCTTAGATCAGATCTTTTTTGCAATGCGAACTGCACCAATGTCTCACATTAGGTATTTTTTAATGAAGTTCATTTCCCTTATCCCCAAAAGTGTGACTGATTATGTGGAGTTTTCTTGCAGGGTCCTATAGGTCCAACTGGATCAGCAGGTGTACAGGTAGGATATAAGTTTTCTCTTTAATATAAAAAACATTCATTTAGTTTAATAAGTTTACAGTGAAAGAAAAATATTCTTAAATCCTAAATGAACTTTCCTGCTCTTAGGGCCCTAGGGGACCTCCAGGATTACCAGGAACTCCAGGTACCCCTGGTATTAATGTAAGTGACAGTTCTTTATATATACTGCAAAAAGTAATGTGGTCCTCGTCAATGATTTAAGGCCATCAAATTTTACATTTTTTTCCAGGGCACTCCAGGAAGAGATGGAAAGCCCGGACTACCAGGCCCCCCAGGTGATCCTGTACGTATACATAGAAAGCTTGTGCATTTGCTCTGATGCAAACATTTTAAATTTAAAGGAGGTGAGATAACCACGTAATTCCGGAAGTCCAGTTGATTAAATTAATTTGATTTTTCAATCGTTACATCATTTGTTGTTTTTTTTTTTCTTTATTATATTGCAGTATAAATTAAACTTATGTTAACATATGCAGGATAAATACTTTGTTTTCAGGTGTTACGGTTTGTATACTAGGGTTTCTGCCAGGCTAGAACTCGGCACAGTTTTCTTCAGTCTCAGAAGCGGTTCTGTGTAATGTAAATATTCAGGAGCATGCTTTGATAATTCCTATTAAAATATTGAAAAGTTTGGCCATTCTGAAGCTAGTTTTGCTGTGCTACAGAAAGAAGACATTAATTTTTAATGAAATTCTGAGAATACTTAGTCTCCGATGCAATTAATTCCCTTCAGCACAAATGGAAAGTTAAGTGACTGGGTTTGAAAACAAAAAGCACTAAATAAATTCTGATCCTTCACCACACTTTAGGAGTTATGTTGTCTGATTGAAAAAACCAAGCTTATAGAGGAATAAACTAGACCCAAAATCCCACACAGGTATCATCTCAGAGAGAATAGTCAGCTTTCTCCAGAGAAGAGCCTTGGAACTAGCTGGCACATACGTACTGCTGATAACCAAGGATCAGGATGGTGATTCTGATCTGTTGCTTCCTTGGTTCCCGCATTACTGAACGGGTCCTGTGCTTTAAGAGATGCTTAAGAGTATCAGTAGGTCCTCAAGGGCCTAAAAATCAGTACATAAAAGCAGGTCTATTGCTGGCATTGAGTATGAAGGTAGAACTCAAGCCAGAGAGTCACAAAGATTATGATATAAAATAAGCTTTAGTTAGGAACAGATATATCAAAACAAACAAACAAACGAACAAGAAAAGGCAGTATGAATACAATTATTTGAAAGGCCAGTGAAGTCTATTATTTAATAATCATGGAAATAAAATTATAGATTCTGCAGAGAAAGCTGAATAGTTCAGTGGCTTTTCACTGTCCGCTGAAAAAGACTGCTTTTCAGAGAATACATAAAGTGAATTGTAATTAGTTTAACTGAAAAAAGAATGAAAGAGGTTTTAGATACAGCATGAAGATCTGGTGAAATTCACCCATCTCGAGTACTTTGAGAAAGATGCAGCTTTTGAGGAAGGGAGAGATGCTAACAGAAAACATATCTTCATAAAACGTGACTAGAAAAGGAATCAGAGTAGTGTAGGTCAGCTGATTAAAAGTTTGATTGCAAGAAATTTTTTATCATTATTTAATTCTATGTACTAGTGATATGAATGATAAAGTGGAAACACAAGATGACATGATTTTGTTAAGAACCAGCCATGGAATAAATCAGATTTCTGTCTTTGGAAGGTTAGCCTTCTTTGGAAAGACAAGGAAACAGTCATGTTTGGCTTCAATAAAAAACTTTGAGACTGTCCTCATGATGTTTTTATAAGCAAACAAAAATGCTCTTGAAATAATTGCGTATAGTTAATTCTTATCAAAAAATATGGATATGGCTGTCTATCAGCAGATTACTGTCAAACTTAGAGAAGTTCCTGCTCAGTTCTTGTCACTGATTTCCTTTGATTAGGATAAGTACATATAAACTCTGCAATTGGACTGGGAAAGATTGCTAGCTTTCTGGAGATATATTCAAAACCTTAAATTCAGAGACAGTCTGAGGTCACAGGAATAAACTTGAGACAGATGAGCATAAAGTACTTAGTAAGAAAAAACAAAATCCGTAAGTAGAATAGGTCTGGAAGGCACAGTGCTCTTTAAACTAAATGTAAGTAAAAAAATCTGATGTCACTGCTAAACAGACAGGTGTAAACGGTAAAACTTACTAAGAGGAGAATTACTGCCTTTTACTGTCTTGAAATACTCTTCTTTTTGGAGAGAACATTTTTAAAGGAATATGAAGCAAGCAGGAGTGTGTCTGGAGAATGAAGGCCATTAAAATACTTTCAAAAGCCCAGCATATATCATCTACTTACTCAGTTCAGCATGCACAGCTATGGCTCTGCACTACACGTGCAGTGGGGCTGGACTTGCTGTACATACAGAGCAGATGACCTGTATGGCACAATCACAGGAGGTTTGCTCTCACATCTGGTGTGCCCTTGCAGCTGGTTGTTAGGAGCCTTTCACACAGAGCATCTGGGGACCTGTACCATGTTGCAGCTAAAATAAGAACATAAGGAGAAAGGAAAGACTGAGGAAGTTAGATTTGCGTAGTCTAGCAGAAAGACCAGCAGGTGACATGGTAATAGCCTGCCTATCTGTAAAAGGTTGTCACAAGGAGGATGAGAAATCAGAACGTGTAGGGATGTGGTTGTTGTTTTTAAGCCTTGTTACAGGTTTTTAAGAGCAGAGGACAATCTGTTTGTACAGTTTACTTTTGTGCAGAGGATGGGCTTCATACCTTACATAGTTATGTGCTTAGGTTGTGTTAGCTGGCTGTGTTTCACCCTAGGAAACTTCTCAGCATGCTACCCTGTAAATGGTGTACTCCTCATTACACTTAATGCTTAAGAACATTCAGCAGTGGTTCCCCTGACATGGTGTTTGACACCCATTTACTACCAATCAACAATTTTTCTAATATGCTACAAAAATGCTTACATTTCATTTTTCTTCTTCAAGATGGAATGACTGAAACAGACTGAACAAAATCAGTAACAAATTTTTAATGTGTCTCATTTCATAGTATGCCCAGGGCTATTTTTGCTTTAGCAATTACAAGAAGAAATGAATACTGGTAATTGAAGAGTCCATTTGTGAGTGAAGCTGATGATAACCAGTGCAATCAGTTTTTACAGGGAGTCTTTAAATATAAGCTTAATGGCTGCATGCGGAAATCTGAGATCTGTTGCAGTACAGTGCAAACTTATCGACTAAGCTTTAAATGGATTAGCTTTAGTATTGGTAGCAATTTAGCAGTGGCACCACAGAATTTTGCACGAATTCTTAATGTTTAAAGGCAGGACAAAATACTACGTGTGTTGCTTATTTGGCTGTATCTGGATTATTTCCGGTAGCTGAGTGTCATGGAGGCACCCACAAAACGGACAGCAGTAGCTACCCAAAATGCAGATTTATTACAACCAAAAATTGCCCAGCACTTTGACGGACCAAACTAAGTTACAAGTTCGGGTATCAGGCGGGAATATACTACTACCTAAGTTTTAGGGACATTCCTTTTGGAAAGATGAACCAAAATGTGAGCACACTCATTCATAAAATGGAAAACCTCCCATTTAAGGGTACCCAGAAAGGAGGTTACTCACCCAAAAGGGAGCAAGGGGTCACTCAAGGATATATAGATATAGATATCCAGAAGAAATATTCACTCACCAAAAAGGGAGCTGAGGGCTTACTTAGTCCCGGGAATTTTCCTTGGGCAGCGTCACGATCTAAGAGGAGGGTGTGCTCAACTGCAAACTCACTTGCTCTGGGGGAACCAGCTCAAGATCAGCTCTCTGGCGGGGCTCCATTTATACCCTAATCAAGTCTGAACTGTGGCCATTCTAATTAGTAGAGGGCAAGTGCACACCAAAGGCAGGCTAAGGGCCTGAAACCAAGTAATTGGGTTTCAGTGGCCATGAAGCCCTGATCTTTACTGGGTCTTTGGTAATCCCAGTTGTTGTCAGGTCTTTGTCAGGGCAGCTGCATCTGCCATGCTGAGCTGGTTTATTGAAGTTAGTTTCAGTATCTCCACAATTCATGCTGCATTTCACAGAGTCAAAGTCTAGAAGCAAGCAGAAGGAAAACAATCGAAGATAATCAGGTGAGAAAGTCTGTGAGACTTTCCAATAGCAGTGAGTTGTAGCTGGTATGCTACAAAAACAGCAATGTATTATTACTATTTTAGAGTGAAATTTGCTATGTTCTGTAGTTTTGTTGTCATGGTTTACGGAACTTCATTGAAACTGTAATGAAGAATTACATCATTAGGTTGCATAGACAGCAATATTTAACTATATTTGAAATCCTGATTTTTCTTTTGAGTTTTCATTAAAAAATAACTTTAACCAATATATATGTAATCAGCTGTATGTGTAACAATATAAGCTTTAGAAGCAATGAGAACCAGTCAGAATCATTAGCGTTGTGTACATTAACTGCAGCTGCCTTTTTTGATTTCAGATTGCACTGCCACTTGTGGGAGACATGGGTGCTATACTGAAGGTAAATGTTTTCAGAGGCTAAATACTTTTGTTTAATAAAAGTGTGCTTTTTAAACCAAAATATTCACTTGAAAGTTTGTATAGGTTCTGACCTATTTGGTTAGCCTTAAGTAATTTGAGATTTTTGTTGATTTTTGTTTTGTTTTCAAAAAAATAAGCAAAAAATGTATTTTATAGGAATTTTGGATGGTATGTGAGGTAGGAGCCAGCAAGTGCCTGTTCAGCACATCCAGTCCACAGTATGAATTGCTACAAGTATAACCCATTCTCAGGTTTACTTTGTAGCAGTAATATTGATAATATACTGAATGGGAAAAATAGTCTAGAATTTCTAAGGCATTGTTCTGAAAAATAGTAAAATTTGAAGTTATGTGCCATTATCCAAAATAAAAAGTGTGCTCAGGAGGGTTTCAATATGAAAAGCAAACATCATTTCTGGCAGGAGATACTATCCTTTTCTACTGTGCTTTATAAATTCATGTACTTGATTTATTGACTTTCTCATTCCCAAATTTGATTTCTTTTAGGTCTGTCTTTGGGCTTTTCCCTGGGTCTTTCTGTTTGTTATTGTATTGTTTTTCCCCTGTACATACTTTTCTACCTCTTTGTCAATTCTCTCTCTTACTGATTCTTTATTCTTCATTTCTCTGGGTTTTTTGGTTAACACTTCGATGATTTAGCTGGAAAACGCTTCTCTCAGCAAAGCAGGAATCATTTACTTTGAAATAGCTATAGGTTTTAAGCTGGTGAAAGTAGCTTTCATCTCTATGTCATCCTTAAAAGGAGGATGGTTTGCTCAAACCTAAGCACAAGTGTGTCTGGGACTACTGAAAATAAAGGTATTTATGAGTCCTCTCAAAATGAACCTAAAACTCTGTTAGCATGGTTTGAGTAGAGTGTGAGAGAGATGGAGAGGGAAATAAGGAAGGATATCTGAACAAGTATATTGTGTTGAAGAGAAGGCTTTGGGGTAAAATGAAGGGATGGTCACAAAGGCAGGAAGGAAGCAGTCTGCATAGATCAGACCTTCTGCCTATATAATAAAAATAGTTATTTGTCACTTTGCTTTCTGTGTTTTGCTCAGGGTGATCCTGGCACAAGAGGTCCTCCAGGCATCCCTGGTAGAGAAGGGCCAAAGGTAAGTTTTGAAGAGAGTACTTCACATTGCTTTGCTGCTCCTTAAATGTAAAAGGCCAGACTGTTACCTTTGACAGTCTTGACTTTTTTTGTGTGATCCCTCTCCCTGTAGCATCTGAGCAGCCTAAAGGTTCAAACAATTTTTATGGTTCAGCCCTCTTCCTGTTTCAGTTTGCCTTTCCTCTCAGGAAAGTGAGCTAAATAGTCTGAGTTGAGTCCCAAGCCAGCATAGCTCTTCTGTGTCTTGCGTCCCTTAAAGCTAGCTAGTTCTCCAGTTACACGTTGCCATCTATAGGCTTATTGTAGGCGAGTCAGTCACACAAGAATCCTGCGGTGAAGGAGAAAACTTCCCGTATCTCCTTCGAGTGTGTAACAGCTGGAGCACCGTGTGCCTTTGCACTGTGTTCCTGTGGGAGTAGTGCAGCCGTTTCACTGGGACTTCAGGTTTCGCTGACATCAATCAAAATGCGGCTTCACTGTAATTGGATCAAATGCCACATGGTTTGGTGTATAGATATCTCCTATAGTTGAGCCTAATTCCGTTAAAGTGTACTTTCTCCATTTCAACAAGTATCTAAGCTCTTTGATATTAATGTCTCCATCAAGCCTTTTGGCTGGTTTGCCAAGTAGGTAAAAAACCACTCATTTCCTTTTACCCCAATGAGAGGCATATTTCAAAGATTTTAGGTAGTACTGAGCCTTTTTTTCCCTGTTTTAGGCATTATTGCTGTAAGGGCTTCATACAAGCATATATTAAATGTGGGTCATAAAATGCCCTACAGAGCATGAAATTCACTGTTCTCTAATAGAAAGTATTTGTTTGAATGTTTCATTTTCATAGGGAAGCAAAGGTGAACGTGGCTTTCCTGGGCTTGCTGGAGAAAAGGGCGATGAGGTAAAATTACTTAATTTCTAAAGTGGTTCCATTCTTATCTACACCTGAATAAAGATCTAGGCTGAGAATGAAATGCACAGAATATTCTTAAAAACATGCACAGTACTTTAAAACTGCTGAGATATTGTTATAAATAGCCCTCAATTCTTAATTTTCAACGAGATTATATTATTCAATTAAATAACATCTATTTATTTTTGTCTGAGGATTTTTGCTTGATTTTATATTTTAAAGCCTCATGTACATTTAAACACTGATTTTTAAGAGTATAGGATAGAGCAATAAATAGACAAATGCCAAATATTTTCAGAAAATACTTCATGTTTTATAACATACTTGCTTTCATTGTGTTAGTTCGCCTTTAGAATTCACCTTCAAAAGTATTCCATTAGGCAAATACTCTGATGGGAACAGTCACAGCAGCAATTACTGTTAAATGGAAACCTGAAAATGTTTGAAGAGACTGAATCTAAAATATTTACAGTGTTTTGCATCATATACTGCATTGTTAGAGTTATTTTTATGTCACTGTGGAGAAGGAGAAAAAGCCATGTGACTTATGGTGCCGAATCCTAAATAGCTGCTATAGCTTTCATTTTAAATTGTAATATTTGCAGTTAACAGTTGAAGAGCAATCTCCCCCCCCCCCCCCCCCCAAAAGAAAAATCACCAAAGCAGAAGCTATTAAGCAAATAGTAAATAAATGTATTTCCTACTGACTTTAGCCAACTGAAGGAGTTAAAATAAGTAGTCTGTTGCAAAATATTTGGTGAACACTTCAGAATTTCAAAGTACTTAACTGGCAGTGCTAAATGCGTGCTACTCTCATGTAATTTGGGATTGCTGCTACAAGAGAAAGTGCTTGGAAAATATCAAAGGAGTTTAGAGCTTTTTGATTGAGGGTTTTGTAATTCTTCATGAAGATTTTACATTTCCTTGGCACTAAGGCCATAATATAGTAAGAACTTTGAAACAGTAGTAGAATGAGTATAATTTTCAAAACTGTGTTCATCAGGATCCTTGGCTTCCAAAAGTAAACAGTTGTATGAGGAAAAAGAAATATGCAGCATATATGTATTCTTGCTACTACTCTGCCTAAGTCTCATAAGTCTGCTTATTTTCTCCTCTTGTTTTTACATGACCTATAGAGCTCATTATGTCTTTACTTCTTGAAAGAAATGCCTTCTGAGGTTGAATTTAGAGCATATACCTTAAAATGATGGGGCAGCCATAAGCGAAACCCAGCAGAATTTTACTTAAAAAATAAATGGGAAAGTAACACGTCCTTCATGTGCCCTATAGGGTACCTCCACAATTCAACCCTGGCAGACTGAGGCATTAGCAAAACAATTTCAACAATTCGTATGGTATTTAACTGCTGAGACTCAAGTGAGATATTAGAAGCAATTAAGAAGGTAATAAGGGAGAGGCAAGTTATAACTGGCAGTTAGGTTTTTTTAAAGGACTCCAGAGTAAATTCATTCTACATTTTTTTTTATTGATTCAGTAGAATGCTGTGCTGTGATAGTAAGTTAGCTATTCATGCGCTTCTTCACTGTTTAATAGCTGCTTAGCTGCCTTTCGTTCAGATATTTTCAGTGTTTAGCAGCAACCATTAAATACTATTAAAAATGTCATGTTCCATTATCAAAAAAGCAAAATCTGTAAATCAAGCAGAAAGCATCATTGCATTTAGATGGCATTAGGTGACATTGAGAAGTCTAAGCAGATGTCTTCTCAAGGGAAAAGCCAGATGTCCTGCTCTTATCTGCACAACTAAAGACAAAAAGTTGTACAGGACACAAGCCGAATGAAAGGTTGAAGGACAACTGTTGTTTATCGGTCAAGCAAGAAGTTGCCTCTAACCTTGTTCACTGATAATCTCTTCCCTGCATGGTGGGTTGTTTTTTTTTTCATTCCTAAAAATAATACCAAACTTTTAAATGAAAATGTGCTTTAGTATCTTTATAATACTGCTGAACATCCTGACTATCAGTAGGTTTTGAGGTATAAGTGGGAGAGGAAACAGACATATGTGCTTTTTTAATTTCCAGGGCCTTCAAGGTGCTCCTGGACTGCCAGGCATACCGGGACCCAGTGGACCATCTGTAAGTGTGTCGTATCACCTCTCATCTAATCTATCTCTGCAGAGGTTGCTATAGCTACCTAGTAAAAGTTCTTACTCTTAGTGTTTGTCCTTTCTTTTCGCTTTTAAGAGAGTAATAATAAAATCTTACCCATACTGGCTTCAATAAAAGAAACTATGTTGTGAGTTGATGTTACTGAAAATACTGTCATTGTCTGAGCTCAAAGTTTATATAACTTAAATGGGTTTGGAGTTTTGGCATTACTGTGAGGTTACATGATTTATGATGTGCAAACTAGCGGTTTATTATGCATTTGTACCCAAGTTACAGTAATAATGTTAGTAATAAAAATCTAAAAATAATTCCAGCTAAGCATTCTGATAATGTTCAATGCTGAAACCAAGTAATCACTTGGTCTTACAACTTAAAAATTAAGAGAGTAAGCTGACAAAATTTAAAGTCACTGAGAAATATCATTAAAACTGTTGTTACTTCTGGGAAAACTCCTCTCGGAAATCTTTTCAAATTTTATTTTCTACCTACTGGATGGGATCATTATTCATTCCTAGATTGATGACAGTACTAATGCTTACCTTCTTTAAAAATTGTAACACATTTAGGCAGTTTAATGCGGGATATGTAAATTGACATTTTAGCAGTAAAGCCATGGTTCTTAATATCAAGAAGTGCCAGTTAAGGTCAGTGCATTAATCTGCCAAGGTGAAAATTCAAACGCAAATACAAGTCTTACCCTTCAAAGGGCTTATCAGAAGGACACAGCTGTTACGTCAAACAGAAGAGAAATATTTAAACCTGGAGAAGAAGCATAATTATGTTTAAATGACCTTCAAAAAGTACAAGTTTTAAAAACTAAGCAGCAGTACAAAAACCACTATGTTTCATCATTCCTTAACTAATCATAAGTCAATACTATATTGTGCAGGGAGTCACAGGAAGACCTGGACATCCTGGTCCACCAGGGTCAAAAGGCGAAAAGGTATTCCTTCTTTTTAGTCTTGGTAAAGATCTGTGAAAGTTTTACAATCCCATCATGCTCCTATGTTTCGGGGGTTTTTTAACATAGAGTGCAAACAAGAACTTGATGTACATTTTCAAATGTTTATGTGTGTCTTAATACAAGTACTTTACCCAAACAATGGCATACATTCTGGATTATATTTTGAAGCACACTCCTTGTAGTATGTGTAAGTTGTGGGGAACGTTCTCCAAGTACGACATATATAAAATTTAGGAAAGTGAAAATACATTTTTCAAATACTATATAACTAGATGCTACCTGCTTGTCTTTTCATTCTTCTACCGGTATTTTAGTCAAAAGTAATTGCATACTTTAAAAGTGTTTCACAAGGGCTAAAAGTTATGGAGTGTAAGTTACTGTACAAAGATTTATAAGCTTCCTTTATACTCACTGTTTTTTATAACTGTTTTATATTATCTTTTATTAGGCACTTGATATTATCTGTTATAACAAATAGGTCAAATTAATTTATTGGGCACCTGAGATCGGTGAAATATAGCAGACACAAACTTAGTTTGCTGCAAAATACTTTCTGGGACAAGTTATCCATTTTTTATGTGAATACACTTTTCTGAAGTTCTTTTCAGCTTTAGCCTGGAGTTTTCCAGGCACAGCACTGCCACGTCAATATATGTGATCCTACTAGTACTCTACAAAACCATGACACTGGTATGAGTAAGAAAGGGAACTATTTTGTAAAGCTTTTAAAATATTTCAGTCTAAAACCTGGTTGAAAGCTGTCTCGTTGCAGATCATAATAGCAAAAATTTACAATGGTTATTTCCTTTTTATGTAACCAAATTCAAAACACAAGTCTTTGTTAGTTCCTTGGTTACAATTCACACACAGGTGGGAATGAGAAGCCACTTCTCTATACCTAGTGTCTCGTCGATCAAAAGAACAAAAGTCAGATGGCTGAAGAGTGTTGAAGTAAACTGAAATATAGCCAATTTCCTCCACCTACCTTCATCTGGGGAACATGTTTGAGAAATGATCATATAATGGGCTTTTCTAAAGTATGGTGTTTTTATTCCCTATGAAGTATTCCAGATCACTCTTTGGAGGATGACAGTTTCTATCAATTAGCAGGACCATGTCAAAATTATCCTAGTATGAACATTTAATTACAATTGTATTTTTCTGGTGAGCTAATTATTGCCATTGAACACTTGGCTGGTTTTGCCACCTTAATAATTTAAAATATGTAACCCAAGTGTCTCACTGACTTATGTTTATTAAGATACAATGAAGTCAGTGAAAAATTCTGGCAGACTTGCTCCAAATTATACAGTATTTGAAACTGAATCATAGTGATGAGATTTTGAAAAGATCTTGTTTGGGAAATTTGATGTTAATACCTTTGTAACTCTATACTGTTCAGAGACCCCCATCATTCTGCTGGGGAAAAAATCCAGAAGTTTTCAGATTTTTAAAATATATACAGTAATTCAGTGCATCTTAGCAGAACAGGTGACAGATACAGGTAACCACAGATGAATATTTTACAGTTAAAACCAAAGAGATATTAATTATATCTCTTAATTAAGGAGATCTTTATTCTTGTTCAGTGTGTTTCTAAATAAACTGAACTTCTGAAACTGTAGCTCTTCTTTATTTACTTGTGAATGATCAACTGAGGATTGGCCTTTGCAAAATAATACACAAAGCATAAAATGAATGTTAAGTTTTATCTGCCAATTGCTTAGAAATTGATATTAACAACTTTTTTTTTTTTTCTTCCTCTCCCTCCCGGTATATATGAAGTGTTTCACAGCCTAGGTTACCACTACTATTTTGCCACGAGGAAGTTTCTACATATAAAACATCAAATGACTAACAAAATAAAAAACTTGCCTAAAGCTTAAGCAAGAACTGGGCAGGAGAATTTATTCTTGGTATAACTGCTCATATTGACTGTGTCTCTTATTTGTTGTCATTATGGTCATCATAGCTTGGGTATGGAATAGACCTGGATATCAGTTACAGTAAATGAGCTAAATTAATCTCTTGCTGTACTAGGGTAGTGAAGGTTCTCCTGGGAAACCTGGACCACCTGGGCCTCCGGTGAGACATTTTATTTTATATCTGGAATGTTATATTAGGAACAATATGCCTGTGAGTAAAATGTAATGAAATATAAAGAATTGACTGTCAATGTATTACATATTAATAGTGCAGGAAGACAACAACGTTGTTTTGCAAAAGATTTCTGTTTTCCTTTTTTTTTTTTTTCCTGTGATTCATTGCTGAGAAAGTTCAGATTACTAAAGCCATCCTAGAAACTTGATCAAATGAGTTAACCTTCGTGTCCAGTGTTATTAGAGTAATTTAGGCAGCTTGGGCACCTGAGGTCAGGGAACTCAGGGAACCTAGGGAGAGTCCATGAAGCTCGCTAGGCTCCAAATTCACAGAAATAGTACCTAGCACAAAATTAATTCTGGAGAATTATAGTAATAATAAATATCAAAATGTAACGTATACTGACATTTACAGGTTTCTGGTTCATAATTCAAAAAAAGTCCCAACCTGCATGGGTATGGGTCTTATGTTCTTACTGAAATGTCTGGTATCTTTGAAAAATTATTTGAGAACAAAAATGACACCACAGCTTTGCTGAGCTTGAACAGAGCAAGAGTTCTGCCTTTATTATTCATAGTTGTGACGCTTACTTGGTTTTTATGTTTTAAAGGGCATGCCTTACAATGAAAGAAATGGAATGAGCAGCTTATATAAACTCCAGGTATTTCTCTTTAATGTTTGTTGGTTTGATGTCAATCAACACTTAATTTTGGCCCAACTCAACTTTTAAACTTGATGTTACAGGGAGGAGTGAGTGCCGCTAGTTATCCAGGTCCACCGGGACCTCCAGTAAGTATTAACAGAAACTTAATTTGTGATAGTTAATTAACATAGTAACAGAACTTAGTTGCATGCAGTTTTGGTAAGTGGCATGGAATTTGGTTTAGCATGTGAAAGACAGAAGAAATAAGGGTATGATTGGTATGGTGTAAATGATAAGCATCTTAGCCAATTTTGGAGAGTAGTTTACTTTGGTTTAAGTATTTCACCCTAGGAAGTAAAGGCTGCAAAAATGGTACATCATTTAGTATTGGACTAATATCTTATAATGTGTAATGTAGTATTTCTAGTTAGTGATGGCATTGTTTTGTAATAGATTACATTTGGTGCTGGAAATGAGAAGCTCATGAGTTCTGATCTCAGTTCTGTCACTGATTCACTGCATGTAGCTACAGCACAGAAAAACGTGTAAAACTAAGAGTTATCTTACGGCAGTAGTACAGGGCTGGTGTTTTCCACACTGCAGAGTGCAGATGCACCACCTTGCAGCTGGACACTGTTGCTTTGGTTCTGTGAATCCAAAGATGCTGTGCACTTACTTATCTGCTCCTTCTTGTTAGTGTCATAGACAAGTTCTGCTGTTTTAACATGACTGTCATTTTGGAAACTACATGAAATTGTTATAACCATCAGGGAGGGCTTTGTCCTTACATTGTGCGCTGTTTGTAGTCACAGGCTGGCTCTGAACAGCAGAGCTGTCTTTCTCTGTATTCTAGAACAGCAAAACAAAACCCAAATACTACTAAGATTTTATACTAAATTAATCAGCTGAGAGGGCTGGACTTAATACTGATTCTAAATGCACTGCATTAATGAAGTATACTCCTAATGCAGTAATACAAAATAATATCGTATTATTGTGTAAGATTTTTCTTTTTCAAATGCATTCCCACTTCTTCATTTCTTTGCAGGGTCCAAAAGGAGATCCTGGCATGGTGGTATGTATGTATTTTTTGGCCACGATAGAGAATTCCCCAAGTAGTTCAACACATGATCCTAGTCACAAGGGTGGAAGAGTCCATTAACAGTCTTTAGCAGCTAGCTTACCTCCTGCAGAATCAGTACGCCTAAAAAAGCCTTTTTAATTGCCAGGCTTGCAAATTTTGCAATTTCTGGTAAATAGTTCTAATTGATAACATAATAAATGACTGAACATAATATTAACTGCTTGTGGATTAATCTCTGCAGAGCTGTCCCTGTATATATCTAAAGTAGAGGATGTGAAATAAAGATAGAAAATACCTTAAGAGCTATTAGGTTTATCTTAACATTAAATTTGAAAGTAATAAGGGAGAAAGGACAGTGTGCTACATCATGCTAGCGAGTAAGAACCAGAAGTTGATGTTTTCTTTGGAAATGGCGTGAAGATTAGTATGATAACAGTTGCTTCTGATGAGCAAGATGATGATGATCATGGGAGCCACTATACCTATTAGCTATGCAGTTTAACATTCAAAAGCAGATCTACTTAACTTTTTGATACTGTTTTTATTTCCTTTAAGCATTGTGTTACATCCTTTTCATGTGATCTTTTTTAAAAAATGATGAGGAGTGGAAGGAAAACTAGTGGCAGAATCTTGAGCAGTCACACAGGGCTAGCCACCAGCAGAATGTAGACCTAGATCCTGACTGAGAGCACATTTTTCCCCAAATCCTTGATGTTTGATGTAACTGACATTTTATAAGAGAGAAACTGTATTTGTCATTAGCTTGTAATGTATTGCTACAGTTTCTAGCCCTGAAGGTGGCAAAGTTGAAACTTACAGGTATGGCATCTTGATGACTGGATCTCAGTGAACATGCCCAAAAGATAATAGTAAAATCTAAGTACTGATGGTTTAGCCCCAGAAGTATGATAGTATCAAAGGTCATTTAAAATGGGTATCATTTTAAAAATTGGATAGGTGCTTCCACAGCAGTTAAATATTCAATACATTCATGTACTTCTTTTTCAAGTCTAAGGAACATCATGTCACTGTGTAATAATAGTTACGGCAAGGCAGCCTTGCTCCTTCACGGTCAGTATGGTAGAACGGTGTCCAGCAGATCTCTTTCAGACTTCAGGCAGGATGACTGAATCAGCATGAGCACCATGTGTCAGCTAATGGAAACTGATGAGAAGAATTTGCTGATAAAAGCAGTAGAAGCTGAGCTAGTTAGGAAAAAAAATTGTGCCCAGTCAAATGGCATTCCCCATGATCTGCTGATGGAATTGTCTACTTGATAAAGATCAGAAAACCCTGAAATTCATTTTTTAAACAAAATAATGTCCCTTCCAGCGAAGTAATGAAAAGCTATATCTGCTACTAATGAAACATATTACTACTCCAGAGAAATACTTACAGAGTAAGTACAGTAATTCCTTACACAAATTAATGCATTCAGGAGTTCATTAAATGACCAAGAAGCTGACACTTATCTCCCTCTTCAGCTGCTGTCCTGTCTTGGACAAAATAAATAAGGAGATGGTTCAGCCAATGTATTGGATTCCTGGTAGTAAGGAATAAGGTCAGAGCACAACAGACTGTTTAAACGTCACTAGAGACTAGCCTTGTCTGAACACATCAGGCCACAGTATTTGGAAAGTGATAAGTGTCTTCTGTTGTTGAAGAGTTCTTGTCTTCTGATTTGGGTGCATATCATGGAGTCTTTCTCTTCAGTATCAGTGGGAAACTACTGAGAAATGTCTCTGTTCATGAAAGCAGCATGCCAGTACCATTTAGTTCTATCTTTTTCCTACCTGTACAGGCACAGTATCTACACAAAAATAGCAGTGAAATTAGGTGCAGCTACCTCAAACTAACCCAGCAAATACCAAAGTGGTATGGGAAGGTAACAGTTTTTAAGAGGGGGCTAGGACTTCAGCTGTTGCATAATCTCCAGTCAGCCAACATGTGCAGGGCTTAGAATCATATTTGAGTCCTTGCCAATTGTTAATGAAAAGCCAGCTATGTGAAAAACTAAACTTTGATCTATGAATTAGTGTGATAACTGTGCTCCTCAAGGACAATGAGAAACCCAAAACAGAACCTCTCAGCACTCAGCAAAACATGGACTTGTGCAATATGGTTTCCTAATCGGGTCAATTGTTTCCTAAAATTGTTTCCTAAAATGATTATTTTCAAAAGAAGTCACAAAGCCTCTTTTTTTAATTCACCATAATACCCAGAACCTGAATACATTTTTCTGTACCAGCATCCACTCAGGAAGCACCATGTCCCAAGTAGAGTTTAGGTATGGAAAGTGAGATCTGCTAGAGACTTCATGAAATCCAGACAGGAATTTGCTGTGGCCTTGATTTAACTGAGAATTGCTGAAATACTGGAATTGTTGGCTCTAGTTTGAATTTTTGTGGTAAATTATCACTTTTCTTTAAAAAAAAGAAAAATAATTAAAAGAACCTCCACACTCTAGAAGTAAAACTCATTTATCCAGTGGAGCATGTTTCTGTTCAAAACTCGAAGACCTACACAAGGACCTAGTCTGTGTCCCCTATGCTGCAGGGAAGCTTTGTTTAGGGAGCACAGAATCGCTTGGAGATTGGTTCCCTGTTTGACAGCATAGGCTTACACCCTAGGGCTCTGCTGCCTGGGGGTGCTTTAGAGCAGACCTTGGCTTAAAAGAACACTGGAGGAGATTGTTCTGGATTATGTTCTTCTTCAAAATTGAAACCATTGATCCAAATATCCACACAGTGCCTCTGGGAAAAGCTTAATTTGCAGATCGCTACAGTAGGGCATTAAAAAAAAAAAATCTAATAACTGGTTGGTTGTTTTGGTAATCTCAGGCTAAATAATCTGCTGTTGCTTGCTGTTCAACATTTCTCCTGTAGAGTACAGAAATTCTAATGTATGCAATCCTTTTTAATTTAAAAAAAAAAAATAAAATCAGGGAGACCCAGGACCAATGGGATTACCAGGACTGGAAGGACTCCCAGGGGAAAAGGTAGGACTCTTGATGTTGTGGCTTCTTAGTGGCAGCTAAATGTTTTCTGAAACCTTATTTGAATTTTTTTTTGTGTGTAAGCTAATGTTTCTGGGTGAAAAATATTTGCATATTTATCTATATTTCCTTTTTTTACTTTACTTTGGATCTAAATCTTATATTCACTCAACATAAAATTTGATTTTCTGCAAATTGAAAATTCTCTGTAGGAGGTCTAGTAATATTTTGTCTTCTTAACTTGACAGAATACTACTATATACTATATGTAATATATATACATACAGTTATATATAGTATATACTATATATAACTGTATTATTTGATAGTAATATAGTTAACATGTTCCTAAGCATGGTCACGAGTTCTTGTTCTGTATTGATCATCTCATGTTCACAGTCTGTCTGTCTTGTTCTAAGACTTACGGAATAACTACAGATCTGAAGAGATGTTTGCACCTGAACTAGTCTAGGCCTAGTGCATGCAAGACTTCCATATTAAAAAAAAAAAAAAGACTATTTGAGATGAGTGTAAAAATACATAAAAGGGTAGAAATAGAGGGAGAGACTGATTCCCCACAGTTCCTGTTATATTGGATCCTGCTCCAAAGTGAGCAAATTCTCTTTTGGCAGACTGTTACTCGCTATTCTAAAAGAGGTCCCTTGTTTCTGTGTTGCTTTTCTGCAAAAACAGTTTACTGAAACTTATTTTTCATCAAAAAGCGATGTAAATGAAAAGCTCCTTTCTCAATATCACTGTGCATTACTCCTACTTGTGCAGAGAGTGGGGAGTGACAAGATCTAAGGTAGGGGTCTATACTAGGTGTTTAAATTACATTAGATGATTCTTGTTCTGGAAGACTGCAGTTTGCAATCAGTTAAAGACTAGTGTGATTTCAAAGTTAACAAACACAGGGAGATATTACAGATCCAACTGACACAAAGTGGAGATGAGAATTAAATAAAGGGAATAAGCTATAGAGCAGATCATATAAACAAGCTAATTGAGTGTTTGGCACTTTCCTGAACTAAATTTGGTCAGAATTCCACATTTCCGGTGCAAATAAATGAACAGAATCCAGGGGTCTGCCTGTCAGTCCCAACAGTCTAGTGCAAGCTGGTTTGTAATTTAGAGCGACTAGGTACATCTGTGTAGCAAAATGCCATTTTCCACAGACAGTGTTGGCTGTAATTTCATGCTAATGTCAAGAACTGGCTTAAGAACTTTGTGTCCTCGGGGTTAAATGTCCCTTTCATCAGCTGTGCTGACACAGTGGTTTAAACGTGCAGCTATGCTGCAAATCACGTTGAAAAAAACAGAATAACCCTTAAAAGAAGCAAATGTTTCCTTTTTTGGATGTGTTAGGAATTTCTAGCTTCATTGTCATAGTTGGCATATAGGGAAAACACCACAATACAAGTTCTGGGTCCGGAGTAACCACAGGAACAGTGCAGTGCTCCAGCCAATATGCCCCGCTACAGATACTTAGTGCTCGGGTGTTCCTGGGGTGCATGTTGTGTTCTTTGCTGAGAAGTGAACTTGCAGAGTCACTTGCATTAAGTAACTTCTCTTGGCCTCCAGAGCAAGAGAGGCTCAACTGCGGCCTGTAAGTAAGCTTCTCCCTTTGGACACAAGGTCAGACATTTAACATGTCATCTGTTTACACTTCGCATAATGGAGTTAAGTGTTTCTAGTTACCAGCATTATCATTGCACTACCTGAACAAAGTGATGAGACAAATCAGCATTAGGTATAAGAACAGAAACCAGAAATCCCATCATCTCTTGGAGATCTTCTGCACAACAGAGCGTGGCTGTAGCTATGTTGGCAGAGCTTCTGTAAAGCAGCTCCAGGTAACATAAACTCATCTCACAAAAATATTCTTCTGTTAGTATGGCCTTGACTGTGCCAGGGATTTTCTGACATGATTATAGAAGCTAGGGGCCAGACTTTTTTTCTTACATTTATAACCACAGTTACACTAGCAGAGTGTAGTGTTACAGACCAGTGCATGTCAGCAGTGGGTTAGGGCAAATCTCACTGCGTAGGGTTTCACTTCTGGTGAGCTCTGTCTGTCTGCTTTGGGTTATAGTCCTCTCACGAGAGGAGGATGAATTTGTGCCCATAACTCATCAGCTCCAGCACAAAAGCCATTGTCTCTGCTTGAAGCATAAATGAAGGTGGCTGTCTGCTAAAAGGAGAAACTTTGCCTTGAAGGGACCATGGCACAAGCAAATTGAGGATACTGGCTCGCAACAAAGGGATGACTGGTTAGCATGAAGGCTAAAATTTCTTTGAAAGATGCATCTTAAATATGAGGATGTTGATATGATAGTGAATTATGCTATATGAATTTTGGTCATTGTCACAACCACAAATGAAAATTATTTGGAAAACTACAGGTAAGTCAGGGACTTTCCATGCCTTTTCAAGGAAGGCCTCAAGCACAGTATTAGGGATAACATGGAAATTATAATATTATTCAAGAGAACCTAAACAAAGGGTTCAAGTTACTTGCTCAAGTCTGTAAAAGGAGTGAGTGGTAGAGATAAACGGTAGCATTTAGCAGAGCCTGGCTCTTGTCCTCATTTCCAGTTCACTGGATAATCCTTCCTCAGGTTTTAGTGGGAATCCATAAACAAACTTCTGTTTTGAGTGTTGCCATTTAAGTATATATTTGTCTTTTTTTCAGGGTGACCGTGGACCAGCTGGCACACCGGGAGCAGCAGGGACACCGGTATGTATATTCATTAAAGAAAACTCAGTTTCTTAGAAGCTGATAAAAGAGGTCAAGCAAGGTGCTGAGCAGTAAGCTCAATAACCACTCGTGGAACGCCAGCACTTGCCTAATACTTTATAGGCAGGTATGAAAATGTTGTGTTTTTCTTGAAGAGATTGCAGTTTTAATACCATTGAGGGTTCATATTATTATTAAAATGACAGGAGGGAATGGTGTGAATACATTATAAAGCTGGAATTTGAAGCTGCATATGCTTAGTTAAGAAAGCATATGAGAGTCTTCTTATTGCCTCAGTTTAATATAGATAAAGACATTTTCTGTTTTCCTGGGCATGCACAAATTTCTGAGCATCTTTCTATCACAAAGAAAAATTATGAACGTTAGTTACTGCAGTGCACAAGGATCTGCATATCAAGTCAATCAGATGTTTGCTTTAGGGGAATGCTTTGCCAGCTATTTACATGTGGCATTCAGAGGAGTTTCTGAAAGTCATCCAGAAGCTTTGTTGTAGGTGAAAGTAAATGTAACTAATGATAAATTGAAATTATAATTATTCATTTGTGTTCCTAAAGGAAATGAAGACAACTTTTCTTTAGATTGCATTCACAGTTTAATAAAA
The DNA here is from genome assembly GCA_013400335.1 of Eurystomus gularis. Classification (NCBI taxonomy): domain Eukaryota; kingdom Metazoa; phylum Chordata; class Aves; order Coraciiformes; family Coraciidae; genus Eurystomus; species Eurystomus gularis. The sequence continues at coordinate 138,307 of VZZY01018543.1, read as the reverse complement.
GAGTGTATTCGTATTTCAGGAGGCAATATGGAGCTATTTATATGCAAATACATTTATTATTAAATTTGGGCAGCTACCAAACCATTCAGGAGCTGTTTTCAAATTATAAATGTGTTTTGTGAAATAAAGAGAAGTTTGTGCCTGTGCACTCCCATTTCCATTAGCCACTGATTTAGTCTATTTACTGCAAGTTCCAAGAGAGGTCGTCAGCTTAAATAGCTTAATTTAGTCAAGTTCTCCTAAAATAAGGTAAAATTGCACATTTAAGGAGAAAGTAGACTCATTCTCTGAGTTTTATAGCCCATGTAAGAGTTTCAAAGTTTGCTGCTCTGAAATACTCTGAAATACATTCCACACTGTGAATCAAAAATGCAGTAGCTGGTTAGGACGATCGCAATTGTTCATTCCCCGTGTATTTCCCACTGGATATGTTCCACATCTTACTCTTGTTGCTCTCTATTCTAGGTGGATATGAACTCTTTAATGAGTTCCCTTCATGAGTGATGGAGTTGCATTCTGTTGATTTTAACTGACATTTAATTTTAATGAAATCCACTGAAATAAATTATTTGCTTTAACATTTTTATGCAAAGCAGTTTTAATTAACAAATTAATACATATATGAGAGACAATATTTTTTAGTAGTTTCAGAAGAGTTTTTGAAATACATCCACATATCTTACTGGAAGAGAATTTGTCCTCCTTGCCTGGCATTATTCCCTAGATTGAATAGTGGACCCTTTTCCCATTTGGGAATATAAACAACTTATATTAGCTTTGGCTTTTTCCTAGCAGGATTATCAGGGAAGCTTGAACAGAGATTCTGCAAGAATTGTCACCAGTTGCTGTTTCCTCGGCATGAACCTTCCATCCTGTTGTTCCTCAAGCCATAACTGGCATTGATGTGATCCCTCACTTGTACAAGTCAGCTGAAGCTCTGACCTAAGGATATATCTGGAAAACATAAATTCAGGGTCATAGATTCTTGTCTGGGGTTGAACCAGAGAGGTTGTTAAAAGCCAGGCATCTTTTTGAACAATAAACACATTTAAAATCACCATCTAAATAATGAGATGAGAAAGGATTGTAAATTCTGTCAGGCTGAACATAAAATGATAAGAAAAATGGCCAAAAAAGAGCATGAAGAAAATTTGCAAAAGGCATAAGGTCAGTAGTAAACTCATTTTTTAAAAAAATGAGGGCTAGGAAGTACATGAAGGAAAAAATGTTAACTTCAAATATATAGTGATAAACTTTGAACTGACTATGACTTCTGAAGAAGGAAACAATGGTGTTGTAAGAGGAAATTTCATGAAACCATTATCTCTGTATTCAGACAGGATAAAGAAGACAAAGTGATAGGCTTATGTTGTTCACAAGAGTCAGATTAAAAGGGCACAAGTATTGAAAAAAATCTAGTAAAATATTTCTTTTTCCCCTCTTAAAATATTTAACAAACAGTAACATGAAATTTCACGCAAATATATATTTTTTTCTTATTTTTGACCTAAAAGAAACTGTTTTGTTTCCTAGTAATTTGAATGGTTTTTTTGCAGGGAAAGCCAGGATCTCCTGGGTCTCCAGGGATGCCAGGGGAACCTGTAAGTACAGATTTGAGTTCTGGATTCTTATGATAATAGAAAAATATTTCAAACACCAGATGCAAGATTTTATGTGCAGATTTATATGTGTGTTTCATTCTTTTTTAGGGTGAAAGAGGACCTATAGGAGATATAGGGTTCCCCGGGCCAGAAGGGCCACAAGGAAAACCAGTAAGGAATTTTATACTGTGTATATACATATGTTCATTACCAAAGGATGCGTTTATCAGAGTTACAAAAGAAATGAGATTACATCCTGCTTTGTGTTAGGCTAGGTAACATCTGAAGAACACTTGGAGCTACACTGCTCAGTATTAATCATCCAGTCAAGAATTCCTGATATTGTGATGCATTAATAGTTAATGTTACTGAGATGTTGCCTTTAAAGGTCTTGTGAGGGTCCTTTAGATCCTGTTGACATAAAGGATCCTCTGATATTTTTTCAGAAGGAGAATATTAACCCAGACACTCAACACAGTCTATAAAGGATAGAGTAACAAAATACATTCTCAATTTCAGTTTAAATAGAGAAGCGTGTGCTTCATGACTCTGAGTAAACTTCATAACTCTTCTGTGTACAGGTGATGCAGCACAGCAGCTGAAGCGTTTACTGTTCACTTAGGATATGTCTAACGTGACCTCTTTATTTAATAAAAGTGTGACAGCAGTGCAGTCAGCACTGTCTGAGCTGGTTTAAAACAACCTAGTTTATATTCTGGAAGTGGTTCAGCTAGAGTAGCGCAGAACTCATTATCTCCCCCAACGCTTGGTGTTTTGAGGACAAGCAGAAGCAGCAGATTGTTTCAGTTTGTCAGCATGTCTCCACATTACGTTTCTATCTTGAACGAAGAGATAATTTCTGTAACTTCAACAGCAATTGGCCCAAGGTGTGCAACACTTTGCAGTATGAGAGAGAAGGAAATATTCCTGGTGTCTTTGCTCATGCAAGTCCTTCTTTCTCACTCAGTTACATAGCGATGAGTTTGCTGCACGTTCAGATCCATTATATCCTAATAAATTAAACAGTGCCAGAACATTTATCTTGCAATTATCTCACACTGTGCAATTGTTAACATGTTCTCTGATGTTATTTTGGCCTGTGCCAACTAGGACTCTCTGATAATGCCACATTCCGGTTCAGGAGGATAACATGGGCCTGGGACTGTTTCTATCTGCTGGTACGAATGAGACCACCCTCATTTGGGAGGGAAATACATTTAGCCCAGGAGGCTGAAGCTGCACCGTACCGCAAGTCCTAAGGACCAAAGAGTGGATCTGGCCACTTATTATTAAGGCATAATGTCTGTAACAGCAGAAGATTGATAGAGCATCAGGGTTAATATCAAGAATAAGAGAAATCTCTACTATGGCTATATAATGACTAGCTTGGACTGGAAAATTGCATATTCCACATTTTCAGAATTTCCATATAACTTGTCATTTAAAGTTGCGTGCTCACGGAAGTTCATACACATCTTGATGCCAAATTTTTTTTTTCAGTCTGCTCTAAGCTCAAATTTAATGTGCTCACAGTTCAATACTGTCCTGAGCTCTGATATTTCATATCTAAGACTATTTGTGAGTATCTCTCTATCATAACCACACAAACTGCTGCCTCTGCAGCTTCAGAATACTGATACCAGCACTAAAGATTGAGCTTTACACTTTATATTTTTAAAATGCATATACATAAGCATACTTACTAATGTTTTAAATTATTTTTTTCGTAGGGAATCAATGGAAAAGATGGATTGCCAGGTCCCCCGGTAGGAAAGCATGCTTTTGCATACTAGTGTATTTTATTCTTCACAGATACCATAGCTGTTAGTCCTAAGCAATGGCTTTCAATTCTGCTAACAGATGAATATATAAAAAAACATTTAAGTGATATGTTCATCTTTTTTTCAAAAACATTTTTTCAGGGTGCTGTGGGGAGACCAGGAGACAGAGGACCCAAAGGAGAACGTGTAAGTCCCTTGTTTTAATAACTTCTTTTACTTAGCACCTAAGGACCTTATCAGTGCATATTTTACAGGCAAAGCCAAGAAAATAATTCTCCGATATTCAAGCAGTCTTATACATAATGAAGAGTTTCAGTCCTAGGCACCATTTTAAGGAATTAGAATTAAATTGGCTTCTGCATTTAGAGGAAAACCACATTTTATAGTTTCTAACACAGTTAGCCAGAACAGTGTAAATTGATCAACAAGTTGAAAATTGGAAAGTAGATAATCCTGTTGTGATGCTGTCAGACTCTGCAAGAGCTATAAACCTTGCCCCATCGTCATCCCTGGGATCTTTGTGTATCACAAACACAAATCATGGTTTATATAAAACAAGCTGGTTACACTTAGGCAGCAGGAGTGCTGATGCAATACCTTACTGCTTCCCAAAATGTTTAGACAGTTCTGTTCATGGTGGGCAGGAGTCATTACGGAAGGTGAGAGATGATCTTTATTTCGCTGTAGCAAAGAAAATCCTATTGCATACTCTGCGCCCTTTATAAGGTTGCTAAAGCTCTGCTGTCCTTATCCCATTGATGCATTTATTTGATAAATCAGAAAAGCACCTCCCTGTGTACTCTGGAAAAGGAAATGCTGCTTTATAACACTGAGGAGGCATGAGGTTTTAACCTTCATTACAGTAATTGTGTCTTACAAAGATTAACAGTTTGCAATGTTCTGTTCCCGCCTTTAAGTACACAAATAAAATGTAAAAGCCTTGTTATTGTATCACCTACTGTGTACTGCATTACATCGCTCAGCTTTGACCTTCTGAGTGTTAACCTGTCTGAATGCCCTGCCAGTAGTACTGTACACGTACAACCAGAAGAGGAGGCTGGACCTGTAAGTGCAAGACCTGGAAACATGCACAGGAAGGAGGGTGTTTAAAAAGGCTATGAGAGACAGAGACACAGCCTTAGCTTGCTTCCTCAGAGTGGAACTGGGGAAGCTTCATGATAAGAGGGTGTAGTTATTCCACTCTCGCTGGTGACAAAGTACATACATACACACATGTATGCAGGAGCCATAGATGTAAATACGGATACATGCTTGCTTTCAGAGACATCACAGGTGCCTGAATCTGCTCCCACTTCTGGGGTCACTGGTAAACATGTCACAGTCTAGCTCTCTGTGTACAGAGTAAAATAAGTAATTGTATGTATATATAAATATATAGATACATGTTAAAAAATAAATCAGTTCCCTGAAGTGTTTTTGTCTCAAGTGATAATCAAAATCTCCCACAACCTTTTATAACAGAAGAGTTACAAATATGCCCAGTGCAGCATCTGAATACAGTTTTCAGAAAGCTTTCAGTTGTCCCTTACAATTCTGCAGGAAAAGAAAAGGTCTGCTGAAAACAAGGGGAGGTCTGCCTAAGAAATAACAGCTAAATACACAGCAGAAGTCTGGGTCTTGGGTAAGAGATCAGTGGGGGAGTTGGAGTTATTTTTTTTTTCTTTTCCTCTGGATCAGGTATTACAGACCTTCATCTGTGAGAGAGATTGGAGTGATTAGAGGAAATAACACACAGAGTCAAGGTTTTCTTGCAGCCATTTTATTACTGCTTTGCAGGGTGCTCCTTCTGTTTGAGACCAGCTGCTGCAGTTAGAGAAAAGCATCAAAATTGGAAGGACAGAATAAAACTCTTGAGGTTTTCGTGTCTAATATAAGTATATCCTTGTAGAATCCATTTTAAGAAAGAAGTCATCACCTGGGCCGAAATGATCTTACACACACCTTGAGTGGCTAAACACTGCTGTTATTGCTGCTTTATAAACTGAGTGACGTTTGGTTAACGTACTGGTGGCTGGCTCGTTTATTGCTATTGTCTGCACACCTTGATCGCAGACCGGGAGCGCGCTGGACTAGAGCCTATAGAAACCCAGGCAAAACAATAGTTTCTTCTGCATAGAATTTAGTGCAGGATTAAATGCAAGAAATGGGAGAATGCTAGAAAGGAGGAGGAATGGAAAAATCAGCACTGTAGGCAGAGATTGCAAACCAGAAATATCCTACTCTGTTTCTTGTACAGTTCATAGTGAAGGAGAGTTTAAAGAACAATCTGGCAGAAGGTATGACCTCATTTTATGAATTTTTACAAGGAGCTTCTTCCAAACAAAGACAACACTGGAGGCAGTTAAAAATATGCTTGTTTGAAAAGTGGCTGTAGTGTTTGATCTACCTCCTACACCTTGGCAGCCTGTAAAATGGGACTCATTTAGAAGAAAAGCAATTCCAGGATCAGCTTTGCTCTGCCATAGCACCATGGTCTTAGAGAAACCTGCAATCTTTATTGTCAAATAGCTACCCGTACTTACTCTGTAGGGTTATAAACCTGAGAAATTCTATATGTATATTTATGCCTTAAATACATTTTTAATGAAGGCTTGTTGTAAGTGTAGTAATCTTCAGACGACATTTTTATCTATGCAGAGGCATGCATGTGTCTGTGGTCTTATTTGAAAGCACTGTCAGACAAAATGGTGTGTTCAGTGGCTCCTTATACTGGACTTCAATCTTCAAAAAAAGTGCCTAAACTAAAAATTGTATTAAAGGCTACACCTCTTTCAAGTTTTGCAGTGATATATTGTAAACCAGGAGTTGTTCTTCAATTTTAGAATATTTCATGTGGCTGTGAGTGAAGTAGGAGATTGAGGTTGGATGCAAAAACTTTAAGACCAGGAAAAACCCTCTTCCCTGCAGACTACAGAAGTTCTGCTTCTCAGTCAGAATCCTTCCTCTGTCCTGAATTTCTCAAGGTGCTGCAATACACACCCTGACACAATAGCTGCATGCAGGACAGAGTGCTTTTTTCCTATAAAACTTAAAATTTAGAGAGACCTGAGAGGAAAGGTATGCCTCTTCCATCATAACATTACTCTTCCAGTTCCCCCAATGCACGTATGCTCCCTTTTCTGCTCCCATTGAGTGTAGAAAATCTGGGAGTCTTTGACAAGGGTTAGAGGTGTCTTTTGGGTATCACATCATATCTTGTCATTTTTCTACTGAATAGCTAAATTAGCTGTGTGTTTGTTGTAAGCCATTCATATGCTGCGTATTTAGAGTTTTATCCAAAATATTAATGCACGTAAACTAAAACTGGAAATCAGATGTCTGCAGTATTGTCAGGATAGGTCTTCTAAGAAGAACACAATAAACATAATCACACTGAGATTATTTCCATGTCACACTGGCTTTCCTGACTATGTGATCCTGCTAGCAGTTTGATAGGTTGTATTGGGTTTGCATGGCAAGGTTTTGGTAACGGGGGCTGCACAGGTGGCCTCTGTGAGAGGAGCTACCCCCATGTGGGACAGAGCCAATTCCTGCCAGCTCCAAGATGTTCCCACTGCTGGCCAAAGTTGAGCCCATGAGTGACTTTGGTACTGCCTGTATGACAGAGTAAAAAATGCTGTGCAACAGCTGAGAGAGAGGAGTGAGAAGATGTGAGAGAAACAACTATGCAGATTCATGGTTGGTGAAGAAGGAGGGGAGGAGGTGTTCCAGGTGCCAGAACAGACATTCCTCTGCAATCTGTGGAGAGGAGAGGAGTTGAACCTGGAAAGAAAGGGAGTGGGTTGAGGGGAAGGTCTCACTCTTCTGCTCTGCTTTTCCTTTGCAATAAATCAATCTTCTGCAAGTTCAGTGTGTTTTCCCCTGATGGTAATTGGTGAGTGATCTCCCTGTCCTTATCTTGAGTCACAAGCTTTTAATCTCATTTTCTGTCTTGTTGAGGAGGGGGTTTGCGAGAGTGGCTGGGTGGGCAGCCAAGGTCAACTCACTGCAGTTAAGGCTGTGAGATGGTGAGGTCTCAGATTTTGATACTTGTGGGGTTTTTTTCTTGTGGTAGACTTTGAGTTCAAAGCCTCTGCACTCTTACTGAGGGCGATTTTAATTCCAGTTGGGGATACATTATGGTTTCAGTTAATGCAATAAAAACTGACAAGTTACAGTGGTCTCTGTAGTGAGGCTTAGCTATAGTCAGTAGTAAGCTCTAACTCACTGGAAATCATACAGGTTGGAGGACAGATAAGTGATAAAAATGTTTTACAACCTCCTACTTGCATCCTTACCATTCTTTCTTCCTTTTTGAATCTATTTCAGTCTTGACATCATGCAAATATGACTTAAGAATATAACTATACTTTCACTGGTTTATCAGTCAATGATGTTTCAGATCTGAATACAGTTTACCAGCTCTTGCTGCACATTAAGAATGCAATTAATTCCATTCATTCATCCCTCATAAATGTAGATTCTGGGTTTATCTGGTAATGATACAGTCAATTTTTGGTGCTGTTTGCTGCTTATGGTGGAGCCTAACATTAGCTTAAGTGATGCAGCAAGGGCAGTCAGTGACCCCTAAGAGCTGCCAGCTGTTCATTAACAATCTGAATGTGTGACTTGCGGCACTCTGCTCCACAGCTGTAGTTTAGTCAATTAATAGCTGATATATTAAGTCACTCTAAAAGATTTAATTCCTCACAAGTAACACAAATCTAAATGCCATCTCAGCCATGATGGAACCTGTTGCTGGCCAGAACACTGACCTTTAGTTTATTTGGTTTGCAAGGAATTAAGTTGTTATAAATGGGTTTGTGTATTTTTTGTTTCTTGGATTGACTGGAAATTTGTGTGCATGTAGAAATAAAATATTTGGCTTCTAGGGAAGGTTACAGAAAGAAGCCTGATGCCTTACACCTGGGGGAATTTGAGCACCTAAACTCTACCTGTGCCATATTTGACATTTCTAGATCCTTACACAAGGGCTACAAACTTTCTGCACCCAAGTTCTGTCCTTGCAATGTGGTTACAGAGTCAGCTATTTTTTTTGTCTTTGACTTCAACATTAAAAGTTAAGAAAACAAAATGGTACTTGCTGTGTTTTCAGAGACAAAGGTTAGCCTGTAAAATCAGCTGCATGACTCATAAAACCTATTTCTGAACAGGAATTTTCTCCTTAGCATTCTTGGGTGACTTTTTGTAGTTTGTTCCACTGTATGCAATGGTTTTCTGTCTGCTTTACTTTTACACAGGGAGATCAGGGTATTCCAGGGGACAGAGGTCCACAAGGCGAACGAGGGAAACCTGGCCCATCAGGAGAAAAGGGGGATGTGGGTCCTGTTGGGCCACCAGGAGACAGAGGCTATCCAGGATCACCAGGCCATCAAGGTCCCCCGGGTTCACCAGGACCCCCAGGGTTTCCGGTAAGTAAATACAAGTTTTCCTTGGTTACTTGTGAATTCAGATAACATGAAGGTAGCACATGCTGAGCAGTGGAAATTCAATCAAGCAATACCACAGTATCAGAAAAACTATGATATCTCTGATATAATTTCAGTGTACGGTTAAGAAGTGGAAAAAATATACCCAGGTGATCATGCAGGGATTTTTTTTTTTTAAAACATGTGTTATGGATAAACTTTAATTATTTATTTCTTTAGCTTCTGACAAATCAATATGGCTACTCAATACTGTTAATTTTCAAGTTTTTCATAAGTGTAAGAGCTAAAGTATGAGTCTTTGCAACTGAGAAAGAAAAGGAGGCACATGAAAATGATTCTTAATAAAAGGGAAATCAGCATTTAAAAGAGACGATGAAATGGTGCCTGCCAGTTGTACATACCTTGGTTAGTCTCCATGTGTGCACAGGCACACATCCATGTTATGGGTTCTTTATACCCTTGATCAGATAGGGTAAAGCTCCAAAAAACTTTTCCAGTGAAGTTATTGCAAAAGGCAAGTAAAGCATAGTGGTGTCACTGGACATCATTATTGTCTTAAAATTAATTTCCATACACATGACATGCTGTTCACCTTGGCAGCTGGGAGTGCTTCTTCCACTTCATGGTATTAGCTATCTTTATGATATTATAATGTATTTGCAATAAAGTGGCCTTTGCAGTTAAGTAAATAACACAAATATATTAAAATACTTAATTTTATGTGAAAGCTTTACATTTTTAATGCTAATTTCAGCATTTTTTTCTATTTTTGTATCATCATAAAGGGCCCTCTGTATGTTTTTTCTAATACATATCACTTGGTTTTTTTCCTCATCAGGCTGATGCGGTTTCACTTGAAGAAATAAGAAATTATATCAAGCAAGAGGTTCTTAAGGTTTTTGAAGGTAAGAAAATGAAGTGTTGTACAACTAAATGTAAATCTTAAATTCTGTTCTAAATGTTTTACATTCCTACAGCCTTTATATGCATTTCTTTACATGTCATCTAACATATCTGACTTAGCAGCTGCCTTGTTGCTGTAGCTGTGTTTAACTGTTGTTTGTCTACTTAATGTAATTGTTTTCAAACAGTTATAAATGTTTGATACCCATTCTTCTCTAATTTTTTTCTTAAATCTTAAAACTCCACCACAATAAATACCTGCTAAACTGTGGAATGCTTAGTTCAGTTTTTTAATCCAATACATGAGACAGATTCATTTAGTACCTATTTTGTCTACCTCTAAGAAACACTAAAATGTTACCGAGTGCACTTTATTCCACCAGCATGAAGATTTCATGCTGAAATCTCTACAATTAATAATGAGCACTTACAGGTTTTTTCACAACTGTTTTCAGGGTATCAGCACATTCCAAGGACTGTTCATGGTATTTAAGCTCTACTTTGCAACTTAATGTGAGTTACAAGCATATAAGGTAGCCCCCTTCATAGGGGTGTCAAGTACTAATTATTCTGTGCTCATGTATTTTAAGTACTTCCATAAACAGAAGTCATTTGCAGTATTGGAGTATATTAGTAACAGAGAGTAGTGATTGAAACTTTAGTAGAAATTTTGTTCAGATTGTTTCAAAGGGTAGAGATTCAGTCGTGAGTCTGAAGTTGGAACTGAAGGCATTGCTACTTACAGGAGCATTTAATATCTTGACATTTAGAAGGATCACCTTACTTCCAGAAACGTATTTACTTGGGGCTTTGGGGTTTATTTATTTTCTCATATTTTGCTAGCCGATTTCTTACCTGCTTTTTCTTGTGTCCTTTGTTAATGAAGAAAGGATGGCTCAATTTGTATCCCAGCTGAAGCTGCCTGCTGCAATGCTTGCCTCTCAAGCTCATGGAAAACCAGGGCCCCCAGGAAAAGATGGGTTACCAGGGCCACCAGGAAAGGACGGTTTGCCAGGGCCACCAGGAGAACGTGGACTTCAAGGTAGGAATTCCAAAAATGTTCCTATGAATTGTATCTTGAAATCTCTACACTTGCTTATGATCATTTAAAAAGCCAAGATTACCTGTCTAGCTTCCTAATGATTAACTTTTAAAACTGTACTTATGTTTTTCCAGACTAGATCTAAATATTAACCCATAGTAAATGTGTGCATTTTACTGATTAAAAACTCCTAATCAGTGCATTTTATGCTAATAAGTGATAAAGTTAATTACTGACAGATATCTAAAGCTGACAGATTATCTAGACTCCTGAAGCAGTTTTTTTCTCCAAAATATCTTAACAAGGAAGAAAAACCGTTCCAGCGCTCTAATGTAACTATTCAGATCTTGTTCCGTATTGAGAGACCATCTTATTTAAGAAACGAAATTTGATCTCCAAGTCTGAGTGCCCTCAGCTCTCATCCTAAGACAACACATGGGAGGAAAAAGTGAAGGCAAATATTATTATTTGAGAAGCAGTGAAAACTGAAATATTGCCACATAAATTATTCTTACAGTGAAGAAATCTATTTTTCACAAATCATTTTCAGAGTGATCAGCTTTTCACTATACCCCAAATGGTAATTTGTACATTGCAGTGCATTTGGACAGTACAAGACTGTCATTTCACTGAACTGTCTTTCACTGTAAAATGAGCCTCAAGGGATCCAGGCTCATTGTAGCTATTCTCTACTGTAGAGTCAGAGATAAAAAGGATGAGGAAAAGAAACCAAACGAATTTATTGGTGAATAATATTTTGTGGGTGGGTAATATGTAATTTGCAGTTTATCTGTAGGTAGTTCTTTATTATCTTTTGTTAGTTTGGTCTGCTCTGGAGTCAGAGCAAGTCAGACTGGAGTGAAGAACATGAGAGCAAAGCTGAAGATGTGTGGATCCTAAAGCTATCAGAAGAATAAAGACTTACTAACATTGATAAGCGCAAACCCCTGAAAGAAGCTTGAAAAATGTGATGAGCTCAGGATGAGAAGAACAAGAATAAAGGATCAAGGAAAACAATAAAAGCCTTAGAGTCTTACAACACTGACTTCATCTTGCCTAAATATTCAGATCATTGTGAACAGCCAACTTCAATGTCAGTGCCAGATTGTTCAATGGTGATGTATGTGGTGGATAGTCTCAGATGCTTCTGGAAAGTGTAATGCTGTACTAGGCTTCATTTCCAGCTAGTGAGCATCAAGAGAAAAGATGATAGCTATGCTTGAAAAAAAAAAAAATAAAGCTGCTTTTTCATGCCTTATGCTTAAGCAAAAGTAGTGTCCCATGTGCACAGGATTTCCATTTATTTTACTGATACGCTCAATACTTTTTTTATTGGTAAACGGTAAGCTAAGTGAGAAGCACTTACTTCTCTGCTACATCAAAAGCTATATGAAATTATACTTCCAAGGAAAGAAAACCAAAAATTTGTCTTGCCTCCTTTTTTATGTTCTGAGTAAGAGATAGTCCCGTGAGCGAAGCACACTTAAAAATATCCTTCATGCCCTTGCCAGTTCTGCCTGTGTGTGTCATAGTGTTGTGCCAACAGGAAACAGAAATTCAAATTTCTGAGCAGATTGAAAAGTATCCTTCCATATTCCATCTTATTTTCAGCCATAAAAGACAGAGCAGACAAGACTTCTTGTTACATGCATGTGTGGCTGAGACCATCAAGGTAGCATGCTGTGTGCACGTATGCCCCAGTCATAATACGCATTTGGTATTGACTGACAGATATTCCTTATTATTTTTCTCACTTGGGTATAGGATAGATTGCCAGCTCCAGAGTTTTGCTGTGTGCAGTAATACAGTAATACACATCTGGGCTGGCAGAGTGGAACAATCCCTTGTCCCATGCAGCCAGGGAGAAGTAGACACTTTTGGAGAACTCTAAGCACACCTCCAAAGCCTGTTTGTGGTGCTGCATGCTGAGAGAGAGCCTGCTAGAGCCAGCCAGCAGGAAAGAACTTACCTTGTGGCTTTGCAGGGGTTACTCTGTATGCCTTTTGTATGGTGCCAGTTCCCCTGGGAAATGGCCTGGTATGACCTGGCCAGATTCCACCAGAACCCCCTTCTGCACAGCAAAGCAATAAGTAGGCGTTAGTCCCAGAAACAGAAAACATAGATGCTAACTTTTGGAGGTGTAGACATGGTCTTCAAAAAGTATATTTAAAGAATTGCTAGACTCTTGAGCACAGAGTCATTCATTTCTAATGAATTGTTACCTCCTGGCAATGTTGTTCATAGTGTACCTCAGGGACTTCACAATGGTTCAGGGACAAATGATTTTGATTTTATAGGATGGTCTCAATAAAAATATAGCATGCAAACAAAAAACAACAAAGAATTGCAACCTCAATTATGAAACATGCAATTGGTATTTAAACAGACTTTATACAATAGTGATTGGAAGATTTGTTTTTTTCATTTAAAAAAAAATAACCTAAGGTATATGCATCAGCAAGCTGATGCTGTGAGACAGTGTTACCAGTGAATTGCACAGCATCTTCTTAACGGAGAGCAGAGAAACTTCTTTCCCTGTACGTGTTTTAAAGAATGCTGATGTTTCGTAGGGAAACAGGAAGTTTATTTCTAGACTTTATAGACAAGCTATAGCAGTGTCACCCATTTGCAAACAGTCAGTCAGCTTGTCATGTGTTGGAGGATCTAAATAAATTAACTCCACTGACTTAACTGGATTTTGAAAACTGTAATAGTAAGTGAATTTTGGTCCATTAGAGCAAACGCACCATGGGATGATTTTGCAATCCAGAGATCCTTTATGTTAATATGACTATTGGTTTTTTTGGTCAATAGAGAAAAGAAGATATCATCTTAGTTAAATTTCACTGTTTCTATCATTTTAAGGAAACATGAGGTTTTTTATAGATCCTTGAAACTCATTGTAACCTCAAGAAATCAGACATCACGGCTCAGGAAAGAAAAATACCATAAGATTAATAGTGAAAGTTCCTTATCTGTATTGCTAATCTCTGTTGTAAAAATTGTGTTTCATTATATTTATTAATCTGTATGGTGAGAGCACGTAGAAACCTTGGCTGACATCAGGAACCCGTTGTAGTGGATGTTGTCCAGACACGGTCACTCTTCTGAAATAGCTGCACTGGTTTCCAGCGTTACCTCCTCTAAAATGTCCTTTGCTGTGGAGGGTGAAGTTAACCTGCTTTGATTTGATCTGAAGCCCAGCTATTACCTCTCTGCTGAGAGGGCTGTAACACACAGGAGGAATTCAGAATGTGCACTGAAGGCTGGATAAGAGGGCTTGCTCTTAGCACCCCCTCTTGCTTGTTTGTTTGTTGCTTGTTTTTAAGAACGCGGAGTATTTGCACATTAAAACACAGTAGATACTTTGGTCTCATTGTTTCCTGCCATGGTAATGTGTTTGCCTCATACTTGTATTGAAGAACCTCAGATTTCTCTAGATACTTGACGTGCTGCGTTACCCATGCAAATGGAAGAGGGTCTCCATAATATAGGTGGAATACCTTTTGGAGCAGTTTAAATGAGAGAACCTTTTACCTCCAAGTTCACAGACTTGAGCTTGTGTCATTTCCAAGTAGAGCTGAGGGTGTTGCGGTAGCGATGCTTCTGACCATGATGCTTCTGGAGAGCACCAAGCTGAGAACTGTATTTTAGCTATCACCACTCATCTATGAGCAGGAGAAAGCTTATCTGTTTGAACACATACTTGCTACATACTGCTACCAAGTGTTTACTGTAGTACTGCCCACGTTGGGTATATGTTTACATACCACAACTGTTGGGTTGCAGAAATCGCAACAAAACATCTGGAACCCAAGTGAAAGGCTTTGCTTAGAGCAGTGGCCTTTTGAATTGAACAGGTACCTCGTACTGGAATTTTAATTCTACCAGTAAAAACCAACAGCATCTTATATGTGCCTTTACGTTAAAAACAATAAATCAAAATCTGATTTATGTCTATGGTAGTGTTTTCTTTTGACTGTTTATGAGTTTGTCACACTAAGCTCAGAGAGAAGGTGGTATTCTCTTCTAGAAGTGTAATCACAGCCCTACTTCTGAGCAAAATATACCTCATTAAAAATCAAATATTTTCCTGCCAGAATTACACATTACATTGTTCAGATGGTTTATGTATAGGCCTGTTTAATATTATGCTTGCATCCTGTTAAAGCCTTTTTTTTAGAAAAGATATCTGGGAGTTTTTGTATTAAACTTCAGTGTCAACAGAACTTACCTGCCTCTGTGTACAATCCAGACCCTTGCATGTGTATTCAGATACAGCCAGAAATGGTTTACACTACCCTGGGTTATATATTTGCATTGGCAGGCTGCTCTTTTTCTTTTGTGGGTTTTTTTTTCCTCCTTGTCGTGAATTCCAGTGATGCGTACAGAATCTTTCAGTCTATCTCAGTCCGGTTTCAATTATGATGTCTTAGATACCTACAGTAATGGTTATAATGGAGATTGTAAATGTGATATATCATAAATGTGATTTCTCTCTTCTCATCACTGAAGAAATGCAAAACAAATGCCTAGTGGCACCATTACTTTGTAAAATAACAATTAATTGGGTTTGTAGTGAGAAATGTACTGTAACTGTCTATTGTGAATTAAGAAACATAGCGATATATAATAAATAGGAAATGTAAGAGATCCTGTGATTGTATGATTGAGCTTCTCAAGCAGCAGCAACTGCTATGCGTTACATAAGATTGTCAGAGCAAACCGACTTGATGTAGTTACAAATACTACTATGATCATTAAAAAGCAAAATCAATATTCACAATTGAATACAAACACCTGCGTATTCCCTTTTCTGCATCTTCATAGCTTGTGTGTGTGTGTATGCCTTGCACAATTCTGCTTAACACAACTCAGTGACCAGAATGCATGATTAATACTAAGTTTGTTTCTCTGTGAGCTTTTAAACAGTTGATTTCCTTTTCTTATGTTATGCATGACACTCTGCATGCATCTTGTAATGATTTTTGCCTCACTGTAATTTCTTTCTTGGAGTGCTGAGAGAAGTGTAGATAATTGGTGTTCTGGTTTGAAACCTAGAACGATTGCAACAGATAATGGACTTTCTACCGAAGTTTATAATGAGCCTGTGTTTAATGGAAGGCTTGAATACTCTGTGTACCATTCCTGCTGCATTGTGATGTCATAACAACCCTGAATTGGTACCCACAGCACTTACGATAGTTTCCTTCTGGATTGTCCTGTAAAGTACCAGTGTTGCCATAGACCACAGTTCAGTGACAAGACAACCTTTGCCATCCATCTGCCAGTGCCCATCAATCTTCATGAGACATGAGGTGGATTGATACCACTATGTTGACTGGTCAGCCGTGAAACGTCTCTTTGAATTCAGTCTAAGTTACAGCTCTTCACAAGAGGAAGTTTATTGTATGGCATGCATGACACTGGGAATATACTGGTCCCTGAAGTGGAACAAATTTAATTCCAAATGTGACCAGGAGTTGGCAAATTAGTCTTCAACATATGTCACCTTACATGCCAACATGTGAGAGGCTGGGGAGGGAAGAGAGTTTCCTTATAATCTATTTTAAAGTAAGGGGTCGTGGCAGGTGTCATATGTTCCTTTAAAAATGCCTTCTCCCACTGACTTACATGAATTACATGAGCTAAACAGCAAAGATACATTTGTAGATAGGTTCTTAACCTTAAGCAAAATATTATACAGATAGCCACAAGTCCTCTGCTCTGAAGCAGCCGGAGTGTTTCCAACTAGCAAAATGTAGCAGTTTAAGGAAAAAGAAACCAGAGTTGGACATGAGTTGCAGCACCTGAGAAGATGGAAGTTATTTAGATAAATACAAAGCTATGCCCTGGGAAGAAAACAGAGTCAAATATTCAAAGTATACATAGTAATCACACCTTGTCAGCAATATGGAGCCACTTGGGTCAAAGTAGGCCGAAATCTGCACAACGCCTCATTCCACATGAAGGCAGTGGTGCAACACTGGAGAGGAAGTGGGTCTTCTCTTGCATACAGGGGAATATCTAAGCATATAGCTAGCATTTTACAGTCTAAAAAGTGCAGACATAAAGATTTATGTAGAGCAGACAGGACAAAGTTTTGCTCAGTTTGTGGGCTACCAGACAAGGGCTGGTCAGACTCCAGATGGCCTTTGGGTCGGTGCTACATCACTTGATCGAACAGGTAACATTGGAGCAGAATGCACATTAGGTTCTTTATTAGTGAAGCTTGAGGAAGGTGCCTTAAAATCTTGGGGAAAGGTCCAGCTAGTGAACACAGTGAGAGTCCTCTGGCAGAGGATGCAACAGTTACTGCTAGAAATGCTCATCTTTTCCAGAAGGAACTTACAAGAGCTATCTCAGAAAAAAAATACCAGTCTCAGAAAAAGAAGTGAGCATGTGTCTTGATAATTTCCTGTTAACAAGATATATGGAAGATCACTGTTTATAATAAGAGGACACTCTTATTTTCATATCTTTATTCTGTGTAGGTTATAGAGGACAGAAAGGGGAAAGAGGCGAGCCTGGAATTGGACTGCCCGGTAACCCTGGACCACCCGGCCCTACAGGTACAAGTCTCCAGATTTATTTCCACTGTTGTTATTTATGAACAAACAGGCCTGTCTTCTGGCTTTCACACCAGCTTTAAGCCCGTGCCTTTTCTCCTGGGCTTGGCTGTAGCGCCAGGTCAGATGCACCTGCCTTCTCGCAGATGAGCTGACGTGCAGCTGACTGTCAGTGAGGAAATGCGGGGCACTGTACGTGCTCTGGTGAGGACTCTGCTAATTCTGACTTTGTTTTACCAGCTGCTGGCCTGCCAGGCCCACCAGGAACGCCAGGCTCACCTGGACCGCAGGGGCCACCTGGACCCAACGGGAGATGCAATCCGGCAGATTGCTACTACCACATATCACAGACTCGGTCACACACCAGTGGGAAATAAAAACCCTCTCCTCTAGACACTTGGGTTCACAGTCACTTTTCACTCCTCTCAATAAGTTAATTTGACCTTTGAAATATTTGGTGCATTTCTTTTTTCCTTTGACACTGCATGGTGTATGGATAATTTACAAGGCACGGAATTGAGCCTTTTTCGATGTTATTTGCAGTGTCATAATCATGAAATGATGACATATTTTCCAGAGTTCATTCCATGTGTTATGTTTCTCATATTTATTTTGCTTAGAGGACAAAATAGGCCTAAATAGTTTTCATAAGCTTCTTTCTTCAAACAGAAAATATTTTATTATAACTTAAGACAGTATGTATGCCTCAGTATGTAAGCTGGCTTTATTTTTCTTGCTGGTGGCAAAGTTTAAATGGAGAAAATTAATTTCTGAAGTTGTAAAGCGTGCCCATTCATGGCGAATGCAGGACCTGAGCTGGAGCACAGGGAACTCTGTTTAGACTAAACCTTCATGTCCCTCGAGGAGGCTCAGACACACCTTCTGAACCGGGTCTGTGTCATGCACCATGAACACTACCCACCATTTCAGTCATTTCCTAGATGTTGAAGAAGGAAATGAAGATGTGTTAATGATCTCTCTAATCCCGTCCAACATTCAGCTTCAGACTGACTGGAAGTTCACCGGGTGTAGCCCCAAGAAGTGTCTCTCCTGACTGGATGTTGTCGCAACTGAGGCTTGTATATTTGTTTAGTCATGGTTAGATATACTCTAGAAAACTGTTAGGGCTTGGCGTTGACCTTCCCAGCTGAGAACAAGCACATCTTCTAACCGTTACATGGACTTAGTCAGTGTAATATCATTACTTATAATCAAGCTACTCTGCCATTACCTCTGCTTTTAGAGCAGAGGGTGGTGGGTACACAGTGAGGGTCAAAGCAGAAACTTCAAAAGCCTCTAATCTTACTGGTGGCACAGTTTCCCTCTTCCTCCTGCAATAATCAGATGCCAGACTAAGCTTGAGAAGAACGCGGAAACAGCAGAATGCAAAACTCACAGGTCCTAATAACTAGTTGCAAAAAATTATTTGGGTTCAAGAGAAATTTGGAAAAAATGCAAAACCCTCCTTGGAAAGGTGTACTACAGAGAGCATGACTGAATGCAGCTTGCAGACATTCAGTCAGTTCCTACAGGACCAGACACTTGTCAGTGAAGAACAAAACAAAGCATAAATCCTATAGGGTTGAGCAAAATGGAGAAAATTGATCATGCAGAGGCTGATTCTGAAAAGGAGGGAGGAGAGTTGGCCAAAGTTTCACTTCTGAGTATTAGGAAACAGATTATTCCAGATTTAGTCCTACAGAATTTGCTATGGTGCAGTAGAAAGTGAAGGTGCTTTTGAGAGAACATGAACAGCTATAACCCACAACCTCAAAATAAGTCCATAGTACAAAAGCATTACTGAGGGCTCTTGCACCGTAGTGAGGAAGCCAGTCCTTCTCTCCCACATCAGGCAGGACAGTGATCTTGGTGACTCCATGTTTGAGCAGTATTGAGCTGCCAGGGAGACGTTCCCAAATGGGAAGTATTGGATTGCAGAGAAGCTGTTGTGAGACACTAATCTGGCTGACTTCTGGGTTTTGCTTAAAAACGGTAGGGAATGACTGGTGGGAGTCTTTAAAAAAAAGACAAGCATCAGCATTTCGTCTGAATAGAGCTTCTAGCACTTGTACCCACTTGACATGTTCATCAGTTGTTTAGAGGGAAGAAAGTGCTTGTACAACAATGTTTAAGTAGACAGAGATGAAGGCTGAGAGGAAGACAAGAGAGGGCAGCAGGAAGGAGGGCAGCAGAAAACCTGTGGCATGCCATGAAACCATCTCCCAATGGCAGTTTGTGAACTGTAATGTGCCCCTGCAGCTGAGGATCCCTTAACAGTGCTCAGGGTTCTTGCTCTGTCCCTGCTGAGGATGGGGAGGACAGGCCAAAGCCCACGGGCAAACCACAGTCCTCACACCTTCTTTTCTGCTCTTCTCTTGCTGTCCTTCAGGAGGCAATAGTGGCCCCTTGCCTAGGCCAGTGTGTCCTCAGCTCTGCGGGCGGTGGGCACCCATCCCACTAGGGCAAAGGTGCATTTGGAACAAGTGGTCTTGCCTGTGCTTACCCCAAAACACACTGTTCCCATTCTAGACCTCCTGTGCCCATGGAGCACGTCTTGGTTTGCTCTGTGGTACCGACCACCTTTCCAGATCTGGTCCTCAGGGCGCTGTAGCTGTGCAAACACTGGGAACTGGTGGGGTGGCTCGAAACCAAGTGCTTGTCTGTCCTGAGGTACCTGCAGCTGTCCAGGCCAGAGGTCCACCAGGCCAGAGGTCCACCAGCCCAGTGAGCAAAGCCAGCAGCCCTGCACCAAGGCGGGTACCGGCGTACGTACGCCAGCGGAGGAACAGGCCCCACGTACTGTTTGCCATTTCAGTCAAATGAACTGCTGGTCAGGTATCTTGCATGAACAGTTTTTTCATTGATTTCTTTTTACTTCTTTAGTAATTCCAATGTATGTAAAAAAATCTAAATATTTTTTTACTTCCTAAGTTAATTTTAAACTTCATTTTCTGTGATAATATTGAAAAGGGTGCTGTCTTGTAAAGAGTATCCGCGTGGCTGAGAGGTTTCCAAGCAGCCCCCATCCTGGAAGGCTGTACATAGACTATTGCCGTGTTCGTGGTATGTGTATATTTTGGGGCTTTTAGCTAGCTGAATCCAAGCATCTGTCATTTGCCAGATGCGATTACTGTACGTTAATTTACTTGAACTTATCGAAAAGCAGAACACTTTTTATATTTGAAGAAGTTTTATTTTTTCATCTATGTTTCCTACAGATGCCTTTTTCTTTTTATAGGCTCAAACCTAAAGATCTTTTTAAAGTGTATTTGAACACTTTCAATTGGTTTGCAGGTAACTTTGGTAATTATCTTGTTGCATTCTTCTTTATTTTGCTAAAAGCCCGCTTTAATTTTCTCACATGAGAAAACAGGTATTTTGTTACATGGGCTATCTCAAAACCTTTTTGAAGATGCCGTGTTCTTCCCTGGGGTAGAACAGCGTTAATCCCAGCTTAACTTTACTTCACACTGGGTTGCTCCTACTCTGCATTTTTAGAATTGAAAGCAGAATGCAGCGGGAAACATGCTTCTGCATGGTTTTCTGGTTCAGCCCCTGAAATTTCTTTGCAGTTTAAGACTGATGTTGTCTTGGGTTTTGGGAAGGGTTTTACTCCTCTGTTTTGTGATTTGCTTTGTCAATTTTGCATCTGTTCTGAGCAGTCTGTGCTGCAGGAAGCATTGCAAGGAACTAAACACAGGATTACTTTTTTTTGCACAAGATATTTGTCTGGTTTGGGGATGGTTACATACAACAGGACTTTGAACAGAAAGACCTTTGAGAAAATGTTTTAAACCCTTCTTAAAAGCTCTCTAAGCTTTGTTCTAGTTCAGGGTCAGACTA
Source organism: Eurystomus gularis (assembly GCA_013400335.1). NCBI lineage: Eukaryota > Metazoa > Chordata > Aves > Coraciiformes > Coraciidae > Eurystomus > Eurystomus gularis. The sequence goes on along the minus strand of VZZY01018543.1, from coordinate 117,118 downwards.
TTATGTTTTATGGCACGTTGCGTTAGCCTCAGCTAAGAACATGTTGGGATTTTCTTCCAACAGCTACGTACAGAACTGCTCAGTTTGCCTGAAGTAATAAACGTGTAAGAGGGGAACTTTTCTGAGGCTGCAGCATATCTCCTCTTGTCCACACGGTGGGGTTCAAAAGCCTTGTCAGTGCAGAGGAGAAGGCCCCGGCTGAGCTCGCTCAGCAGCGCAGGAAACAACCCAGTGCTGTGTAGACTCGCAGCACAAGAGTCAGTGTTTCTGATTTTGTTCTTGAGCCTGACTTTCTTTTTTTCTTTTCTCTCTAAAATCCATTTAGTTTTGCATGGTAGTGTTTGCAGAAATACTGCCTTTCTTGAATAATTATTTTCAGGTAATATTGCTTAGATTTTATTTGTGTTGTGTATATATGTATCTTACAGAAGAACATGCAGTAGTGGGACATCCCGCTTTGAGGCACCGTTTGTCTCTAGGGGAACAGGGACTCTGCCCTGGCTAATACAAATGACAACAGCATACTTTGTAAAATAAAGTAACAGTGCAGCCTAATAATGTTTTAGGAACCAGTATTTTTGTCCTAAACTGGATTTGGTTTCATGCTAAAAGAGCACTGTGAAATGGAAACACGACTGTATCATCCATCCTTCCATTATGGTTTATGATTGCGGATTATGACCGACGTTAGATATGCACAGCTTTGTTAAATAAGCTTATTTTTTAAATTAATGTCTAAGCACACAAAATATTTGGGCCCTTCTTTTTCACAAGGGTGAAGTGCTATTTCTCCTGTCAGCGCACACTCATTTTTTTTCTTTTTTTTTTTACTATAATGTTTATGTAAAAGTCTTGTAAAAACCCCACTGGCTGAACTAGCATTTTATAAACTTGTTTCTCTAATATACTACGTAAAGCCAGCCCCTAACCTTGCATTTTACCGATGCAGTAGAACTGCTGCTCTAACGTGACATGTTAGAACATGAGAAGTATCTCAGGAATCAAAACACTGTTAGTTTGGATTTAGTTTTTTTTATCATGTTTTTTTTTTAGATTCTCTATGTACCAAGTCGTACAGATTTTTCTGGAAATCTCTTATATCCACTACAAATGGATTGTTCTGGATGGATGTTTAAATCCATCCCTGTACGCCTGAGGTGGGTGTAGGCCATGGAGAACAATTATAACTGTGACCTTGCCTTGGTTGGTGTTAAAGTGGAAAACTCGAGCTTCACGATACCTTAAGGAAATGCGGTTTTCAAATATTAATTGCTAACAAATGTTACAGATTCTAGACCAAAATAAGTTTGTAGCTAAAAAGGATGTAGTCTACATGTCTTTTAGCAGTTTTATCTCCGAGTCTGCTGTTCTACAAACACAAAAACATTTAATTATTTACTGAACTTTTGATGTAAATATATTCTGTTTCCAGTCAATATATTTGAAGAATTTTCAATGACATACCTTATTATTTTCTTTCATTTCTGAGTCATATGAAGCTGTCACTGAATGAATCACTGTACATACCGACCGGTTGCTTATTTCCTTCATTATATTTTTGACTTGCAACATTTAAGGTTCAGTTCAATAGAAACGTATTAAGTGGATAGAAAATTGCTTTTTACATTATCATGTGGCCATTTACATCTGAAATAGGATTCCGGATGGAAATGGGAATGCTCCACATACTTTCTGTATGTGGTTCTGTCAGAAATGACAACCTTTCCTTCCTTGTCAAATCACGAGGTGGGAGGATGAAGCTGCGAATGAGAGAAAGGAGAGGCACAAAGCCACCACAGCGAGCCCCAGGGGCTTTGCTTCTGACCACGCCAGGGTGAGGCTTCCTACGGGTTGGTGAAATTTAGGGCACTATAGTTTGCAGACATAAAAAAGAAGTTAAAAGCCTTGGCCTTAATGTATCTATAAATAACTTATGGAAGTTAATACGTTCTCTGAGTGAGACCTTCCTGTCTGAATATGAGATAATCACTTTTACTCAAGAAACTGATATACTGAACCATTTAACTTTAGGTAACTTTAAGTATTTTTATTGCTGGCCACTAACTTGATTTTCTTTCTTCTGATTTCATAGTGGCTTCAGCAGGCCTGCTTCATAGATTGGGGATAAAACTGAAGCTGTAACAAACCAGATGGGACTAATGTGCCCTACAAAATAAAGACATTTCTTCTATACCTGTGGCCCATGAGCTGAGGGGATGCAGTGACTGCATTTTAAGTGTCAAGGAAGCAGAGATCACACGGCCAAGTAGTAACACAGTGATGAGCAAGTCCAGCAAACACAACTCACCCAATTATCTGAGCAATTTAAAAACATTTGTAAAAATGCAGCACATGCTTGTAGATGGAGCACAACTGCTGTGCTCTGCTAGGAGGAACCAGCACTGGTGTCTCTGAAACAAAGGGACTCCGTTTCTTGTTCCCACTGTCCTTCAAGTAACCTTGGAAGCACCATCTGTTGACACTTTCCCTTTTTGAAGGAGAGTCAATTTGGTTGTAGATCTGTGTTTGGCTGCGGGTAAACACAGATGACGAGTGGAGTATTTAGGGAAGCACAATCTGGTGTAACCCTCCCTAGCCTTGCTTTCCTGCCTCATTGGGGTGCTCCAAATTGTGCCCTGGAGCCTCTTTGGCTAGAGAGAGACTTTGGCCTTTGTGAAATATTTACAAGAGGTTTTTGGTAGCAGTTCATACTGGGTTGCCTGAACCCAGTGGTGGCTGTGACAGAAAACTTATATCTAAACCCACATATAACTCTCTATAACCTATAGATGTATAACACGTAGATACGTATGTCAGTGCAGTATTCGGCAGCAGTGTTACTAATACTTATTAGTAGCCTCGTAGGGAAAGCACTGCAGTCACCACTGTAAAATACTAGACCGGACTGTGAAGAACCGGTTATCGTTTTGAGGACAATTGTAGAACATTTTTTCTCTTAGTTTCTGCTTACACTTAAGTAACTGAGAAGCTAAAATATGTGTTTTTCACAGGGCAATTAAACCGCCAGAATTAGGAGCAGCGGCAGAGATCCTGATGGTTCAAAGTGATTTTTCACTAGTCACTTGTTCAAAAAAACCATCTCATTTTATGAGGTTGAACCAGAATGAGATGAGAACAAGATTTACTCAGGACTTCACTGAGGTTCAAGAAGCATCTGGTTAGAATGGGTGGCACGCTGTCAGTGGCTTGTGGAAACCTCTCAGTCTCTTTCCTCTGTGCCTTCTAAATATATTTATTTAAACTAGTACTAGTTTTTTCTGTATCACCATCATTGATACACCTTTCTTTTAAATTCACAATCCCATCTTGGTTTTCCAAGTCTTTATTTGCTTGAATGTGTTGTTACTAAAGATTCAGTTCCTGGTATTTTTTGGTAACGGTCTACCAATCATCAGATAATTTTTTTTTCCACTCTTGCACAAGATTTGAACTTGGAAAATTCTCAGTTTAACCAACATGTCACATAATGGCTTAAAACAGGTCTGAGGATTTATTCTTGAGTTCTGTATTTTGAGTTAAAACTCGCAAGTCATCTTGAAGGCAGAAAAATCAGTCACAATCTTACATTATCCACTTACTTAGATTCTGCATTGAACTGACCCTAAGTGTTGGATTTGTTTGATTGTAATAATTCTTATTTGGTTCTTATTTATGAATGTTTTCTCTCTTACATGAGTTTCTTTCCATTGTGGAATTTATGCCATTTTTTTCAGACTATATTTTATAAAGCACTTCACATTTGTATTTAAATGTTGGGGGGGGGGGTTGCTTCTTTTGATTCATTACGTTTATGCATTACATATGGAAAATATTGCTTTCATTCTGTTACCAGGTGTTTTTCTTTTTCTTTTTAACAGTTTTACACTCTTTATAGTCGAAATAAAAGTTTGCTGGTGAAACTAGAGTTTGTCATTACCACTAACTTTTTATTTGTTACACTTCGTAAGTACTTTTGAGGACTATGCACTAAATCAGTAAAAACTGACCTGATTCTCTAACTTCTCAATATTTATGTGTGAAGAAGCACATCACCTTGCATCCTATTGTCTGCATTTGTTTCTTAAGGATGAAATACTCTGCCCAGAGTCTCGGAAGAAGGGCACGGTTCTTTATGCCTATTTTCCTCCCCCAGCTTCTTCCTGAACGCTCACCCAGTGCTGCTGCTGTGGGACTAAACAGCGAGCAGCAGACGTGTAGCTATGACTTACTTGTAAAGATTCAACCTCTTTTTCCATTTAAAATACTGGGCTGTGCAAGGGACATAAGGAGATTATCCAAATTAATCCCATTTAACTCTAAAGTCTCTAATAAACGGGCAAATATAGTTTAAGTAGGCAGCTTTATCAGACATTTTTCTCCCCAGTGATCCCTAGGCCTTTTCTGGCAAAACATGAAGTGCCAGAGAAGCAGCTCTTAGATACAGCTGGAGGGTTAGGTTTGGTTTGGGGAAGGCTTATCTAATTGTTTTTTCAATAATTCCTTTTAGAGTGTGTATATCTATACATATACATTATATATATATAATACCAGTACCTTTCCCTTTTTTGATGTCTTGTATATACATTACATGCAAAACACATAGCTCAAACAATCCTCTTATTTCTTTATGTTGTCACAGGGTGTGCAAGGCAACTATTTGGAACGTGAACAGACAATTAAGGGCTAGGGGAAGGGGAAAAAAAAAAAATCAATCCTTAAAGCAAGTCTGCCAAAGCTTGTGTTTGAAAATACAGATGGCGAATAGCGAAATGAAACCACATAGGATGGTTTCACTGTTGTCTTTGAGAGAGAATACACTTCAGAGAAGGTAAAGTCAAAATCACAAATAGTTTAGACAGAGACACAAAGTATCTACATTGCACACTCTCCTCTAAAAATTGAGTTAACCTGAAAAAGGCAACTTGAGATATCTAATGGGGGTCTTCCAGCTGTCCTGTTCATTGGTATTAAATGGAACCATACATACAAAAACATATGGGGGGGTTAAAACATTATTTATTTTTTTCTTTTGTACAACCACAGATTCAACTTCAAAATCTGTAATCTCTACTACAAAACTTCTATATTTCTGGGATTTAAAATTCCCTTGCCAGTGGCTACTAGCCTTTTATTTTAATTTCACATAGAAGGGGGCAAGCTGGAATAGGCTTCACACAAAATTAAAAATGCAACACAAATTGGAGTGGAAGAGGTTATTCCACATGGCTTATTCGTGAAAACCCAGTGATCATCCCTTTAGAGAAATTCACAGAATAAAAGGTGTTGGAGTGACAGGTTTTCATAAGAACAGCTTCCCAACTGTGTTTCTGCAATTGAGTTAACAGCTGAAGGAGGCTTGGCCTATCCTGTACAGCACATCCACACAATGAAGTGACTGTGCATGAGGTGATGTAATTGGCTCAGGAGTGCGCTGGAATTCATTTTATAAGCATAAAAGAGTAGCTACAACTGAAGTAAATAAATTGTTCCTTTTTTATTTGATGGCTGGAGACACGCTCTTTGACTGTACATCATACATAGGAATTAAGTAGGGGAGGAGGAGAAATCACAGAAACTCTTTATTAAAAATAATAATTAAAAAAAAAAAAAGTGCCTTCTCTTCCCCCCAAAGGCAGAAAGAGCCAGAAGGCATCACCTGTGTATTTCTGTAAGCACCAGTGTTCCAGCTTGTGTTGCTAAGTACACATTTAACAAGAACATACAACCACTGTGTTAAGAATGCCTTACTGAAACCTCGGTTGAAAGGTTTCTCCGTTTTTGTATTTCTCTTCATTCCTTATTTTTTTTCTCAGCTGTCTGTGCAGGAAGTAAATTGTTGCTGACACTTGGTGGCACTTGCGTTGCCCATTCACGGGCCTTTCATGTTCTTCTCAGCTCTCTGTCCAGCCTGCATTCTGCAAGACGATGGCTCGCAGTACCCAGGAGGGCCAGGAGGGCCAGGAGGACCAGGAACCCCAGGCTGACCGGCCATGCCAGGGAGACCTCGATCACCATCACGGCCTTCCCTGCCATAGCTGGGTTTGCCTGGTTCACCTGGAAAAGTGGATGCAGGTCCAAAAATTGGCAACATTATGACTTGCTTAGCATACACATAGCTTTGCTGAACACCCTGTTCTTACATCTGTGCGAAGATGGCTTTTTACTGCTCTCAGGGGATTCCCCAAAGAGGTGCCTACTTAGAGGGACAGTTTTTTGCTAATAGACAACCAGGCTGTGTTCACACATCTACAGGAATGAAAGTTCAGTCCCAGTCCTCTCCAGTTATACTGGTGCAGGTCTGCTGCTGTAAAAAGCTAGGCCGTGTAACCGGCTGCAGCACTGCAGACAACCCTGTTGGCGAGGCCTATAAAGGTGTAGACGCTACTCACTACCTCAGAGTTACAATAGTGCTCTGGGAAGACGCATATCATCATTTACTATTATCCTCCACTCAGACGTCTAGGGGAAAAACAAGATGTATAGAGTAGAACTGCTGAGCACTAAAGTATCTTAGTACTTCTCAATCTCCAGTGAAGAGATGAAATATGGTGATTTTTAGTAAGCTTCTTCCAGTGATAAATTTCTAAAGATGACAACTCTGAGTTTCACAGAGCTCCTAAGTATCAGTGTATACTAAACAATTTTTTTTTCTTTTGCAAAGGTAACAAATTTTGGTAGTTTCTGTCTGCATATATACACAGAAACATCCTGTAGAGAGATACTCCTTGAAACAACATATTTCTTTTCTTTCACTGGCCACTAGAGGCCGGCTGTGCTGCATTTATTGGTGAGAATCTGTCCTGAACACTGCGCGCACTTACCACAAAAATAAAGGAGAGTTGTACTTTGAATGTCCTAAATTATGAATAGAGATTTTTTGAAGACTGCTGTGGCTGCCAGTGAGATAATCTGGGGTTTGTGGTGGTTTTTTGTTTGTTTCATTTTTATATATATATATAAAATAATATAAAAAGAGGCCATTTGTGTATATATATGTGTGTGTGTGTGATTGCCTCTTTTTTTAATGCTTTCTGTACATCCCAGTCTTTCTACACTGAGATAAATTGCGTGGTAGCTCTTTAGTAAAAGAGCTTTTAATTCCGATTTGTGACTGTATCATTACTGGTGAATTAAAAATTACAAACTACTGTTATTTGGAAGCTTATTGCTTAACGGACACCTTCTATCTTTTCAAAGCAGCTTGAAGTATCAGTTCTGAATAAATTTTTACAGCATCTCTTCTTCTTTATCCTCACCATCTTATACTTACCTGGAAGACCTCTTGGTCCAGGGTAACCTTTGAGTCCTCTGCCTGGAAATCCTCTATCTCCTCTTTCTCCTGGTTCACCTGAAGCAAATTAATGAAGCATTAGTTACAGACAGCTTGGAGTATTACTTTCACAAAGTTTCCTCTCAGAGGGGAATGGTTAATAAACAGAGAATTCAGGTGGCTCTTTATATTCTTAGCATTTCTGAAGGAGTTCCTGGCACATGTCCTCCTATGATGTTTGGGATTTGTTTGGCTTTTTTTCCTCCATTTGAGTTATACTAAGAAGTAGACATGTTGGAGGGGGAAAAAAAACCACAACAAACAAACACAGACAAACAAAACCAAACCACCTGGAGCTGGACAGTAAGTGCTCCATGAAATATGCTACAGGCTATTTAACAGAAATAAACCAAACTCACAGAACTATACAGGCTCTTTGGGAATACAAACTGTGGTTACTGGCCAAGGGCTTTTGCAAGACCATGCAAACTCAGCTAAGAAGTAAAAATTATCAAGTGCTGATCCTTAAGACAGCTAGCGCAGAGAAGAAAAAAGAAACCGGCTTGCAGAAATTACAGCATTCTGTTGACATCCACATAAGACATTCATAAAACAAAGAACTTTTTTATTGTGTCCTGGTATTACAGAGACTTTTCTTTGGTGAGCATCCAGCTTTGCTTCAAACTCATGTTGCTCCAAACAAGAAGCATCTTATTAAGAGGAAGCTTTTTTTCCTTGTTTTAGTTGCAAAGTTCAAATTCTGTTCACTGTATATATTCCAAAAAGTACCTGTATCTACCATACATGAATATCCAGTCTGAACTCTTGATTTTTTTTTTTTGGTTGGAAGTAAAAGCCACAAGTATGTGCCTAATAGTATTTGAGTGAGTTTTATTTCAGACTTCCATACTTCTTTGTTACTGAAGTAAGGAAAGTTAGAACAGGTTGGTGGCTTGCCTAGAAGTGGTACAGCAGAAAATGGGGAAGCTATGTAAAGGAACACAAGAGTCAGTACAATAGTCCAAGTTTCAATAAAAGATGTGCATAGGGTACTAAAGGAGGAATCTTATCGCTACGCCTCAGATAGCCCAGTCTACATGGAGATTCCACCTGTCTTCATAAATGCAGCTCCTGGAAGCACTGATGTCAGGTTACCCATCAATACTTCGGCTACTTCCAGCTACTGAACACTTTGCAATAGTTTTTACTGCTGGCTATCCCAAACTTCTCCCACTTCTTATTTCTGTTTCCGTCCTCCTTCACCGCCCCAGACTGCTCATTAAAGTCACTATAATCTCCTTCCTTGAGCCGCCTCTTTTTGACTCTCTTGTTGTTGTTGATGCTGTTAAAATCACTGCACCTTTACATCTTCTGCTTCGTCTCATGGTAGCACATTCTTGTTTTCCTATGTCCTCTTTATTGTGACCTCCTAAACCATTCCCAACATCCCCCTCCTTTGCCCTTTTATCACATGTCCTAGGTACCCTTTTCCTCTCACTCCAACTCCCCACATAGATGGGGAAAGTCGGTTCACCTCTGTGAAACTCTGGTTAACTACCAGGAAAAGTGAAGCAAGTGAGGTTTTTTTCAGGTTGCCTGCCATGTACCAACATGAAAGCTCTTGCACGTGAGAGCATTCACCACTTCTCTTGTAATTGTATTTCAAGGTTTACTGCAAGGTAACTTGGAATTTGATGACAATTATGATAGGAAACAAAGCATGTTGCTTGTTAGGGTTTTTTTTTTATTTATGCTCTGTAGATAAATTTTTTTAAATTATTAACAGTGCAGCCTGCTGTGTGCTGAATCAAATTCAGCATATCCCATCACCTTGGTATCTCCACTTTTTGTTGCTTCTGTGAATTAAATGAAAACAGCAATTGAGCTCCAGCAGCAGTGCTGTTAAGGTTTGCTTTGTTTGTACCCTACTCCTCCTCTCAAAGGTTTTTCCAATTTTACTTTTAAATAAAGCTTGAGACAAAAGTAAACACTCTAATCCAGCAACAGACCAGCTTTGTGCAAGAATACAATTTTTAAATAATACCTTCCTTCAAGGAAACAAATTGAAATCACTGCTGAATAGAAACTAATACATACATAGCGGTCATAAGGCTCTGCAGAAAATTCGACTCTATAATCCTCTGGAGGAGTGTAAAACCTCTCAGTCAGGAACAAAAGAGATTAACTTAGATCAAAGATGTTTTGTAAAGTGTAAGGTATGTGGTAAGTCAATTTTATTATGGATTTGTCCTTTCCAAAGAATCAATAGATTGTGGTACATGGTGCAATGATGTTCAATGGCTCAAGTGTTATACCCAGGAAGGGGCAGATTGTTATCAGTCACTTGTAACGTGAGAAATGAGACAGCCTCAGAAAAGCAGATTAGCAAATGAATCTGACTTTTTACATTAGCTTTTAGGACTGCAAGTCCTGCAGCAGAGAGGTCCACAACCAGACTGGGTGGAGGAAGGACAGAATCACTGCGGGAACATTCCAGCATATGAAAAACAACCCAAACCTCAAAAGTCCACGAGAGGGAGAATAAGTATTAGGAATCTGACTCAGCTGCTTACTTCCGGTTCAAGGCAGATGCCTGTCTTTTCTCATACTGTGTAAGTGATATGATGACAAAAACCGGATTTATAAAGAAGTCTTGCTGAGGCCAAGCCAATGTGCTCTTTAACCACTGGGGCAACTGACAGCACAGTTACAGAAAACAGCTCAGGTTCCTAATTCAGGATCTTTTTGGACTTCACGTGTACAATGTACATTCACAACCTGTAATCCAAAGGGGAAAAAAAAAAAGAAACAAAAAAAACCCACACAAAAACCTGGAGCAGTCAACAACTGAAAGCCAATTACAGAATTTCTTACCTTTAGGACCTTTACGACCAATCTCACCAGGGGGACCTTTAAGGCCAGGCAGGCCACGAGGTCCAAGCTGGCCTGGGAAGCCATTTTCGCCAGCAGGCCCTGGAGCACCTGGTGGCCCTGGTCGGCCAGGAAGACCTGGAGCACCGAATTCTGGCCTCCTAAGACTGGCTGCCAGCTGAGCTAGTTGTTCTGCAATGAACAGGAGGACAGAATAAAGCAGTAAGTGGACCTGAATGGAGAGATCCCATGTTCGCTGAAGAGGAACCTGTATTCTCTGCTACAGAAACAGACAGATTACAGGACAGCAGCTTCCTTTTGCACAATGTTATTTACAAAGTCTGTTCCATGTATTATCTTAGTACTACCAGTGGCAAACTTCATGGGCACACCATGAAGCTGGTCACTCTGAAGGCTAAAGTCTTAAAAAATCTCATGTTCGCAGACTGAAATGACTCAAATATATACAGTTTATTTAGAAATGTCCTTATAATTTTCTGTATCATTTACATTTCAACCATCTAGTAAGAAAGCTTCCTCATGCAGTTCCTGCCTCTTAAGAGCAAATATCTCTCTTCATTACTACTTGTTAATCCTGCCAAGATCCATCTTTGTAAGAAGGAACAGCTGAAAAGCACGAGGGCAGTCATCTATGTTGGCCTCGTAAGTGCAGGCCTTCTTTTTTAGAGGAAAGAAACCCTCAAATTGGTGCTCATGAGCTCAGGTTTGATAAATAATTGAACATTTTATGCTGATCTTTTCTTAAAAGTAAATCAGCAGAAGCTTTGCTCTTCATGAGGCATAGGATTAGACTGCCCTTCCTTGGAATGGTCTAAGCTAGCTAGCCCCTTTGCCTCCTCCGCCCTTTCAGGCCACTGCTGTAACAGCATGAGTGGAGTCCTCTCTTGCCTTAACGTTTCTGGTCTAGACTTCGAATCCATCTTCCAAGCATGCTTTAGAAATCACTTTCTCTGGATACATCAACACACAACATATGACATTTGCTATAAACTCTGCATGACTTGGCAAGACTGGTTGTTTTATGTCCACAGCCCAAAAAGGTTAAGAAGATGGAGGGAAGTGGGGGATAGCTGTGGAGGGGGTAGAATCCGAGATAAAATAGGAAATATAGTCAGCAGATATATGAGGAAGACTGGGGATAGCACTCTGGGGGCAAAGCCTACTGAGAAGAACTTGAATCACAGCTGTCTTTAAGCTGACAAGGTTCCAGGGACCCACTTGGATTGATTTCTTTTTCTTTTTTTTCAAGCATGACAGCACTGACAAGAGCCTCCCAAGAGGGATGCAATGAAGACAGTCTAGATTTTTCCCATACCCTTCTCTTCACTGCTAATTCTGATGGTTACCAATAAATTCAAGCATCATATCTGATTTCACTATAATCCTCCTCAATATTACTGTGTCTTTCAAGAGACCACTTTAAAAGGCCTTTTAAATCTATTTATAGAAAGCTTAAAAAAAATAGGCTGTTGGGCGTATCAAAAACAGTGATGACGACTGAGAATTTTTAGATTAAATATTGAGCAGCAATTTCACTCTGGTAAACTCTTAACATTAAAAGGCATAATATCCCAAAGGGTATCTTCAATAGCAAGTACTGAAAAGTCTCTTTTGTGCTTACAGGGCAGCATAAATTTTTAAACTCGGTAAATCCCACGCACCCAGCTGTATTAGAAAAGCTCCAGATTTCTGCATGTGTCAAGAACTAAGCAAATATAATCTGAGTTTTGAAAGCTTCTCTCTGCACTCCTCTTTTTTTTTTTTTAACTTATTTTGTACTTAGTTTTCTGTAATCTAACAGCGTATGAGTACAACTGGCAAAATAAGCTTGGAGTGAAGCTGTGTACTTCTGTTTGTGTAAACATAGCGAGTAATTTGTACACAAAATACACCTATTTCATAAAAAAACCCAGTCTATGGCCTCGTTACTACAGTAATAGTGTGAAATCAACAGGTAGTTCAATGAGGCTGCAGAGCATACATAAATAAAGGACTTCTTTCCCATATTCTCCCACATTGCGCTCACATTCACATGTGGGAAGATTTTCTGCCAGGTCCCCTGCTGAGGCCACGCTATTTGTTCTGGGTGAGAAAATCTTGGTTGCCTCCACAGCAGTAGATTATCCTGATTTAAATGCACAAGAAACATCAAATACATTTTAGCATATTTACCTTGCATGACTCTCATGCAAACCTGCTTGATGTGCTGATCAGTTGGTTCTTTTCCCTAGGATTAAAAAAATAACAGTTTAAAAAAAACAAGTTGATATCATAGTACATTTTATAGTGTGCTTGATGCAAAAACTGCTGGCCAGTTGTCATGGTTTAACCCCAGCCAGCAACTAAGCACCACACGGCTGCCCACTCACTGCCCTGTCAGTGGGATGGGGGAGAGAATTAAAAGGGTAAAAGTGAGAAAACTTACGGGTTGACATAAAACCAGTTTAATAAATAAAAAAGAAAAAATAAAATTAATAATAATAAACTGTAAGGAAAAGAGGGGGAAAAAATAAAACCCAAGAAAGACAAGTGATGCAAATGAAAACAACTGCTCACCACCAGCCAACCGATGCCCAGCCAGTCCCCAAGCAGTGGCCTCCCCACCAACCTTCCCCCTGGTTTTATTGCTGAGCATGATGTCATACGGTACGGAATATCCTTTTGGTCAGTTGGGGTCAGCTGTCCCGGCTGTGTCACCTCCCAAATTTTTGTGCCCCTCCAACCTACTCGCTGGCAGGGCAGTGTGAGGAGCAGAAAAGGCCCTGATGCCATGTGAGTCCCGCTCAGTGAGAACTAGAACATCAGTCTGTGATCAGCACTATTGCCAGCACAAATCTAAAGCATAGCTCCGTAAAGGCTACTGTGAAGAAATTTAACTCTAGCCCAGCTAAATCAGTACACCAGTCAATAAAAGGTGTTCCAGTCCCTGCAACTATTCCAGTTGAAGTCAATTTGAATGGCAAGTTAGACACTGTGTGGGATACACCCATGTATCACACGTGGTTTCATGCGCACTACAGGAGTGGGGAGGGCGTAAGAAAATGGAACTGAACCGAGAGCTGAGGACCTGAGGACCTAATTGTAACAACCACAAGATTTCTCTGGTCTACAAATGTGTCAGTTGTGAGGCACAGTGTATTTCAAACACTGATGCAAAACAACAGAGTGGTGTGAGTGACAGCCAAGTGTTCAAAAGACACCAGTTACACGAAAACAACACTTACAGCTGGGCCTTGGCTGCCAGGCAGACCCGGGGCACCCTGTTCACCCTGCAGGCCTCGTGGTCCAGGTGAGCCTCGCGGCCCTTCCATGCCAGGCAGCCCCCGACTTCCTTCAGGCCCACGGGAACCAGGCTCTCCAGGATTACCGACCTGACAATGAAAGACAGGAATTTCAATGGCCTGCTGTACTGGTGTTAGACTCTGTCTGACGTATCCAGATGGTGACAGGAGCTAGTCACAAATGTAAAGCGATAAATGCTGGGGCATAGAGTTGTTGAACAGCTTCTTTTTAACTAAGTGACAAGAGTTAGTAGTTATGTGATTTATAAACTTAAAAAAAGGTCTTTACTCCTCACTTAAAGGGGTAAATAGAAAAATGACTGTCAAAAGAGACATACTGGCATCCACAGTGACATGCACAAGACGGATTTTTGTCAAGGAACAGATCTCCTATGCTTGGTTCCTATTTCTGCCCTCGTGCATGTCACATGCAACTTTTCTAGACATTAAGTGCTCCTTAAGTCACAAAAACTCCAGCTCCCTGCTTGCTCCAAATGCTTTTCATGCCCTTTTGTAGAGAGTACCACTGTATGAGCCTGGATCGTTGAGCCCCAGGCTCCCCAGGAACATGTATTTTTGCTTTGCTTACATCTGCCAGAGCCAGAGCTCACTGCACACAGGTTCTAGTGCCTACGCCTGAGTTTGCTGGCAGAGGGGAGGGAACATCCTCACACAAACTGGTACTGACAGACTGCCTGAACAGATGCAATGCCAGCTTATTTCACTCAAGGAAGGGGCTGAAAGAGCTATTTTACTGGTATAAGCATCCTGGTCCCTGGGAAATGAAAGGATTGCTATGTCTACATCAATATGCCCACTTAACTATATTCAGTAAATAAAGCTACAGCTTCTGCTCCAGTAAATTTTCTAAAAGAGACAAAATACCTCAATGAGACCTATGCCAGCAGGCACCTCTGAGTTACTTTCAACACAAGTTGTTTTACTACTATTAATCAAAACCACAAAAAAACCTAAAACAAGCAGGAAAAAAAAAAGTCCTGTGTACTTATGGACATCTACTGGGGAGAAAAAAAAAAAAAAGAACAAAACCTGCTGAAAGAGTTGCTCAAGAAGAAATTACCTGACTGTGGTATTAGTTAATTCCACATGATGGAGCCATTTTGGTTCCCTCTGTGCTGCACCTCAGACAGCTCATTGCTGTCCCTCTCAGAAAAAAATCCCAAAGAACATGCTTGAAGAGATAAATCAAGAAGACAGCAAAATTCCCTTCGTGGACTATACAACCAGGAAGCCATCATTCCTTTCTCGCCCAGCCTGGTGAGCTAGCGGGGTCCCTGATGGATTACTCATCCCTCTGAGTGTACACTCACTAGGATGACAAGCACTCCAGAGTCTCATGAAGAGAAGATTTTTAAAATCTAGGGGGATAAAACTACAGATTTCTCCTCTACTGTATCTCTTCCTCATGTCCTTCTTGTAAGACCTTGATCAGCGGTAACACTCTCTAGCTTGAATTTGCTTAGCCCCAAAGTCACACAGGCCACTAAGAACACAAGCACAGTTTTTCTGTTCTGGTCAGCCTCAGCTCCCTGTAGGCAGAACTGCTGATACCTTTAGTATCATAGCTCAAACCGTCAGCTGCTGTAACAATCCCACTCTTCAGTGATCCTGAAATAAAAGAATGCATTCTGCTTTCACAGAAGTGCTGCCAGCTTTTTCACAGTGTAAAGATCACAGGCTGCATGCAGCCACTGCACCGAGCCTCCGTTCTTTACAACACCTACTGTACAAAGAGTGCATTCCGTTCCTTTTAAAAAAAATTAAATTAATTGGCCAGAAAACTGCTGCTGAATGATGCTTCTCTTTTATGGAGCTTAGAATTCAGGACACAAACTCCTTTCCAAAGCTATTTCATTTTAGTATTAACACTGTATTCAAAATTTAAACAGAAGAAATGCTGCTGGAACTCATTCAATTTAGATGTGACAAAGAGCTCCGCTCATTATTGGTATTTTTTTCCTTATATCAGAAAACCCTCTATCTGATCTACGAGATCTCTGTATTGCTGTAACGGTGCTATTCATTATACTTACAGCTCCCTTTGCTCCTGGTAATCCCATATCACCCTAAGCAAAAATAAGACAAACTATATTAGAAGAGAGTGTGCATTATGATAGACATTACAAATGCAGTAAACTTGACATGAATTTTTTTTCATGATAAAAATAAAGGTCACATACTTGCTTGATTGCACCTCAAGTGAATTACAATTCATTTGAAAATAAAACTTTCTCAAAAACATTTCTGTAAGGTGCAAACAAGAAATCAAGTTTATTTGATTTGGTTTTGTATCTTAGACACATGGCTTTAACCCCTCAAACCACAGTTAGAGCACAGGACAATCTTAGACAGTAGATTGCTTGGAAACCTTTAGAGGAAGCATTATTTAATCAGAATTTTCTAGTTTGACAGAACTATGGATATTCTACAGTGTTACGTTAGCCCTGACAAAACTACAACAGAAACCAGGCAAGTGTCTACCTAATGGGCTGTGAAGAAACCAAATCCCTAGAAGTTCCTGTTCCCAACAACCTGGCTCCTGGCTTGAACCACCTCAAGATCCCTTATCACTTCACTGAGAACAGCAGTCCCACTATTCAGAATTTTTAAGTTTTCTCTCCGAATTGGGGAAAAAAAAAAAGTTTCAAAATCTTGTAATCACCTATGAAATAGATTAATTCTTCTTGTTCAATGTTTTCTTATTATTCTTGGAGAGATTTCTGAAAATTGTATTTTTCCAGTTCCTAAATGCCACTAGTGAAATAGTTGGTTTCTAAAGGTCAGAAAGGCCACTTTATCTGTTAAGGATTATGCCATAAGTGAAGTAACAACTGTTAATCAATTGTAAAAGCCTTTCAGAATTATAGAGTGTAGGAAAAAACAGTACACAACCTGGCTATCATTTCTTAAGTAGAGAGCAGTTCATGTCCTTTTGAAAGATCAAGTTCTGGCTTTGCTGGATGGGGCCCCATAGGAGCCACTGGACTAGTGCCTTTCTCTTTTTGTATGAAAATAAATCTTTGTTACCCAAGGGCACAAGACCCAGGCATTACCCATATGAATTCATAATGTGTATAGACTTATATAGGTAGTATATACACGTTCCTCCAGCAGTATCTTCCCAGACCATTCTCCCTCTTCCCCCACAGCTAGTTACTACAGCTTATTTTCTAAGATAAAGGCAATACAAGATATTTCCATCTGAGTTATTAATGGTACTTATTATCTGTGCTCCTGTTTCACCTCAGTTAAACTCTCTCCTCATGCTCACTGCCTCAAACACCAAGAATGTATGTGTGTGCACGCATGTGTATGCATATATATGTATACATGTTTTCATATAAACCCTTGGTGTGTATGTATGTATGTATGTATCTATACGCAAATACCCCCTTCACAGCAGCCTGAACTGTATTATACACCTAATAGAATATGTATATTTCAAATAGCTTTAAAAACAGCAGGAATGGCATGACCAGGCTAATAAACTGCTGTGCTCTGCAATGCCCAGTTAGTATAAAACTGAAATATGACTTTCAGTGATCAAACTACATGTCTGAAGCACTCCAACAACGCTTCAAGGTTTTAATGTATAACAACAAAATGCTTGATCAGGTGAAGAGAAAATAACACCTTACTAAGTCACCCTTTTCTCCTGCATCTCCTTCTGCTCCAGGTGCACCCTATATCAAAAAAAGACATACTGTCAGGTTTAGTCAACATAATGCACTGCAGTATTTGGCAGTGTGATTTGAAAGTACCACGATCTGTATCAGGACTTACTTGTTCACCCTTAGGTCCTGGTTCACCCACCGAACCCTAAAAGGTTAAAGATTAAAAGAAAAAAATTCAGAATTTGAAACTGCAGGTTCAAAAGCATACTAAATTATCTTCAGTCCTCCCTACCCTCTTGCATTAATGCAAGAGACCTTTAAAAGTGCAATTTTTTTAAGAATGACAATGAAAGAACTTAAATCTTACTATATAATTAAGGTGACAGACCGAAGGGAAGAAATAGCATGGAACATACAATCCACTGTTGCCCTAGATGGCACAGATTCCGACTGTCACAGAGTAGATCTTCCCTCTACATGGCAGATGCCATTGCAGCAGCTACAATTCTGCTCTGCAAATTGGTTAGAATTTATAAATAAAAAACCCCAGTAAGTGCATCGCTTTTTCTAGCCCTATTAAGTATTCCGTACTGCTGTAGGCCATATCAGCCCTGCTAATGCAGGATAAGCACACTGAGACATCCAAAAGTTCAGTCACAATCTTCTCGTGCTTGCTGTTTATTTCTCAATGTTTTTTTAGCCGAACTGTCTCTAGAATTTTTATCATTACAGTCAAAGCTGAACGGCTTGTATCTTAAAGTTGATATTCCTTTGTTAAAAAAAAAAAGTTTCATCTTAGAATCCTGTAACAAAACTTAGCTGTGTGGACAGGCAGGAACCAAAGAGGAATAAATTAATGACCTGATTCATTTCAAACATATGTAATTTGTTTCTATAGTAAAAGTTATTTCATTTGTAGAATAGTATATCACTTAAGAAAATCTTAGTATTTGTGTTCTGATAGAAAACCATTCACACCGTCTTTAATTGTTCTTTGCAGTCTGTGCACATTCAAACATATACGTTAATAAAGAACTATAACTGTGCATAAATGTTTTTTCTAAACCAGGTGGAGATACAGCATTTTCTCTCCCCTTTCAGAGATCTATTTCATTCATGCAAGATACAAGCACACAAACTAGTGTAACGTCTACCATTTAATGAATTCAGATTTGTTCTCATGTTCCTGAAGACAAAGAGCCAATACTAAGTTATCCACAAAGCTAAGCAGTGCAAATCATGGACCTACTTAACATTCCGACTATGTCAAACAATACTGAAACTAGTTTGTCTGAAGTGGTCTCAAAATCGTGCCTTATTCAGGTTTTCCAATTACTCCCACAGAAAGACATTGCTTTGCAACTTAATATCACTTTGGAGGTTCTTTTTCTCCACTTACTCTTCTCCAGAGCAACAAAATTGGCAATAGAAGAGGTTGAGACAGGAGAAGCTTTTTCTGTTGTGAAACTTCACCTGTAATATTTGTATTAGCAAACATTAAAAGCACAGCTGAAACTATCTGAATCTATTCTACACTGACTCCCCAAAATTTCAATGCAGGCAGTAGGGTAAGATGTCAAAATATTAAAATGAACACTTTTTTGACATACTGCTTATCTCTTTGTAAAAATCCCTCTCAAACTATGCCCAGGAATGGTTTGCAAAACTGCCAGTCAGTATCAGCCAAAACTGTACCAGGGACTACACTATTTAACAGTATACAGGACTGTGTGCCAGTGCCACAGGCTGGGTCTTGGCCTGGTGCTGTTTAATTCACTAACACGGACAGAACCAGAGTGTCAGAAAACAAAATATGTGAATCAGAAACCGTGTAAGTGGTAAATGCTGGGGCTGGGCCATTATCTACAACATATCTGCATAACTTCTCTGTAAGATTCACTGAAGCACGATCCATTGTTAACATTGTTTTGCATTGCTCTCTCTGCTATAGTACATCAGGTGCGTGACGGATGCACTTGACTCCTTGACCAGGCTAGCGGCAGTTTGTTCAGGCTCCAAAGAAGGTAAAGACCTAGGCCACAACCAGGCCAAGAACTTCTCTATTTCCAGCCCGTTCTCTGAAAACCCACACAGAAACAGGGTGACATGGTGAGCACTGATGTATATGGGCTTGGAAACTGGAACACCAACCATGCTATCAGCACATGAATAGCCGGTGGATCTTCCAAGACTTGTATGTCAAGGAAAAAGGAAAGCTGTGGGTACAAGAGGTCGCAATGCCTACCTTTTCCATAGCATGTAAT
Organism: Eurystomus gularis; assembly: GCA_013400335.1. Taxonomy (NCBI): domain Eukaryota; kingdom Metazoa; phylum Chordata; class Aves; order Coraciiformes; family Coraciidae; genus Eurystomus; species Eurystomus gularis. The sequence goes on along the minus strand of VZZY01018543.1, from coordinate 97,776 downwards.
CTGACTGAGCCAACCACTTCATTCTGTAAATATGACAGCCTGAGCGAGCCTTCTTTGAGCTCTCCCTGCTAAGCAGTTGGCTGCATGCCAGTGATCTCCCCATGACCTGGGACACCTCTCAAGGTTCTTCCTCGAGGTTGAGACACCCATTACCAGCTGCAGATCTTTGGTAAGTGACTGATATCATGCATAACCTTGCAATATAATGCACTAAGATTTTGTATTGGTAACCTTGATTTTGTGTTGATGACTTCGAATCGTTATTATATCCTGTAAGTAACAGAGTGAACCCTGCCATCAGACTAAGTCTCTGTTTTGCAACATCTTACTTCAGTAAAACCACTTTTGCTGGTATCTTTGCTGGTGGTTCTTTAAGTGGTCAAAATCTCCCACATGCGACAGTTTGCTAGCAGACAGCACCCGATATCTAACATCTTTAGGATCAAGAATGACTATTGAAACATGTTTTTTTGTGAATCACACTTGGCTTCTGGTTGCTATTTACATCAATTCTTATCATGCATATATGGGCTTCACAACAGAACTCTGTAGGACCCCTGTGTACAAAACCACGAAGTTTTGAAATCAGGAAGGAAAGAAGTGTTACTTCAGTCTGGAACTTATTGATGGCAATGGCTGACACAAAGACTAGGGTTCACAGGCTACAGAGAGACCGATTACCAAGCCCCGATGAGGACGGTTGGCTCTGTGTAAGACAGATGCAGTTTGCAAGTTGAACAGGGTACAGAAAGGCTCAGAGTGGCACAGTGCTCTCCAGGCTTGACTTGGAACACATACGGCAGACTAGTGCTACTGGCAAAGTCCCAGAAAATTCACTCCAGTCTCTATGCAACTGAAGAAAAAAAAAATATGAATCAAGGATACAAGGGGACACTTGTCTCAAAACAGGAATACCAGAAAGCAATCACAGGATGAGATAATTGCTAGCATAGCTTTTAGGACTTCAAGGTATTTGCACAGGGCGTTAAACTGACCCTAGGATTTTTAAAAAGCTCCAGGCATAAGATGTTGTCATCTGCCAGTTAGATAAACAGAAATCTCCCAGCCGTAGCCTGAATCTCGCTGAGTCTGTTTACAGTACCTACATTCTGTTCTTATCCTGGAGGTCCAGACCCTTTATGTAGTAGATGAGAAAAACTGGGCATCTTTGGAAGGAGACTGTCAGCATCGCAACAGTTTCTTTTCCTTCCGGATTCGCTTCCTCAGGTACCTTCAACCTCCCTCTGGAGAAGTCCTAAGTATGAATTACTATTGACTGCTTTATGTCAATACATATATTTGACTAGAAACATATGCTCCTGATCTGAGCATTAAAAAAAAAAAACCAAAAAACCCAACACCCTAACATATGAAAAAATCCAATAACAAAGACTCAAAAACTTTAAGTACTTGAGCAGCTTTTAAAAACTGGCAAAAACAACCGCAAGCCCTATCTGGCCACACTGTGATAGATTCTGGAAGTATACCAATGGCAGGATTCCTCTGTACAACTAAAGACATCTACAGCAGTGACATGTACGTCTGGCTAACAGTCCTAGACTTCTTTGATTGTCAGTGGAAAGTAAGAGCCACTTCACAAGCGCACTTCATTTAATACTGAAGTGATGCCTCCATGAAGAAAGATGAAACACAGTGTGAAACTGACTATTTCTATAATAAAGATGTCCGAAGTTTAGCGAGTGAATTTCATCCTCTGCAGCCTCCTTATACACAACAGAAGGTAAGGAACATTTTTGGTTTTATATACTGTCTTCACTGCCATTTATTCTGTAAAGAAAGATATTTTCTGCAGGTATGTGAGGTCCTCAGGGCCCAATTGTTCCCTCCTAACAAAATACTAGGATTGGTGCTTATATCCTGCAATTGCATGTGAGGGCGTAAGTGTCTCCATAGTTGCATTTCCACAGCAGGTCCAAGACGTATGTTAAAGGCAATGAACCTACTGTAGACAAGGGCTGAAGTTCCAAAGCTCTTTAGTGACCAGAGACCTTGACTTACAATTTCAGATCTGGCTGAGTCAAGGATTTGCAATATGATTTAGTCTTTTAAATGATTCAAAGTCCAGGAAAAAAAAAAAAAAAAAAAGTATTTATGCCAGTAATCTTATTTCAGTCCCTGAAGTAACACATACTACAAGATTCTTCCTGTATATTTTATGAGCTACAAGTAGTTAATGGGAAGCTAGAGCACGACTTTCGAGCAGTTAACCAATCTACATACAAAAGAAGAATCCAGACATTAATTCACACAAAAACTGAAAATAGTATTTACTCTGGATGTCAAACTGCAGGCTGCATGTATGAGTGCGTTTCTTACCCGATCACCCTTACCACCAGGTAGGCCTGGAGGACCTGGAAGTCCAGGAAGTCCAATATCACCCTGGGGACCCTGTGAAAATAAGTAAAGGATGTAAACTTACCCAATCTGGTTTAGAATGCAACTAAGGGTCATACCTTGACAAGCAGATGGGGCAGAATCTTATTCCCAGAACAGTCCTAACTTAATGAAAGAGGATTGTCTGACAAAAATTGAGCTGATCCAAAATACAGCCCTTTAAACAGTGTCTTATTATGATTTTATTGCTGACCAACACAACAGAAATAAACGGCTTATGAGGCTTTCCACCCTCCAGTCCCTTGACAACAGTCTGGTTCTCTTAAAAATACTTCCTAAGATCTTGCACTCTGATCTGCACATTCCTCTGGAACAGCAGGCTCTTTCAGCCCCAACCTCCCCAGCCGTGCTTCTGACTGTTACTGTGTAAATACTGCTGGAGCACCGATAAAAGGTGGCATTCATAACCTGCTCCATTCATTAGCTTCACGTAGCTGGTAGCAGAAAGCCAGATTTTCACTGCTCCTATTCCCCGAGTACACACAGCCCACACGGGAGTGTGCAACCCAACTTTGCACATCACAGGATTTATGTTTTTTTTAAATAGAAGAAAAAGTCCCACACAGCTCCAAAAAGTTTAAAACAGCATTTTCTAATATTAGCACAGTCACAGAGGACTGAAAAAGAAATTTAACAACCAGTCATTTCAACACCATTTTCAGTTCCCTGCATGGATAAATGGTTAAGTGTAGTTCCAAGTGATGCCGTAGCTCCTTAAAAGTAAACATGGGCACTGAATATGGAAATAAACTGCTTACCCATTTCCCTGGTAAACCTGGAGGACCCGCAGGACCTGGCTCCCCTCTGCTACCCTTTTAGAAAATAGAAGAACATCATTACTTCCTGAAATATTTCCTGTGAACAGGGAATAAAGTATTATTTTCTTTTCTTAACGTTTAGTGAACCACACTACATAGCAGTTGACTTTAACCAAGACTTCTGTTTATTAGTGCAAAAATAGCACACACATTAAAAACAGTGAAACTGCCTGAGAAATGTAAACATTTTTAGTTAACAATGGCATACAACATTTAGTTGGCATTAAATGATTCAGCTAATTCATTCTGCTGAGTAATTATGCACAATCAAGTCCCCTTCATGGGATCACACCTGAGAGTTACCCATCATGAACACATTTACTTCATTAAGACAACTCTGACATGCTTAGCTTTAGGCTTTTGCTTAGTTTCATCAACTGAACTCCCACATGACCACGCACTTAAAAGCCCATGATCCCACCCGAACAATGGACAAATGTGAAAACTGTGTGCAAAAGTCATGCTTAACAAACTCATTTAGGTTAAAAAAAAAAAAGGACTAGAACGTTGTAGAGAAAGGTAACCTTTAAAAATGCCCATTCATAATAGTGATAAGTATAAACATGCTTTTTACCGATTTTTAACTTTATCACAGAATGGTAGGGGTTGGAAGTGATCTCTGGAGATCATCTAGTCCAGCCCCACTGCCAAATCACCTAGGGCAGGTTACACAGGAACTCATCCAGGTGGGTTTTGAAAGTCTCCAGAGAAGAAGACTCCACAATTTCTCTGGCAACCTGTAATATCTTTCTGTCTGTTTATATCTTCACGTCAAATATGTTTATCCATTCAGACCATCACATTCACATTAGTGTTATAACTCCATCTCTTAATTCACCCATTTGAATATATACTCTGGGTAAACCCAACATTGAGTCAAATTTTCAAAGATCTTAAACAGTTTTCAAACTACAGTATGTTTCTCAAAAGGAATTTGTCTCTTAACGATTTAACCTTGCAAAACAGCTCAGTAAGTTTTATGCATTTACATGTACAGATAAATTCAAACACCATCTCAACACAAGCCTGTTGCACTTGAGACACTTTTCTTACTTCCACTGTGTGAATACATAAGAGGTACTTGCTATAAAAGCATGATATATCACTTGAGTAGAAACCTGTTTTATATAACTCAGAAAATTTTGGGTAAGATCTAAGCATTCTAGTGCTGTTTAGAATTGATAGTTTTAAATATAGGTATTTTCTTCATAATACAGGATGAATGAAATATTGTGGCATACTGTACAATAACAGGAGATGGCAGACATGGCCTTTTACACCAGGTCATAAATGCGATGACAACTTCTCACACAAGCTTAGGAAAACTAACTCTGCAATTCAAGAAATAATTAGGTATCCTGGAGAGATCAGAGAACCAAATATAAACAGACTTTCCCATTCATTTCCTCCAAAATATCCTATGGTGTTAAAATCACTGTCCTTTTAAGGCACTTTGTATAATTTCTAGAAGCTTTTCTATGTTAAAAATAATAGAAAAAGAAAAAAGCCCCCCAAATCACCTTCATCTTACAACCTAGAAGATACATTAACCTTTGTAAAAATCCCCTATTTAATCCTGTAATTCTGTACAAAGTCTCTTCCCTGGAATACTACTACACTTCTGATGCAGGAAAGAGGATTAAAATTATCATCAATATTAGAAACTTGTCTCCTCGTACATGTCATAGTATTTAACTCTGATTGCTATACAGCTGGAAAAAAAAAACAAAACAACAAACAACAATGTCACCTTCCATAGAGTTAAAATAATATAATAAACCTCTTAAGCACATTAGAGGTTCTGCTGGTCATACAGAATGCAAGAAAAATATGGCATTTTATTTTAAAAGCAAAAACGTATTTTGTCAAATACACACTACAAGCACTTTTTCAAACATCGACACTTTTCTAAGGTGTTAAATAAAAGGTTAGTATACAGGAGACTAATACAAGAAGATAGTATTTCCCATAAACATTGACATGTCTGTAAGGACAGATTCCTTCAAACTAAAGGCCACCACTGCAAGATCTGCAGGAGTTCTGTTTTAGTAAGAGGGGAGCTGTAACCCAAAGAACAATCAGGAAGCCCGTTGGCCCATGATTTAACTTAAAAGACTGTAAAGTTTCCTCCAAGTTATACTGGACTGAAATGGCCCTGGGATGGGATTTACATTGAGCTGGTTACTCTTTGTTCCCTTCCAGGAGTTGAAGAAAAAAAGGCATCTTGATATATCCTCAAGTAAACATTTAAAATACATCATGAGTCATGTCCTAGAAGCATCTCTGGTTTTCCTCATAGCCTATAAGAGTGTTTCTGTAATAACTGTTTCAGGTGTTGACATCTGTACCTGGGCAAATGAAACCTTCCTCTGTGCTCTAAGCTACTCAGAGGCAATAATAAGAACAGAAGGTGGTTTGGCCTTTCTTACATGGTGGCCCTATATATAACACAGTCCATAGCTGCAGGCCACTCAAAAATCAATGAGCACGCTGCACTGGTTTAAACAACAACAACAAAAGGAAAAAAAAAAACCCACAAAGCAAAAAAAAGCAGACCAGAATATGTATGCTTTATGAACTTCTGACACACTTCAAAATCCTATTTTTCCTTGAGGTGGAATGCTTGAAGAGGGAAAGTATCTGCTCCAGTTTAGATTGAGCTGGGACAGACTGGCTTTCACCCATGCTGATGAACTTTCCTGGCATACAACAAAGGGAGGCAGCATGCAAACTAACTGCACACGGCCTCTGAAGTACTCCAAAGCTTGGCCACTGCCTACAGACTCTTTCAGTCAATGACATTAGATAGTGTGGACCAAAAGCATGTCCAGGACGGCTCCCATACTTTAACAGTGTAATTGACCTCTGTCAAGTAGACTACTGCTCAGCACGCCAGTACTGCTGAGGATAGGGCCAAAGGACAGCAAGGCACATGAGATGTGGCAGGGTGTGAAATGGCAGCACAGCACCGTGGTACCGACCGATACCGGGATGCAATCTCTCCACAGCTGACATGCCAGACTGTGCTTACAACAACATCTACCTCCTCTTTGTTCCGAGGTAGGATTGCTGGGCCACCCATACATTTGAATGAAGATTTAATGTCTCTCTCACAGTTCTGTTAGATTTATATTTAGCCTTTGAATGTAACATTCATAAGGGGACATTGCAGGATTTACAGCAGACCTTCCCTTAGGTTGTCTGCGACAGTTTTCATCCTTACTGAAATTTTGAAGACTTGATTGATTTGTAGAATTCCCACAAGCAGTTACAGAATGCATTCTCATGCTAAAATAGTTTATCTCACTGGTGTATTGATTATGTGGAACAATAATAAGAATGAGAATATGCCCCAGGTAATTTGCATCTCACTTAGCTGCCCAGATAATCAAAACCCTAATTAGAATCTGTTGACTAATTCATAATGTATACTGTAATAAACTCTCCTCTACCTAAGAATTTATAAGTTTTATAACTTCTGCCATACCAGTTTTAGTATATTCAATAGCAGTGTCACAGAGAATTAAATCTCTGCAGAATAAAGAAGCATAAATGAAGTAAACTTTGGAATGAACTTTTAAAACTTAGCATTCAGAAGTCTTTTGCAAAATTTTAACCCATTTATCAATCATATGTATGCAGGACTTTAAACTATCATAACATAACATCATAACATTTTTTCATCCCAGATCTCAGAAGAATTATTAATTTCAGTTCAAGGGTTTATCCATGGAAACATCAACAGGACTCCTCCTTTGACCTTCCATACACTACTAACAAGCATTCAAAAATATAAACTATTATTTGCTAGCCAAGTAAATCCACAGCAAACTTTCTCTGATATTTTAAATGTAACTTTGCACCTTTCTCAGAGTAATAATTAAATTGTACTGCTCAGGGTAATGGTCAGAGACAGGTGTTGCATGAAACGCACCTTCTTCTTAACTCTGTTATGCTTTGGGCACAAGTGGCAGCCCAATAGCTGCCATTCTCTTCAAGAGTGATACTGTGGCCAAGTATAAAGTACAGAGACCTTTCATACCAGCTGTATCTATAGTGACTGAAGTCTAGGACAGTTTTAGTACACTAAGTCCATTTTTTACCCAGGTTACTGTCTACATTGCTTAGGAGAAGCTGACATTGCGATATCTGCTGACATCCAGAGGTCTAGCATGCCCAAAAGTCAGAGCAAGCTGTTGTTGGAGGTGGAGGTATGAAGAGTGAGGTAGTGACAGGAATCTGACCATGAAGTTTGGAAAGACAGAGGTGTATAGTATGAGAACTGACGAGGTTTGGAGATACTAAGTAGGTTTGGCTGGGATACGTAGTCTGTGGGTGAGAGAGGAGAAAGTGCTACCCTGTACAAACCATGCTGCAGCACTGTGCAAGGTACAGAAAGCTTAAGTCACATCCATCTAGAGGCTTATGTTTACTGGATAACAAGAATACCTGGCAGGATGGAAATCCACTTTGTTCTTTGACTCTGCTATTGACCGTGCAATGCTAACCCCTTCAGCTGTATCATAAAGGTAACCTATGACTCACCACTTGTGGAACACCTCTGAAATTATACATACAAAACATGTCCACTAATACCTAAACATATCACATCAACTGAGTCAAGGACATTTCATCCTACCACACTACCAATACCATTACACCATCACCATGATGAAAATGGCCCATTATTTCAGTTGGAGTCATGTTAAAATATGATAGAAAAGCTAGGTTTTTAGTTATGTTAGGGTGACCAAAGATACAGTTCAGGGCAGGCAAGACAAAAGTATCTTTAAAGACTCAAAATTATTTAGCTAAAATTAAGATGAGAATACTGTTTTCAGCTTCTAACTTTAGGTTGTCTGACATTTTAGTACCAAATCCAAGGTACTCTCCAGGCTCCGTCTGGCACCTCCAGAGAGCAAGGCAGCCCGACCAACCTGGGCCCCTCAGGAGTCTCCCAGAGGGGGCTACAGTATTACAGAATTGTAGAATGGTTTGGGTTGGAAGGGACCTCAGAGATCCTCTAGTTCCAACCCCCCTCAAATCTTAGGCAGCTAGATACTTAAATCTCTGTTGCTAACATTAGGAAAACATGTATCGCATCCTAAATCTTTAGCAATGTATATATGCTGACCTGCGTATATATGTATATATCCAGTTTGCTCCATTTCCTAGGCAAGTATTGAACTTTAAGTTAAATCGTTACTTAAATGTTCCAAGTTCTCTTTTCCTTGCAAAACCACAGGATGAGATACATGTTTTCCAAATGTTAGCAATTTAAAGATTAACTAGCTGAAGAAAAACAAGGTATGAAAAAAAGCTGGGGCCAGAATATTCTGCAGACACAATATGAACAACTAAATCTTACCAAATCTCAGCAAATATGAAAGAAAATGGTTAAGCAGCTTAGGGAACATGGCTAAATTCCACTGATTAGGAATGACACTCCAATATTTGAGAATTGCTTCCTTTGGGCCACCTGCCACGATGACTGGCTTAGAAAGGTTTAAATCACAAATGAGTTTGGTAATTACTTGGATTGGCCAGCATAACATGAAGCAAACAAAGTTAACCAACAAAACAATTAGAGTGGAGTCGAGAATATCTTTGATTTAGAAACAAAAGACCGAATTTCCATGCTGCTCCAGTTGTTTTTCTGTTTTACTGAACAGATGAATAGTAAACTATAATAAAAGTAACACTTTTTTTTTTTCCTGCTCAGGTGCCAACTTTAGCTTTTGAAGGAAAAGCAATGATAGACTAAAATGGTACTTTTGAAAGTAAGTTTCTCCTAGGGATATTTGTCAGCAGTGAGGTAAGTGTCTCTCAACACCTGAGTTTCCCTGGTTTTAGTTATAGCTAGTTATCTTCTTGTCAACCATGTAATACCTCTGCCATGAAACTGTCAATGTTTACAGATGTGCAAAAGGCCCAAATCTGAATCTGCTGCTCAGTAACAATAGTGTTCCAACTACATTTCAACAGTTGTTTAATAATGGAAATAACATGGTTGCCGCCAGAGGATACTACAGGCCATATAGTAAACAGTACAGTAGTATTAATTTGTCCCACAGAGTCACTGACAATTGCTTAATAGCGCTCCATTGAGTAACTCCTCAAAAAACTACACACTAGTTAAAAATTTTGTCTCAAAAAAGATGTCTTTTGCATGTAGCTAAAGCTGAAAAGTCAGGCAGTTTTTTAATGTCACACAAACGTAGGCACGTTGCTTTTCCCCAGTGCAGATACCAGCCTACCGTCCATATTAGTAGAGTCAGTCTTATTATCCTCCCACAAACCTTCACTGGAGGCCCTCTCCTCTATAGTTCTGGCCGTTCTGGAGCTACCAGCCATGCTGTCTTTGCCCAGTAGTGATGTGAAGAACAGGGGTAAGTGAAATGGGAAAGTGAAGACTCGCATGCAGGTGCTGCCATGCAGCAATACATTAAGTGACTGAAGTTCTCCACATCCTGTGAAACATCAAGGTTGTTCCCAACTCCAAGGAAGAAGCCCAGCCCCACCTGACCTCTGCCTCAGTCTTCTATACCAAATGGAACAAAAGCTAAAGGACAAAGAAAAGAATTGAGGGGAGTGCTAAACAGGAAGGAAAAGTACAAGAAAAATACCTGAATAGTAACCAAAAAGTCCTCAGGCTTTGGAAGTGTTTGGTTATAAAACTTTGGTCAAAATCTATCAAATGTTAAAGTTGTGAGAAAAATTTCAAAATCTGAATCTGAAAAAAAAAATACTCACAAGACAAATTCTCTTTAGAGCAATTATAAAAGCTTTTCTCAACTTAAGTTTCAAAATTTCTAGTTTTACAAGTTTGAAAATCATGGCATGTAGACTTATTTAACTGGCAGATTTTTTTTTTTCCTGGAAATGCAAGGGCAGAATCCTAAAAGCTGAGGCTCAAACACACCTACTACATGTACATACTGAAGAAGAAAGTTATTCTGCCCTGAAAACAAATACAAACACAACTTGGAACAAAGCTCACTGAGGTTAAATAATCCAACCCTGTGTTATTCCTGAACAAAAAATCCTGATCATTCCAGGTTTTTGTGTAGAAGTAATGTACTTTCCAGTGTTCCCAAAAAGAAAACAGAAAGCCATTCCCTTCATATGCTGCGTGTAGTCTTAAGTAGAAGGAAGCTAAATATAGTTATTATTCAAAGCTATTTATAGCTTTAAAGGAACTATAGATGAAAACTAGATTACCGTTTCATGTTCTACAGGTAAACTTACTTTATTATCAATAATTTACTGTTTCACGTTCTACAGGTAAACTTAAATTATCAATAATTTACTTCCTTTCTCCATTTTGTATTGACCAAAAGTTTTTTCTTTCTATGCTTTTGTTCCAATGTTCACGTTACCCAAAGTGAGTGCACTTTGTAAAGAGATAGAAAATAAAGGCAAGATATCCAGATGTCTTGCTGGTTTCTAGAGCAATAAACAGAAAAATCACTGTATTTAATCTGCATTAAGTATTTCTGTTCGACTATGGGGTTATTAATAATTAACCTTGCATGTCAACTCCTGTTCTATGGACTGCTGGTTTTGTAAATTTGTGTTCACATTGAAAGGATTAAAAGCATAGTTTAGCAGATTACAGTGCATTATCAGAGTGGGCAATTACTTTGGTCTGATTCAATTATAATTCTTATTCCCATTACAAGCATACAAATATCAGCTCAAGAAGAACAGGGCTGAAAACTTTTTCTAGTGCATCCAACGCTTTTAAACACAAACAACGAAAATAAATGTTTGCAAATTGAGTGTACGGAGGCCGAAGACACCTGTATTCCATCCTAGTAAGTGTATGCTCATATAATCTCCTTTGTATACCGCTTACAGGCAGCTGTGGACACTGCACTCATACAAAGATTGAGTCTAAAATAAATGTGATCTCATGAATTAATGCATCTAGCACACGGTAACGCAAACCACAGAAGAAAACAAAATCTGTTACTTGGCTGACTGCTGCTGCTTTATGTTTAGGAGTTAATTCAGAGAAGATATTGCTGATCCATGAAATACCCTTAGAAATACATCAATAACTCCCTAAGCCCTGTACGGAGACAACCCCACAACTGCAGGAGTAAAACCGTTATCTCACTGTATGACAGCAGAGCTCAGAAAATTCCAGGTACGTGTCCCTAGGGTGCCAGTGGCAAGAAAGAAGCTTGCAAAAGCAACTGGTTACAGAGCCTGGAGCCTTGTCAATGTCATCAGACTGAATTTTGGTATATGAAAATTTTCCTCACATCACTGACCCTCTCATCCATCACAGAGGATTAACAGCAAAGGAAATTAGATCAGCCTTATTTAACTTCAATCCACGCTAGGTCCGCTCTAAGGGAGCCAGAAACCTGTACTCGGTAGACTCTCTAGTACCCCAAGCATGCCTCACGAACAGTTGTCCTTTGTCTTCAACACTGACCCTTAGCAAATGCCATCAGTTTCCTTAGAACATTTTGTTCCTGCAGCAAACTACCTGCCCAGCAACAATTTCTCCAGTCTTCCAAATCTTTCTAGCGTTAAGGAGAATCTCCAGTGAAAGAAACTACAACATCAATGTTTCCAAGTAGAGATAAATGCTGTACTTCACATCATTACGGATACATTCATAACGCCCATCAGAAAGGGCCAAGGCACAGGCCTGAGCAGCATCCCACCATCATCCATGAGAAACAGTTAGCTTGCTTTTGTCTTGGATGAACTGCACGTTCCTAGATAATGCCCAAGAATAGTTTTGGGAACACAGGCAAAAGTCTGTTCCCCATATGCAATTTGATTGCACCCAGCCTGCTCTTAAGACATGAGGGGGTGCTAAAGGCATTTAGCAGTATGAAGACAAACCACGCCATGCCAGTAGACCAAGGGAGCTGGGGACAACCTTTAGCCATCTTCTTTACCAGGTAGGACAGACAGCTACCTTTTCTTCATACCTTGCTGCACTGTTCAAAGTACGTGCATTAGAAACAGGTACTAGCCAAAGAAAATCATGTTCTGAATGTGCAGAGTTCAAAACTTTGTAATATACAGCTAAGCCTTAATAGACAGCACAATCTTCATTAGGAGGCTGAAGCAGTTAAAGAAAAGAGCATGCAATCTACTGACAGCTAGTGAATTTATGCTTTTCAACATCAGTGGGTGGGAGTTGCCTGTTGCAGTGGAAGGACAGGAGTCTGGTTCCAGGTTTTTGTCACAAACTACCCTCATTTCCTCTGCTTGGACATATTTAAAAACAAAGATCAGAAGAATATAAGCAAATGTTTAAAATGCAATTTATCACCAACGCTAGAAATAGTCACAGAACATGCTCCTGAATTTCTCTATGAGATGATGCACATCCGCCTGGTACAATGGGTAAAAAGAACGCTTAGTACCTAGTACAAGAAAAGGGTAAAAGAACACGTAGTATTTACCTTAAAAATTAGCACTTGTGCTGAGTAATACTTTTACTGCATGGTCAGCTTCAGTAACCACAACTTGAGACACTGCAATATTATGTAAGCTCAGTTAGAAACTTATTCAATACTTACTGGTGGTCCCCGTGGTCCTGTTGGACCAGCTTCTCCCTCTGGCCCCCGTTCACCCTGTTTCAGGGAAAAGAAGAACACAACAAATTTGAAAAGTGATTTTTTGCACAATGCAAAACTTTCAATTTTTCTAGATCTTTTGAATAAGATTAATGATCTTACCGATTTACCAGAATTGCCCATCAAACCTGGCAACCCAGGAGGACCTCTATTGCCCTGTTAGATAAAAGATGAAAAACATTAGCCAAGCCAATGGTTGACTGTTCCATTTTTAAATAAAAAATATCAGATCAATAAGGTCTAAAAAACCAAAATAAGCCTGTGTTCATTTAACTTCCACCTTTATTTTGGTTTTCATTTCACTTTCACCAAATTCCTTCTAACTTTTCAAAAGTCAGATTTCAGGTTTTTTTGTTGTTTCCATACTGATAAATCCCAAACAGACTTGATTGCTGCTCTCACATCACCTAAGGATTATATCATTCCATGTCATTTCAGAAGAAATTCACATCTCAAGCTAGTTTCCTTTTTCAATTGTTCAAAATTCAACTCAAACATTAGTGTCTGAAACATTCCCTATTCCCCATCATAAAATACCTTTTTTAAACCTAATTGCAATTGATGCTGCAATCTGATGCTATGCAAATAAGATTATGATCTTTGTGATTCAAAAAACCCAGGGCAGCTATAAATATTATTCTTATTATGAGATCCCTCATTTCAAACTGCAGCAAGGTATCCAGGTCACATGCCTCCTTCAGCAATGACTTCCACAAATTTTAAAGGAAATGGGCTTTTTTTAGGTGATATTTAATGCCTGGAATCATGAAATCCATATAATGTAGTAAAAAAATCATGAAAAAGCGCAGGACTAGAGTTGATAAAAGAACGTATTTAATTCTTTCAGCCAGAGGCTTGTCTCTTACCACAACAGAAACCTAATATGATTTCACTGAATATTTTGGAACTTGATAAGCACAAATACAGTATTATAAGAAAGTCAATACACAAAATTATTTGCGAGGGGGGCCTGGACTAGATGACCTTGGAAGGCCCCTTCCAACCCAATTCATTCTATGATTCTACTATTTACCTTTGGGCCAGAAACGCCTTTCACACCTGGAGACCCTGGTAAACCCTGAAAGAAATAACATTTACTGTGTTTATTTGTTGTTAAGAGGATGAGAAATGGTGTTTAAAAACATCTCTCTCCTGTTAAAGTATTTCTAGTCCTTTTGCTTGATATAGAAGCACTTTTATCCATTACTGGACCAAGCCTGAGTTCTCTCTATTTACGAAGTAATCGATAGGCAGTATTATTCCTACTTCATAAACTGGCAAAAGGAGCACGGAAATGTGAGGGGTTGTGGCTTTTTCTGGCTTAGACTAGAAAGAGGTTCTCAGTATTCTGAGACTGGAATTAGAGTTCAACAGACACTTTTTGAATACATTTCATCCCCTCCTCACTTCCGTGCAAAAGCCCATAGCAAGTATGCTCTTATCAAATTTTCTTCCAAGCTTAAGAGCTCACTCTGTATTACACATTTACTCCCCGTTCTGTTTTACTACAGCTCCTTCACTATATCCTCACAGCAATTACTCTCATAGCATAGTGTTTAGAAGAAGTTTCTATTCAGCTTTTGACAACTGAGACAGTTTTCAAACTCACTCAGTTAATGTGCAAGGATTACCTTCTAAAAGAGTCCATCAAGCACTAAGGACTCCCTGTAACTTCACCACAGGGGATACACTAGAAGACTTGCCCTCCCTAACCCCTCCAGAAAGAAGCATGAGCATGATGCACTCCAGATGTTCTGAGGCGGCAGAATACCAGAAGGAGACAATTGTTCATCTAAGGAACATTAGACTAGCAGGTCAGCTCTTCCCGCTCTCCCTGAGAATAGGTCTGGCCCTTGTCAATACAATGACACCAGCTCTAATTTTGGGGTCTTAGACATGAGAAACCCTAAAAGAATTGCATATTGGCCACAAACGTTCGGTAAGACCAAGTTCCTCACTATAATACCACAAGGAGTTTCAGGCTTTAGCGCAAAAGTTTTGGATACACATAGCAGAATTTCCCCTTGCATTACACACACTCTTCCCAGGCCTCCTGCTGAGGTTGTCACTAAATTACTCCAACATCAGCATCAAACCAACCTGTATTTGGCCTTTCTATGGTTTGAACTGAGTGTAACTTACAAAGATAAAATATCCGATACTTACTGGCAGGCCCTGAAGCCCTGCATCGCCTGGAGCTCCGGGTTTTCCTGGTTCACCCTGAAAAACACTGTAAGTTGTAATTTATGCAAATCAAAAACATTGAAAATTTTATTTCTGGAACACAGAGCTGGCATACTTTTGGATCTGTAGGATGGGAAGGTTCATTCAGTTACACCAATAATGTGCATAAAGCCATGGGCAGCGGCACAATAAAAAGCTACAAATGACTGAACAAATCTGGGGCACTATCAAAGCTCAGATATGTGCCAACTGTGCCTTACTTTTGCTCCAGGCATTCCAGGGATCCCTTCCCGGCCATCGACTCCTGGTAAGCCCTTGAAAGAACAAAAATGAAAATAAAATAAAATAAAAATGTATTGTTGAAGAGATCTTGCTCAAGCACTCTGGTATAAAAATTATCATGACATGAAGCAAATGAAAAAATGTAATATACATACAGGCTCTCCTTTAGGCCCAGGGAGACCATTTATTCCTCTTGTACCTTGAGGGCCCTAAGAATAATAATAATAATAATGATTTTTAAAAACTAAAATAAAACACATTGAAATGACAGATGCAAAGAATGTGAACACATACTCATTCAGATGAGCATTACTTTGAGAGTACCAATTATGCTGTATGTTTATAAGGTGTCGGTTACAGGTAACCTATGTTTGCAAGTCAACAGCTGAAATTTGTCTGTGCTCACCCTTTCTCCCTTTGGACCTGCCTCTCCCAGTGGACCTCTCTGTCCTTGATCCCCCTACAAGAAAAGAAATAAAAACAAAAACAAAACCAACAAAAACTATTATTTTAGCAATAAGACCAGAATAAACTTACCTGCATTTGTTAGCTAAAACCTCCAGTAAGTCAACAACAGTACACTTCACACTTGGCCAAAGCAGATACCTTAAATTGATACTGTATTTTAAAATGCAGTTTCTTAAAACTGCAGCTGACAGCTACCTGTCCTGTACAGGTTTTGTTCTAATGAATGAATATTTTCCTGTTTTAAACCTGAAAAATTCCAAGCCACTCTAATGCAGAGTAGCACTCAAAATCAAGAGGTAGCAATAACATGCTAACAGTTAAAATGTGTTCATCTACTGGGAACAGCAAGAGATTCTGGACTTGACATCACTGTCATACCATTTATTCATCTGTGGGGAATCAGTGGAATTGGATAAATCAGAGGTTTTTCTGATTTACAGCCACAAAGTTTCAGGAGTAACTGGGTAGACCCTGGGAAGCATTTGGTTAATGCACACTCCACTTACCGGTGCACCAGGAAGACCTCGAGGACCAGGCTCACCATCAAGCCCACGAGCTCCCTACAAAATAAGTAGATAACACAACATGAAAATGAAGTGCTGAAACACTAACAACCTGTGCTCCCTCCAGGTTTGCTGGGAGCTGAAAATTCTCTACAGCTGAGGGTTTTTTATAGCTCAAAGTAAAATAAAAACCCAAACACCACCACAAAGGAATTTTGGCAAACTTTTTTTTTTTTTAATCTGTGTTTGGTTTTTGTGGAATTATGAAGGTTTTGTGGCCTTTTTTTTTAACTCTGGAAAAATGTCATTCAAAAAAAACCACCCAGTTCATTCTCTAAAAAATCGTATCAGAGAGAGAGGATGTCAACTTTTTCATGCTACTTCAGAAAATGTCTGTGTCCTCCTTAATAATACTATTAGAATTATAATAGAATAATATTTTATTATGCTATTATAATAGAATAGTAATAGAATAGTGTTAAAATGTGAACAGAAATCAACAAGTGCAGTGCAGCTATTTTTATCACGTTTCAAGGAAACAATGTAATTGCTACTCTAATTTTAAATGGAGAGGAAAAAAATGTTTTCAAAAAGATTTACAGGGAATAAGGAACTCCTCTGTCAAACAGATATAGTCAATATTTCAAATAGACACAGCAAAAATATTTCCAACAGCACAAAAACACGGGCATCTAACTATGAAGAATTAGAAGATACAAAGGCCATGAAAGCAAAGTATGATAGTAACAACTGTGCAAATGTGTCCAAGAGGTTAGGAAGAATCACTCATGAGAGGATTCATAATCAGGCTAAATTTGATGTTTCTGAACATAGACAAACACAGAACAAGGTTTTTGTGATTTCATTTCAGGAGAAGGAAACAACTGCATGGTTGCTATATTTCACTCCTTCCAGAAATTTTTACCCTGTAGATTTAGCAAGATCATAAGAATAGAAATGTAACAGTCAGTTTTGAAGCAACAGTTAGAAACACTTTGATGAACAGCAGGAAAATTACCCGGCAAAGTCAGAGCCCATATAAACACGAACCACACTGACAGCAATTTAAGACACAAAAGATGCAAGACACAGAAAAATGGGAAAAGGACCAACTCTCAATAAAAAATTCTGACAAAAACTGGGACAGTGCAAGCAAAAAGCTTTGGGAAGATGCAATTCACAGGAGTGATTACTTAATAAATTTTAGCTTTAAATAAAATATGTTGTAGTTTATAACTGCCATAAATTGCTATCTTGCTAACTACATACTTGCACACTTTCCAAATCACTATAAACCCAAGGATCAGAGGAAAAGGTGTGAAGAGTATGTGTACTTCTTTAACCAGAAGGACCAAGTGGCCTTTCTTCCTACCCAGAAGTACAGTAGGTATAGAAATACAGCTGGCAGGAGACAAAAAATGCAGGGGAAAAAAAAAGAGGAATTTAAATAAGCTTTAAAAACATGCAGGGGTGTTCATTTTTTTTAATCCAGGCCATTTTATGGAAAGAAAGGTTAATACTTACTTTGGTACCTTTAGGTCCCACTATACCAGTTATACCTCTGATACCTAGGATGCCCTGAAAATGAAAAGTATATTCAAATTAGGCTTAAATCTTTTCATCAGAACTGTCCTAGTTTTCAGACAGAAGACTCGGAGTTCTACATGCTTTCTTTATGCTTATTTTAATATTTTATTTGTGCAAAAGGAGAAATCCAGCTACTTCTGTATTAGAATATTTAATTTATTTAGTAATTTGGTATTTTATTAACTTACGACTTTTTAAAAGAATAACAAAACTATCACGTGGAATTATCCAACTACACATATATCTTAAGGACTGAAGAAAAATATGGATTTCTCTTCTTGATTACCACAGAGTTGAAGCATTCTCCCTGTGCAGCCTGTGTAAGAGGAACACATGAAGGCCACATTTGCAGAAGTGCTAAATTGTTTTGAGTGGGATATAGGACAGATGCAGGAGAAAGGTACCTTCAGACTTTACAGAATTCTAGAGGCAGACAAAGTCAGGCCAGGTTTTTGAGAATACAAGTGCTAAACTTATATGCCCACCAGACCTGAGAGGCTGGACTGAGCAGATATCCTAGTGCAGTAGGATGCATCGTAACTAGCATCACTTCCCTCCAAAATACAGTCTCATGGGATATTTGCCTTCAATTTTTCCCTCTTCCTCAGAGTATGAAACTACATGACATGTCTCCTTTCTGCAGAAAGGCCAAACCCTCAGCCATAACATGTTTGCCCTGCAGCAAGAAGAATGCACTACAACTGTGTTAATCTAACAGCTTCAGGCACTTCAACTCAGCACAGGCAAACCTACTCCCTGACCAGACTCTAGATGGGCAGCCCTTTCACTTGCTCCTAACAAAGTTAGATGGTACCTTGCATGGAGCATTCAAACCTTTGTCAGCCCAAAACATGAGAAAAATCACGATAATGCAACGGTGACTACAGCAGCCTGACAAGGCAGAGGCCCACAGTCTAATCCTTGCTTCAAGATTAGAGATGGAAGTAGGCACACTGCAGTACCCACTGCTTTCTAAAAGGAGCATCTCTCCCAGAGGTAGCTTTCTTATGCAAGTCTTCTTGTCAATGCAATATATAAAAATGTTGGATTGCAGGTGCTGCTGTGGAGACCGGATTCCTAATCCCTTGTATGGATCTGAGACATTCATTTATGTAAGAATCACATAAGAAAATACAAGAGTTTACAGCTCCTCCATCTGTGCTTCTGAAGCAGTGTCTACCTTCTTTTGCATAGGTTGTCTATCTGACATCACTTTCTGCAGGTTATGAATCCTACATTTTAATAAGAAGCACTTCTTTAAAAACTTGTTCGTAAATTCATCAGCTGGTGAAACAGTGAAGTGAAATGAGTAATGCATTAAACAAACACAAAAGGAAAAGGAAAGTCAATCTCTAATTGGTTTTTAATTGTACTGTTATTTCACAGTGACTGAAGAACTGCACCAAACTGAGTTAAACGAATTGGTCCCCAAAGGCCCTTCAGACAGCAGAAGCTGCATCTTACACAAATGCTTTCTCCACACAGGGCACATGGGATACTTTTTTTTAACATCAAACAAAAGAAGGATTATACCCTTTCCTTTATTTAGTCTCAGTTCTTTCTTTATCTTTCTCTAGTCCTAATCTGGAGATTTATGTTGTCCTATATTCATAGAGAAATCTGTAATTTAAGATTTGGATGTCACGTGCATCAAGGTAATCTCCTTTTAAATATCACATCTGGGCACAAACGGCATTAAAGAAATTGTTTCACACCTACAAAAAAAGCATAAGACCTCACCAGAAAATAAACAATAGAAATTAAATGTGCTATGCCTATTTTTCTTACTCAGAATGACCCCTTTACTTTGTTCCCTATTGCCTGTTCAGCTGTTGTAACCATAAGAACTGCAAGGGAACAAGCTGAGGATGCATGTGCCAGAACAAAGCAGCCAAGCGAAGCAGGAGAAAAGAAAATAATTCCAAAACCATAGGTGTGATTGAAGGATGCTTCTTTGGTAAAAAGGCAGAAGTTAAGAAAAAAAAAATGAAAAAATGTGTTCTTCTATGGCTGCTACTTCATCTTCAGGTATTAGCTAGGCCTGAATTCCACAGTTAACCACGTTGGCTTTGCAAGGGCGAAATCAGTCAGCAAAATTACGAAAAGTAAGGCTAAGGGGGGAAAAAAAAAAAAAAAAAAAAAAAAACCAAAACAAACAACAACAACCAAAATACCCAAACCAAACCAAACCAAACAACCAACCCCAACTATTTGCACAACCTGAGCACAACACAAAGTTTAGGATATAAAATACTTTTTCAGATAAGCCTTTCCATAGAACTAATCAGAGCTTTGTGACAAGCAATAATGTAGCTTTTTGGAGGGACTTAAGTAATTCTACTTTCACTCACAGACAATAAGGCAGAATAAAAAGAATGGTGTGTGGAGATTTTATAGTATCTGTTTTCTTAAAATAAGAAAAAAAAAAAGATATGACATAATAAAGCAAATGGGTAACACTATGTAAGAGGAAATACTTTACTGGAGGGCCTTGAGCTCCCACTTCACCAATAGGTCCTTGGTCCCCTTCTTCCCCCTGGGAAAGCAAGAGGAACACATCAGAAGCGAATCCACGTCATGCATGTTGCTCTCTCATGGTAGGAGGTACACATACTATTTATATTTTATTATTTATTATGCAGAAGGTACATTTACTATTTCCTGTCACCATGTCCTGCTTGAAGGAAATCCAAATGAAGTCACCGTACTTCCTCAGAACATGGAATAGTCATTTAGGTTCACATTCCATTCAACCATTAGTCAAAAGGGTAATTTCAAAGCAATCCTGGTACAAAAAAAAGAGTAATGACATTTTACTCTTACTCTGTCATTCTTTTTTTCTTGACATTAATTCCTAGGTTTTTTGTTCTTTCAGACTAAAAGCGTAATGAAAGTATACTCATATATGTGAACAGACTGGACAAGCTCATAGCTCTGCACTGCAGTGCCACATTGCAATTCAGAATTTTTTGAAAATTAAAACGGTAAAATGCCTTATCTGGTCCATTTGATTAGATGATAACCTCTCTCATACAATGACAGTGCACACTGACAGAACGGCAGTACTTACAGCCAGTTTAATTTGCAAAAAAAGGGATTTTGGAGCATAAGACAACTGTTCAACAACCACAAAAAAAATAGGCAAGCTGTTTCTAATAAATTAATATTCCTTTCAATGTGCGTAGGAATAGACAGCAGAGTTTTTTTAAAAGCTTTTCTCTGATGTTTTTCCTCCAGCTTGGAAGCACAGACCAAGGTAGTGCAAATCTTCTCAATTTTTCTTACAAATACCTCAATACTAAACAAGGTTAACCCAACTGAAATGCCTTAGAAGAGTTCACATTTCACTCTTCAAGCTGAATCAGACTTGGCCTCTTCACTACAGTTACAGTCTTCTTTTTCTATGAAATCATACTGTGTCCTTTCCCTCTCAAACACATTTTTCCCTCTAATAACACCTGTCACTACTCAACTGTGCCACCAACCGATTTACTTGGTAAATCCACAGAATTCTTCTGCATTTATATGTTTGGAAGCTTTCCAATTAATAAATTTTACTTTGATTTTTGCCATGAGTTCCATAACAATTAAATTGAAAGATCAAAATAAAAAATTATGACTTCTGCATCATAATAAATACAGAGTACAGGTGAATGAGACTAGAGATACGCCTTCGGTTACACTGGAACGTTATGAAATGTAGTATCTCTTCATGCATTATGGTGAAACAATTCATAGTTGTAACACAAAATATAATACTATTTTTGAAGAAGAGGCTAAACTACTATTAACTTGCTAAAAACAACAGCGGTTTCCTTTTCTTTCTTTTTACCTTATAACCTTGTTTTCCTGGTTCACCAGACTCTCCTTTTGCACCTTTCTGTCCCTAAAATACCATAAATAAATACAGATTATTCAAAATTAAAATACTGAGCTTTGCGAAACAGACACAGACTCCTCAGAACTACCTTGCTATTCCCTCTGCAATCCCCATTCGTTACTACACCCTCACCTCTTTAATTAATGCCGCATATTAAGTGCCTTGTTCAAAAAGATCTGCTCCTGGACCTAACAAAGTTTTATTTCTATGCAGGTTAGTATTACTTCTGACGTTACGCCATACTAATTTCCACAGGCTAACTATATTTCTAGAAACCAGCAAAGAACATGTTAAAAAAAATATATCTTAGCTAAAATGAGCTCAAAAAGCATTAATTTCAATTTAGTATGTTATAGGTCTCCCAGGAAGAGAGAAAGAAAGAAAAAAGACTAAGGATCCAGGGAATATTTAGAGTTTCTGGAGTCAGATAACAAATGGTCCAGAAAGTGAATAAAGCAATCCTTCAAATATTCCAACCCTTTCAGGACCACACATAAATTTTATCCTTAAGATTACAGCAGCAGGAAAAGATTTCAACAACAACAGGTTATTTTGGCGGGCAAGCACTGAAATAGCTCCTAAACATCCCCACTGATGCAATGGTTTATGAAATTAACAGTGAACTGCCCTTTCGTCAAGCCAGCAATTACTTGCCTTAGTGCTTTGAGACAGCATCTCCGTAAGGAATGCTTGAACAAACAGGTTCTCTTACCTTCATTCCCATTAAGCCAGCATGTCCTGGGCGGCCAGGCGGACACGCGTTAGGGCACTGCAAAAGCATCCACATAAGTTACTACCACATAGGTTGAATAGGGTTGTCTGAGATTACTTAACAAAATGAATAAATAAATACATACATACATACATAAATAAGCACAACATGGACAACTGTCTTACCAATGGGTCACCATCTTGCAGGCCAATTGTTCCCTAAGTTAAATTAAATTAACCAAAGTCAGTAAAAGAGAAATAAGCACACCTGCTTATTATCTGTTAGACAACATAGATTACGTATCAAACAATATAGTCATCAGGCAAACCAGAAAATACTACTATCTAAAGCTGCAATAAGAAGTATAATTAACCAAAGGATCTCTGACATGAACAGCACCTAAACGGTAGGATTTTACTGTAGGACTTTTCTGAAAAACAGAAAAAATATTTCTGTTTTTTAAGCTACCTAAAAGATAATTTCTATTAAATACAGGGCAAATCTATCCAAACCCCAGGAATTTTCAACAGAACGCAGGACAATTTCTTTTACTTTTACTTTTCCAACTTACTACCACTCAGATTCAGATCTTTACAGAGAAAATAATCTTCCCACAACAGCAGTATTGGCAGACAAGTGAGATGTCTGGCAGTTAATGGAATTGCAATAAACTAGTGACCAGCATACAGCGAGGTGGACTCCATGGGGGGAAGGCTATTCCTCACATTACTTCAAATGCCTGACGGAAGCTAACGGGAGGCTTATGAGGCACAACAGGGAGAAATATGATTTCACAGCAGCAGCTGGGTTCTCTAAAACCCAGTGGGAAGGAGCATGCTGTTTCTGAGAACAGCACAAGGCAGTTTAACGAATGAGCTGGTCTCCTTTTATACAGAAGGATTTTTTTAAAAGCTCAGTTTGGGTCCATAATGTCATCAGCTGGAGAGGGATTATGTCACTTTAGAAATCTAAAAAAGACTATCAAGGAATAGAAGCAGCATATGCAATTACTGAAAAGTTTTTTTTTCCTTGTTTCCTAAATACTATTCTCCATTTTACCATTCATATTTTTTACAATGCCTCTGCCACTTCTCTGGCAACTTTCATGAGAACAAGAAACATGGCATAAATAAAGCATATTGGTTTAGGGTGTGTCCAGCAGAAGACCAATACAGCTTTTAAAAAGCCATTAGTATGACACATGTTTGTGTTTCAGAGCACCCGGCCCCCAATGTGTCTGCAAAACGCTCTGCTTATCTCTCTGGGCAAGTAAATAGCCATAAGACAAAGGCATAACACACATCCCTCCTCCCAAGAGGCTCAATCCCCTAAAGAGGCAAAGCATCAGTGTAAAATTTTCTTCTATCCCTTGCAAGCAGCAGGGCTGGTTGCAAGAAAGACACCAGAACTTAACCTGCCTGGGAGCATATATTTCTGGCTCATGAGCCAAATACTCATTTTTTTCACCTCTTACAGAGAAAAGTCTGCCTCTGCTGAAGTACTACTGTTGAGGCCCAACAACAACTATATTTACAGTAATACCATAAATCACAGGAAGTTTAAGAACTGTAAAAGTTGCAGTTTAAGGGCATTTGCAGAAATGGGAAGATCGTAGAATCATAGAATGGTTTGGGTTGGAAGGGACCTCAAAGATCACCTAGTTCCAACCCCTCTGCCATGGCAAGGACACCTTCCACTAGACCAGGCTGGCCATCCAACCTGGTCTTGAACACCTCCAGGGATGGAACACCCACAGCCCCCCTGGGCAACCTGTTCCAGTGTCTCACCACCCTCAGGGTAGAGAATTTCTTTCTAATTTCCAACCTAAATCTACCCTCTTTCAGTTTGAACCCATTCCCCCTTGTCCTATCACTACAGGCCTTTGTGAAAAGTCCCTCCCCAGCCTTCTTGTAGGCCCC
Source organism: Eurystomus gularis (assembly GCA_013400335.1). Classification (NCBI taxonomy): domain Eukaryota; kingdom Metazoa; phylum Chordata; class Aves; order Coraciiformes; family Coraciidae; genus Eurystomus; species Eurystomus gularis. The sequence goes on along the minus strand of VZZY01018543.1, from coordinate 73,400 downwards.
CTTCAGATACTGTAAGCTATCATGACGGAAGTTACACAGTTTGCATTTCAAACTATCTTTTATAACCATAAAGACTAGAAACTTGCTTTCTAAATGGAAGATCAAATACTGATATGATTAAATGAGTTGCATCTCAGGCTTCGAACACAAGCCTCTAGACATGATGAATTAATCCTGAAGTCCGTATTCAGCTGTAGGACTGGAGTGGAAGTTTTGCTCAAGCAGCAACAATACACAGTTCAGACAACAGCACATATCAAAGGCAATCACTTACTCGAGGTCCTGGTGGTCCTGGTGGCCCTGGTGGCCCTCTTTTTCCTGGATCTCCCTAAAAAATGGGAAAATAATTTTGTTGATTCATAATAATAATGACAACCAGCAGTTACATATTCATACAGTGAGAAATTAAGTAGCTACAGAAGGACAAGGTAGGTAGCCAATTAAAACATCAAACCACAAAATGGCTCCCACAATAGCATGACAAAATTTATTTTTTAGTAGAATGGGAGCCATGTTGTGGAATAGGAGTCACAAAACACCAACACATTTTCAGCTGCTTTAGAAAGCTGAAACATCTGACCACAGGATCATCTATTCACTCTCTATCTTATAACTGCTAATTAAGTTCTGGATTAAAAGAATCCTAGTAACTGGCAAAAATGCTCTAAGCAGAGAGGAAAAAATTCCCCTTTTTCAGAGCCCAAGATGAATTTACCAAGTTAGAATCTTCTGTTTGTGAAGTTTTGATCTCCAGTACTTTCAGAAGTACTTTTAGACAACACAGAACCCCTGCAAATTATTTTTTACTGAATGCTTCTAATTGAAATAAATCTTAACATTCTGACAGGGACCACCTTTTAACTTAATACTGTCATTTCAATATTATTTGTGATATAGTATTAAATCACACATGAAACAAAAAAGATGAATATAAAAAAAAAATTCATTAATTCTCACAATGCATGAGCTATAGAACCATAGGTTTAAAAACACTAAAAAGAAATTTATTTTCCACACAATGTATAATTACATTGTGGGACTCCTTATGACAGCATGTGGCGGAGGCCTGTGATAAAAATGGATTCAAAAAGGGATTGACAAAGGAAGATAGGCTAATATGTAGCTATTGAAAAAGGCAGCATAGACCAATTTCGGATTCAGGCAGTCTCCGAACTGCCAACTGCTAGAACGTGGGGTATTATGATAGAAAAATGTCATTTTACAAATAGCCTGTACGCTTCCCTAGGTATCCATTACTGCCCTTGCTACAGACCAGACAGTGAGCTAGATGGATCATCTTCTGAAACATACCGGCCGTTTTTAATATTCTTTTTTATACTCGTTTATATGACTTAGCACATCACGCAGGGAGAGGTATGCATTAAAAATCAGGCTTCTTTAAACAACATTTTAATGCTATTTCAGATTTCCAGCAAAATATTAACAACTGGTTTCAGTTTGCATTTCAGCAGTAAAGTACAGAGTCAAAATATGACTGTGTTCAAACTTAAGTGCACAGCTTAGCACTCGAGGGCTAAGATGGAGTCCCACTTAAAATGAGACTAAGGAGAAATACTGAAATGCCATGTTCACTGATACTCAAATGGGAAACAAATAGTATGTGGTCATGTACCACAATGTATTTGTTACATATTCATAGCAAAGCTAAAGGTCTGCATGCGATGTTAAGTTTTACATTTCCTGTATTTCTGACAGGTTTGCTTTTTGATTTAACTTTCCTTGAATAAGAGGAGAAATAGACACTATATGAAACGTGTAATTCTAATGTAATAGGTGACCCTGACTTTGTGCTATTCACTGTTCCTTTCTCTGGTGAGTTTCAGTCTTCCCTCTACTAGTGATCACTGCAGAAGAAAAAAAAATGTGTTTTCAATGCTATTATAACAGAAGTAGTGTTTAGACAGCATAGTAAAGATTAATTTTTGCTGTAAGTACCTTCTAGCAACTGAATGAACCTACGTTTTTAGCAAATACAATACTACTTACAGGTGGACCAGCACGACCTACTTCCCCAGGAAGTCCTGCTGCACCAGCTGGACCCTATAACAACCAAGGTAAATAGTAACTTTAAAACAACACAATACCTCTATAACAAGCACCCAAGGAGTGAGAACACGTAATTCTCTCAAGACAACAAACTATGCCTTCAGACATCAGTATTTTTGCCCCATATACCACAGACAGAAGCACCCTCACTAGTAGCCCAAGAGGGCACACATAACAACAGGATTAAAACAGTCTCTTTTTCGACCAAATTACTTATTATTACAGTATAATAGCTTTATTGAATATTTAAACAGATTCATTAAACAGTATATTTACAAATTGTTTAAAACTATACTTACAGGTGGTCCAAGAAGCCCCTTGCCCTGTGAAATACAAAAAAAAGTCAGAAATGTGGGTAGGGTTCCACACCTAGTCAAACTGTTTGCCAAGAACAGAGTGTTTAAGATAAAATGGTACAAAAACCCTGATGTTTGATTCTGCAAAATGATTTTTTGAACTTGTTTAACTAATGTTAAATATCAATATTATTATTAGGCAATCAATATCCAGAGAAAAACTAAATTATTGATTACGTTGCCTTGCAGTAGCAATTATTTACACATATTTACAAACTTCTAGAAAGGAACGAAGACATTAAAGCCTTTAGGTTTAGCTGATTATCAAGTACCATGATAAACACATCTATGCTACAATCACTTCCCTCTAACAGTGCATTTAAATTGATTATAAAAGAGAATTTTATCTTTTTTTCCCAGTGCTTCCCCAAGGCCAAATCCATTAAACTAGCAGTTTTTGCTAATTAGAAAGAACACCAAACTGCTCCTGTTTAAATTTTCCATCAGGATTGCCCTGAATCATCTTAATGAAAAGTGCCCAAGATACAAAAGTGTTTCTGCCTATTTGGACAATTCCCTCCCTCTAAGAAAACACATCCCTCAGACTTGCATTACTAAAGCAAATGGATCACTTTATGGAGAATAGTGTCAATGATGTGTATGAAACACTGGTATATAAAAAACCACAAACATACTTCAATCTACAGATTTGATGTTATAAAGCGCCTGGGCTGAGTGGAATTTAAAAGCCAGGGAATATCATACCAGGATTGGGTCTGCAAGGTTGTCTTTAGAAAATTTGGTATAACCCAGGGAATATTTCAAGTTTTTATCAGAGTCATTCCATTTTAACCACTTAATATACTGCAGAAAGTAAACTTTTTCACCTTGCATAACCTACCTAATTCCTTTGCTATTAATTCCTTTGCTATTCCTTAACACTCCCATCATTATATTATGTATGCTTATATTTGACTATACATATCAAACTTTCACCATAATAGTATAATACCACCTGCCACTCAAAGAAGGAAACCAACTGCTTGCAGGTTCTCATTGGAGTACTCCTTGCTAACGTGCCCTTAACAGTGGCAGGGAAAGTTGGAGATAAGAAACAGCCACAGCTACTGAGTCCAGCCCACACACAGGCCCAGGAGAAGTGTGTGTGTGTGTGTGTCTCCCCTACTCCATTGCATCTCCTCACCCTCCTAATTAGAACCCAAAGAAGCAGGGGCCGTCCCCCAGCAATCCATGCCTTCCCTTCACCCAGCTACTCCATCCTTCTGGTCATGAACCCCCTACAAGCAGACCAAGTTGCAGAGTTGAGAGCTCCAGCACTGTAAGAACCTACACAGAGCAGTTAAGGATTCCAAACAGCTGCCCATGTTCCATCTCTGCATCGTAAAATGGGAAGCCTCTCCACACAGCCTGGAACTGCAGCCATACATCCTCAGATGCCTGCTGCTTGCTCTGGAGGTGCTTATCTGATCCATGGAGCACATGGAGTGCACGGGCATGGGCAGTAACCCACAGTCTGTAACAACCTGGTTCAGAGACACTTGCCCTGTAGATCTGGCAAGTACCTCCACATCATCAATGCAGTCCTGCCATCATCAACTACAAAGAGTCACATGCCAGTATTTGTATGTGTACCCTGTGCCAGAAGCTGTGCTCTAGTAGACCTTAAAATATTTTAAATTTCTCTATCACCAAGTATATTCAATCCTACTGATCTGTCAGATCTGCCAAACGCTAGCAACGTATCAGATAATAGAAAAGTTACAGGGAACTTTAACAGAGAAAATGGACTGAAGGGTGTAACACATGCACCGAATGTAGCAGCCCCAGGTCCATTAACCAGGGTCTGATCAGAGACATCAGCATATGTGGTGGTAAATCACTTGAATTAACCACAAGTATTCTACTAATCTTGTAAATCTGTCATTTGAGGGACTATCTGCCAAAGAGATGAGTCAAGGAGAATAATAAATTAAAACTACATGATGAAGCAGGGAAAAAAAAAAAAAAAAACAAAACAGAAAAAGAAGGAAAGTAAAAGGAGATAACTGAGAATTGCCAGAATATGTTCTGGAGAAGAAAGGGTGCAGAAGCAGAAAAGATACTGGAGATACTTAATATTCTTTCTTTCAGTTGCCCTGAAGTCTAACTTGACCAATAAATTCCACTGGATGAGCTTGAAAAACAGTGATAATAATTTCAAACTAATTAATGTTGTAGCCAAGACTCCTGACTTTCTGTTTGCACTGAGCATTTCAAGAACTTAAGCAGGGAGTTTTTTGTGAGAAATGAAGTCTTTGGATAACCATCCAGAGACTACTCCACTTGCAAAAGGCCACTGACTTAATTCAAAGCAGTGCATAATTACACCTAAATACTCAATTAATCATGTAATTAGTATGCAGACTCATAAGTGTGCTCACTATGTTTCTAGTAAACAAGGTCTCATGGATCAAACCAAAGACCTGCAGAGGTTAAACAGCCCCATTACTTCACACTTGTAGTAAAAGAACTAGGGAATCTGAGAATTTGAGAATTAGAAACATCACGCTCCAGCACTACCACCTCTATACTTTTTTTTTTTTTTTTTTTTTTTATTTTTNTTTTTTTTTAATTAGGTTTCACTACTTTAAGTTTAATCTCACTGAAGGTGAGATGACTGGTGTTGGCCATTTTAAGAAACTTCTAGTGACTGCTCTGTTCTTGAGAACCTTAAAGCCATTCATCAAAATAAATGGAATTTCCCCAAGAGGTTTATTTTGAGCATTAATCTTTCCATGTGGAATCAGCATGTATGAGTTAACAATCACGGAGCTGCAAAATCAAACACTAGGCTTCTTCCTATAACGTGAGGTTAAAGGATTAACCTTAACCTTAATTCCAAGGGTAATGGCATGAGGCAACTAAGTACATCCATCTTTTCTTCACCTTTATAACTAAGAATTCTCATTTCCTCATTATAAATATTCCTGCAGATTCACCTTCAAAGACAAGGTCCAGTTGCTTATTAAGCAGAGGCAGAACAACTCCAAAGGCAATCCCTACTGAGGTTCACTGAAGCGTCAGCACCTTACGACTGAAAGGCTCAGGGGGTGAAAAAAAGAAACAAACCAACAAAAAAACGCTAAACTTTGAACAACAGTCCAAAATCTCATCAGATTTATTGCTTTTACAGTCTCAAAATATAGTCACAGAAGACCTGAATCAGGTAAGTGCTGCTCTGAATGGAATCAGCATTCTACCTTGGCAAGTTGGTCCAGTTTGCTGCTTTCCCATAGTAACACCTCTTTTAAATTGAGATTAACCCTCTTTACATATATTTTATATAGCCACTTTTTCTCAAGCTCTTAAATCATTCATTCTCACATTAGTCTGTTAATGGTGAGGTAAAATCATGTATATTTTCCCCAAGTCAGTTTTTCTTTCAGTTGACAGGCTAAAATACTACAGTATTTTAACCCAGTATTTCAGTAATTCAGTTTTAATTCCTCCTTTTTCCCTCTCCCATAATAGCTCTTTTCATGTACACTTTTTTCCATATCTGACAGAGTTAAGCTGTCAGCTGCACATTTTAAAATGCATTGCAAACAACCTATACATTATTTCCCCATCGTCTTGACAGAAAAAAATGAAAATAAACAAAAAAAAACCTCAAAAAGCCTCAAATCCCTAACAGAAAAATGTAGGGCTTTCAGTCTACTTGGAAGCTACCTCTGTTCTGCTATTTTCCTTGACTAAATTTAGCGCATATATTGAGTCTACAGATTGACCAGTCATTATAAAAGCCTTACCTATTTACCAGATTTTCAGGTAAGAAACAACACCCATGAAAATTAAACATAAATGTCCATGTAGAACGATTCATCTTAAGTTTGAACATTTCTATAATGTAACATCTTCATGAATAACATTATCATTTTGTCTCTGGCCAAATATCAAAATGATTGTTTAATATAAATTTAATGAAAGTTAATGGGACAGGGACAAAAATACAAAGAGTCAAACATACAGAATTTCACAGCACGGAGTGCTATATCGGAATACAATGCCTCTATTTAATTCCAATAACTTCTCCAAAAATAATCTGATTCTTAATTAAATTTCAATTGTGTACAGCCCTATTACAATTTCATGCCAGTCGTCTTGTTCCATTGCTAATTTTCCTTGAGTTTTTTCCTGGTTTCCTATATAATCTATGTGCCAACCATCATTCACTTCTTCAACGTTGTAAAATTCCTAAAATTCACAATTATTTTCAGCCCCTAAAGATGGATGTTAAATCCATCTGCATGCCAACTGGAACAGTACTCTTCACGTGTCCTTTCTCCTATTTTGTCTTGCTTTCACAGGGAACAAGCACAGGAAGTCCCACACAGCACTTGCACTTCAGTGATCCCATTTAAACACATGGCAAGGAGCTGAAAGAGGAATAACTGTAGACTAATTTATGTAAATAAAACACGGGCTCTTCCATCTCTATGGCATTCTCAAAATGAGATGGAAAACAACAGTATGTATCCAAAGTTTTGACCACATCATGCACACTCATTTCTGTAATATCTGCACACTTTGACAGAAAGGTTTCTTAACGTACTATAATATTTTATGAGTTCTTTGAAACCTCAGAAATAGTTCCTGGCTTTTGTTCACTACATCTAATGGTAAGAATCCTTCATATTGATCCTTAAGGTCTAAAAAGCCTCTTTATATACTACATGTATTACTTACTGGAAGTCCACGAGCACCTGGCAGTCCTGGCTCACCCTTTAAAAGAAAAAAAATCCAAGTTTTTCAAGGGGCATAAATAAGAAGTTTTGCAAGCAACATCCACAATGATGCTCTCACCTTTTGGAGGCTGCCATTTAGTGGACATGCTCTGCAAGTATTATTCACTTCATTAATGCTATGATGGTTTCAGCGAGACTTGACAGAAAGGAAGGACTTTCTGAATATTAAAAAGATGCAGTCTGAGGCCTTTACCCCACCCCCCTACCCCC
>VZZY01018543.1:9669-60768 GCA_013400335.1 Eurystomus gularis | reverse complement strand
CGGTGGCGGGCAGGGCAGGGGCAGGACAGGGACTGGGGCAGGACAGGGGCAGGGGCAGGGCAGGGACGGGCAGGGGCAGGACAGGGGCTGGGGCAGGGCAGGGCAAGGCAGGGACGGGCAGGGCTCTCACCCGGGCCGGCAGCTCGCCGCAGCCTTCGCGTTGGGGTCGCAGGGGGTCGCAGTGAATCACCATCCATTGGATTTCGAACTGGGAAAGGAGATAAAAGATCTCGTTAAACCGGGTCAGGGGGGCACAGGGTGTAACAGGAGGAACAGCGGTCAGCTAACGGCTTGTTTTAAGAGGTAGGTATGTAATGATAAAAGCTGCGGGAGTATCGGAGAGCTCAGCCCAGAGCAGAGCTCTACCCTGCGCTCCTCCACCCCTGGCTGTGGAGGTCTTCTAAAGAGAGGGCATAAACCTACCGAGGGATTTAAAGAGAAGGTGAGATTCTTCATGTGTCATTTTTTACGTGTTCTTTATGAGCACTGGCACTTTCTCCCTCCTGCTATGTGGAGATTTTATTAGGCACACAAAAAGATTTTTTAGTGAGTGGATAGTTGTGCCCATGAAGAACGGTAGGTCTGAGAAGAGAAACATGGTCTAAGTGTAAGAAGTTCAGAAAGTAGGATTATATGCATACTGGCAAAAGTCTGCAACTGGGTCATACACGTCTGTGAAATTTCACATCTTCTTTGAACCTTTGTGTTTGGCACTGGAAAATGACACAGGACTAAGGCAAGCCTCTTCTCAGAAAACTGCAACCGAGACTCGCTTGATGTGATGTACAGATTAAAAAACGTACCCTCTGCTGAAAGTTACTGAATAGTTCAAACGTACAGCTTCAGAGGTATATCCATTGATATATAATGCATCATGTAGAATTTTAAGCACCAGAAGCATATTAAATGGTGCATATTTATTGTATCTAGGTTTTACGGTCTTGGGCTGTTTTCCCTTCCCATCGTGCATAATATCCGTTTGGCTTATGAACCACTAATGAGTAGTTTATCCAGAGATTTCTCGGGTTTATGATAAAATTCAGAGGCTCCTATTCCTTTCTTTTCATTATGGATGGCTGAGGAGTTAGGGGGAAAGAAACTTTTGGGGATTTTTTTTTCCCTCTTACAACATAGAGCCTAGTACAGAAAAGACTCTGATTTTTTTGAGACACTGAAAATAGAAGTGAATGTCCGGGGGCTTTTACTTCTTATTTCTTTGGTTCTCTGAGTCTTTCTTACTCTGTTGAGTAGCTCACCACCATCCCTCCCACAACATAATGTCTCAGTGCTTCCTGGCTGCCTTCTGTGCTCCCTCTGGGATATATCATTGCTCTCTTAAATTCCGTAATTGATGGAGAAGGCAGACTGTCATTCTAAGATGCTTTCCTCTCCCACCCCCCTCCTTACATTGACTTAGTTGCATATTGACTGCTAGAGCTAATAAATGTTTTGAGCCTGCAGTCCTTTAAGATCTCTGCAAGACAGCCACATTTCCACGAGTTGCTGCTTTGGTTTTTTTTGCTCTCACCTTCACCACTTCAGTGCTGCCACTCGTGAAACCCTTGCTATCACATCTCTACTGTTCTGTTTGCCTTTGCAGCCATCACAGTTTCCAGAGTGCTGAGACTAGAGCACAAAAGAGGTAGTAGTCTCATTTCTTTTACCTGTTATCTGACACCACTATCTGTGAGTCGATTCTCCACCTGCTTTACCCAGTTCTCATTTTCCAACCTCTCCCAGTCCTTAATAATAGACAACTGAATGTCATAATATACATATAAAAGAACTGAATGTATACTAACCTAATACTTCAAGGCAGCAATACAACAATAAAAATAGGAGGGTGTGTGGAATCTGAAGATGAGGATTTATAAAAAGGCATTAAAATGAGATCAAATTATACTTATATGATCATGTATTTTATACCATATAACTAGATTCTAAGTCCTGAGTCTCTACATTATTCGCCTCTGAAGCTCGCTTGCAAAGGCAGAGGTCGATAACTGACTCTAAAGCAGTTTATAATCTATTTCTGATTTAAATTAAGATAGAGGTGGTTTTAAGTGACAATTTCTACTTTTTCAGTCAGCCTGTTCAATATTAAATCAAAATCATATTAAATAATATTAAAATTGAAAAGTCATCCCTTCAGTAGTTGGGAAATACCATAATTAAAGTTACCTGTATGTAATCTGAAATGGTGTGATTCCACACTTCTTTCCTTAAAACTGTTCCCTCATTCACAGGATCAAATGAGCAAGGCCATGGAAATGGTAAACTGTAAGTTTGAAAGTAAATGAGGCCAAAGGTAGTAAAAAAAAGAAAGGAAGGCTTTGTGGGAGAGGCAGACATGCCACTGAATGATCCTTTTGCTTCATTATTCTTATATAGCCCTGACAAATTATTTCGATAAAAAAGCCACATTAGAGATCATCCTGCATGGGGCAGGAGGAGGGAACTGGACACCTGAAACGATGTATCTGGGTACAGATTATGCAAAAAAGCTGATCGTTAACAACCATAACTAATCAAAAGTCTTGAGCTGTGCTTTCAGCTTCCTATGGTACAAAATGTGTAAACACTGAAAAAATGACTTGGGACATACCTCCAGCAGCCAATGTCTGCATCAGCACATTCTGACTTTTTTATATAGATAACCACTGGCTCTTTTTTTGTTTTGTTTTGGGATTTTTGTTTTTGTGTCTGTCTGGGTTTTGGCTTCTGTAAGAAGGTGAGAAAGATTTGAGATGATAAAATGGTAATGACTGGGTTTTGTTAGGCTTTGATGCATGACTGTCCCAGTGCCAATATCTGTGTTGTAAGGGAATACTCTCAGCAAAACTTTATACATTTTTAAAGTTTGAACCCAATTTTTGAACTTTGAACATAATCAATATTAAAACAGAGATAAATTTATTAATGACATTATAAAATGTGATTGCTTGCTGCAGTGGGAACTTGTCTCACTGAGCCAGGAAATCTTTTTAGTGTCTCATGTGTTTTCTTCCAATGCTCTTGAGTGGCCAACCCATCATGTTGTTTTGTTCAAGAAGGGATGGGAGTGGTGAGCTTTAAGCAAGGCCTGATACTCTTTAAGGCATACCAAAAAAGTCTGAATAAATGAGACAGGCATCCTTTGCAGAAGAAATACCTAGTATTATTAACAAAACACTGTACCATAATGTAAACGTAAAGGGAGTTGAAATATTTTGAACATGCAGCTTTAATTTGGCCTTTCTTAGTTCGCAGTTGCTTAGTCACGCAGCATTATTTATTTTAAAATACACTGTGGTTGCTCTGTAATTTTTTTGCTTAGAGCTTTCGTTACTGTTTTGAGGCTATATAAAGCAAAATTTGGGACGAAACCTGTTCTCTGACTTTTTTAAAATTAAAAATAAAACTCTTTTGTTGACAAGGTAGTAAAAGGTGTGATTGATCTCCCATTGACTTAGGAGAGATGAGAGAAGAGCAAATATGACCTAGCCTTGCTGTCAAGGTACCTTTTCTCTCATTGATATTTTACAAAGAGCTTGCTGATTATGTTAAGCTGATTTAAAGGACACCGCTATAGTTCAAGGCCAGGTTGGATGGGGCCTTGAGCAACCTGGCCAAGTGAGAGGTGTCTCTACCATGGCAGGGGGGTTGGAACTAGATGATCTTGGCGGTTCCTTCCAACCCAAACCATTCTATGATTCTATGATTTTGAAGATGTCTCAAGAAGATTTCTATCAATATCAATACAAAGCATTATTAAGAATAAAGTACAGGCATAAAGTTCTCAGAAATTAACATCAGATATATCAGGGGTAATCACAACACAAAGTTGTTAAAATGTAATCTTTTAGGAGCTACAGATGTTTAAGACCCACAGGTCAATATTTATGACATCCATTTTCCAAGATTCCTGCAGGATTTCCATTTCATCTTGATGTCTTGGACAGCACAGATAGAACTGGATTAGCTGTGTCTGTCTGTTCCCTGTTTTGTCCTTTTGGGTTCTCTGGAAATGCCTGCAATGCCCACAGCTTGGCACACCTCAGTATCGGCTATGCAATTCAGTTGTCTCACTAGTGCTTTAGATGAGAGAGGTAAAGCTTAAGTAAGATGTAAATGAGACCTAAATATCTAGGGTAGTATTTTCAGTATAGCATGAGTCACAGGGAAGCATTTAGCATTACCATAGGCTTTAAGAGAACCGAGACCCTCAAAGCACGTTTGTAGGTCCCTTCTGGGAGAACTGGTTCCCTGTGCCCCGCTGGGATCTTGCTGCCTCGGGGATGATTCAGCAGAAGACGTCCCTTCAGGGGAAGTACAACTCAGCTAAGCAATTTTCAGGCAAAGGTTTTCAATGGTTTGTCATCAATAATATCTGAGACTGCACCTTGAGTACTGTGTCCAGTTCTGGGCACCACAGTACAAGAAGGACATTGAGGTGCTGAAGCAGGTCCAGAGAAGGGCAACGAAGCTAGTGAGGCATCTGGAAAGCATGTCTTATAAAGAGCGATTGAGAGAACTGAGGCTCTTTAGTCTGGACGAAACTGAGAGGAGACCTTATTGCTCTCTACAACTACCTAAAAGGAGGTTGTAGCGAGGCTGGTGTTGGTCTCTTCTCCAAAATTACTAATGATAGAATGAGAGGAAATGGCCTCAAGTTGTGTCAGAGGAGGTTTAGATTAGATATTAGGAAGAAATTCTTTACTGAGAGAGTGGTTGGGCACTGAAGCAGACTGCCCAGGGAGGTGGTGGAGTCACCATCCCTGGAGGTGTTTAAAAAACGAGTAGATGTAGCACTTGAGGCTATGGTCTAGCGGCTAGAGAGATGTTAGGATGAAGGCTGGACTTGATGATGCTGGTGGTCCTTTCCAACCATAATGATTCTATGATTCTATATCTGTGTTTGTTCTATGGGAAGTCTGCTATCGAGTCTTTGTCCATTTGTTAAGTGATCAGGAGTAAACCACACATATTTAAACATATCTGCTTCTAGAGCTATTTTAACAATGTTTTATCTATGTTCCTACATCTCTATAATGGGGTTTTAGAACTTCACTTTCCTTGCATCTTTTTTCAAAGCCTTAGAAGTGTACAGCAATTATGATATTATTTGAGTTCCCACAGCAAGGGTTCAGCCTTCAGAATGTGAGATTTCACAAGGTGAAAAAATCAGAGAGACATGGCTTTTTACAGTACATGGACACAGTCTCTTCTAGAGTATAAATTAATCCTTGTTCAGCAAATATTGATAAGCAGCTTCCTCTTACAAGTGATGTAGCTGCTCTGATCTAGTTAGCAGCATTAAATGTCAATTAAATAGGATCACTTCTAGCAAAGTGTCTAGTGTGTATTATAAGAAAATCAGGGTAATGCCTCTGAAATCTGGGAAACTAACGCAATATATATAGTCTTACAGCAGTTAATCTTTGAGCAGTAAGCAATGAGTGCCCTTACATTTCTATAACATATACGTGATTTAGGAAGTAAGTTCCTTTTCAGTTTTGAAATGATGATATATCTTGTATTGCTTAGAGTTTATAGTGGATTATTTGGATTACTTTTAGATAAAAAGAGCTGTTTTCTATTTTTATCTAAAAAAAAGATAAAATGCAGCTGTAAACCTGTATAAAAACTTGCCCTCCATAAAACATTCCAGAAATCCTGGAATAAATCTTTGTAAAGGCTCAAAGGCAAGCTGTAGTTTCTGCTGGAACTCCATTATTCTCTTAGGCAATCATAGTAACAACAAGCAATAAACAATCTCTTTTAAAATGACATGTATTAAGTGCACCTATAAGAAGTCGACCTATTACGCAAGATAGATAGATAGAGCACTCAGAATACTGCAAAAATGAAGAATAGGAAACACATAATTTACGTCCTTTAAAAACTATACCACTGGAAGTAATATACTTTACCAATGCCTGGAAATAAATTAGAAATTGTGCCTGGGACATATTAAAAAAAAAAACAAGACTGTTGAGATGTTTAAACTGAATATAGTCAAACAACTTAAGGATAAGTCTAAAATATCCCTGAACAAGATTTATTTACTTGATTTAAAAAGAAACTAAATGCATAGGCTGAAACAAAAACTTGTGCAACATAAAGAGCCATTTAAAAATTATTGGTCCATCAGATTGCATAATTTCTTTATCATGATTTTAGAGAATATGTTTTTCCTAAATCTAAGTTTTTATAACACCCATTTGCATCACTACCATTGTCATTTTTGGCTTTGTAGCACATGCCATGCAATTCAATCTAGTGAGGCCTATGTCAAAGCCACAGTTCTGTCTGAATTAAAGTGTATTTTTAGACATCCAAACTCAGTTAAAAATTTAATGTGATGCTTACCTTCCTCCTTCCTTGATAATTTGTTCCAGTGCTTCGTTATACTTTTTTATCAAAAAAATGCACATAATATTCCTGTTTTAAGGCTTACCTTATGCAAATATTTGACTTTTTTTCATAAAATACAGTAAATTTGACTGAATACTCCCAGAAACGTGCTGAAGTATTTTGCACAGTACGTACTTAAGCACTAAAAAGTACTTCATCCCATTTTGCCCTTTTCTCCTTGAAGAAGGGTGTCCTACACTTAACCTAACTTCACAGTGGTGCCTAACGATGTGTGTGCTTAAACATAGATGGGACAGATCTTAATGCCAGATGCTCTTCGCCCCCCAGATGCCTGAAGATCCTACGGTAATCGGTGTTGCTCAGTTGTATACCTTGCTGAAAGGAGCAAGTCTCTTCAAAAAACAGCCTGGAGAGGATGGGGGATAAAATTACAGATGTCCTCTGCTGCTTTTCCTGACTTTAATCCTAGCCAAAGATGAGCCAGAGCACCAACAGAGAAGGGGGAAAAGTCCAAGTTCTTGCCAAGGTGACCTTAATATCACATCTCTGTCTTTCTTTGTAGGGTGCCATTTCTAATCATTACTTCAACAGGCAACAGGAGCCCTTCTCGGTTTTAAAGGAATGCCTGTGTAGCACTTTATACTCAGTGTTGTAATACTGCAACATTAATACGTATAGCTCTCTGTGCATTTAATCTAAACCTCTTTCTAAAGAGGAATACAATATTGGGGTAGAATTTTTTTCATCCTAGTAACATGCATAGAATATGTGATGTTTCCATCATTGCATCCATCCATTTATCCACTAGTGTCCCTCTGACCAGTTAGCAAAACTAAGATACATATGGACCTGATCCATCATCAGCTCCAGCTAATTACTTTTGAATGACATTTACAAAGATGTAACTTTTGTTTTCAACAGAATTAGTATAACTTTTCAGCTATTGGTATTTCCTAATCCACATGTACAGCAACATACTAGACAGCCACTTTCAGACACCTGGGACAACTTTCTGTCCTCGTTTTTCAAGTAAAGCTGATTTCTCTCATTTGAACAATGCTGGTATCATGTGGACACATTTTTGGCAAACAACGTGAAGTGTAGTTGAAAGATTATATCTTACTTCACTCCTTATTTCAAAATGAGGTGTAAATTCAGTGTAGGGATATGGAAAATGGTTACAATATATTAAGTATCTGATTCTCTTTTGTCATTCAACTTGTTTTGAAATGAGTACTGTATATATATATATGTATGGATATCTTGCCATTCATATTATATGTTCCTAACATACTTAAGGAGGATCCTTGGAAAAGGAACAGGAACTCTGTAATGTTTTCTGCATTTTTTCAATGGTGTTTTGAAACTATTTCCTTTTCATCTACAACACGAATTCAGAAATAGCCTTCCCAAAGTCTTAAATGTCATTTAGTGCTACTGTGGGACAAAATTGTCACGTTATTCAGCATAAAGTGCAGTATAACTTACTAGCTTATAAAACACTAGCTGAGAAAACATTTTGGATGTCTGAAAGGCAAAATGCAGATGTGATAGCTACAAATTCTTTTTCTGTCAGAAATTACAGGGAGTTATTTTGTGTGTGTTTTATATTAATAGCTCCTCTCAGAAACTAAATTAGATAAATAATAACATTCCTGAGGTTTTTTGTATTCAGTTTTCTTTGTTGAAGGGCACAAAAGCATTCAATATTTACCATATTTTCTCCATCAGAACAACTCTCATTGCAATCTAGTAGCATGAAGGGGATGTTTTCAGCATTATATCCACTAACAGGATCTGGGATAAGTATTTCCCTGCCTACTCTTGCTATACAGAATAAAGGAGCACTCCACAGCAAGTTTAGGTGTCTACTACAAAGTGCAGGGAAACCTAAATATCTAACAAAGGGATTTACAGCAGCTGTGATATGGGGTGGGATGTCCTGAGTAGCCAGGAGAAGGTATTGTGGAAATGGGTGGGCTTTATTTCTCAGCTCTGCTGGGTCCTTCGTTTGGATTGCATCTACTCTCTGATGCTACTGTTATCCTTCAGAATATTAATAAACAAGAAACTTCTTTAAATGTTCACTACTTCAGGTCAGTTTTTTTCAAAAATCTCAAGCTAATTAAAGAGGAAAAGCGACAAAGGAAAAGGTTGGCATGTTCATACCAAGTAGCATAATGATTAGAACAGTCTCCTGAGATCTAAGGTACTCACTGTAATCTCTGATTTAGCACTGAGATTGGTGGGTGTCTTATTTCCTTTGTGAACATCAGACTGGGTCAAAAAGGACCTCTGTCAATCGCCCTTACAGGAGGTACTCCCTATGTATTAACAATTTAAAATATTTATTCTGCCAGAGACACATTTAATTATCTCTAGCTGATGGTTGGAGCATGCATATAAGAGAGAGGTCCCAGTTCTTTCTCAGTGAATGTTTTGCTCCCTTTAGTGTGGGGTACTCCCCACAAATCCGTGTCCTGAGACTTCCTTCTAGATCAAGCTCCACATATGAGATAAGCAGAGGAACACCCAACTGATACATCCAGACAGAGCCGAATCCAGTGACAGAAGTGTGGTTGTCTGAGAAATTTCACTATTGAAACTTAGACATAACCTGGATCATCTCTTACCTTACAAAGTATATACATGTGCAAAATTTAAAAAGCAAAGCTAGTACTTACCTGCCAAGGAATTGTTATTTTCTGCCATTTTTGCTTTCAGAAAGCATCTGAAGATGCACTCCACAAAAAAAAAAAAAATTAAATGTAAAGATCCTATAAAGGACTTTTTGCAGTATAAGGATTTTGGAACTTACCGGAACTGAAATTTGAGGATTATTTTTAAGTTTTCCAAGCACAGCAAAGCCATCAAAGCTGATTTTCCCTTTTGGTTTTATGTTTAAGGATTCTATTCTAACACAGTCAATAAAAAGGGTGACACTGTTTGCTTCCACGCTTATCATAAGCTTGTGCCATTGGGAGTCAAACAAGAAAGGCAGATGCAAAAATGATGCCATTTGGAGACGTCCATCTGCTCCTTTATAAGAAAACTCAACACTTTTCATTTGACCATTAAGATTCACTCCAACTTGCTCTTTTCCTGAAGAGTCCTGGATCTGCCAAATAGTCCAGTATTTCTGAAGGGTGGCCCCAGTCATCCGAAAAGTAGTTAGAAAGGAATATTCATCAGGCAGTCCGTTGGAATATATGGCACTGTGTAGGATCAAAATACAGTACATTTGTTGTGTATTTACTCTGAAAAGCTCCATGTATCACCACAATGAAAAACCGTTATTTAGTGGAACCATATTTCAGCCATGCTTTTATCAGTCCTTTTGTGCATGCGGAGTCTTGAAATGGGATGTCCTTTTGAGTCACTAGTGTTGGCCTGGCAAAAGGAACTGGTTCAGAAATTTGAGTTCTTTCAACATCGTACATATTTAGTATAACCCTTTCTAAGTGCAATGGATGGAGCAACAACAGACTCTGACTTCAGATTTACAAAGTATATCCTACAATTATGCTATTTCCTACTATTAGTCTTACAAAAATCGGTCAACACGGTGTGACTTTATAATTGACCAGGTGGTTACTCAGCACAGATCTGATTTGGTTTGAAAACATAAGAAAGTCTTTTGCAAATGCATTTTCTCATTCAGCCTGACAATAACCATTTTGTTAATGTATTAGCTATCACTTCAGCAGAAATAACGCAGCAAATCATTCATTGACAAATACACACGTAGTAAGAACCCACACTAAAAACATATTACATCCTCTGACATTCAACCACAAGACTGCAAGTAGCAGGGAACAGATTTGCCCCATGTGAAATATTTTATCTTGCAATTCCTGTAACGTGGGATTTGGAAACACGAAGTACTGCTGGCTGTGTCACTGTAATGTCATTTTTGTATCTCAAATGTATCACCGAATCCTGTAGAATATTTAAGAAATACACCTTTTCGTATTCTATGGATCATAAAATCGTAGTGTCATAATCCAGTTCACAACAATACATTATTTGCCATCTGTCCACATTTAAAGAGTAAGTTGTTTTTGAATCAATTTCTTAAGTATGGGGACATGCAGAGCTATTTTGTCACCAGCATTCATTAGAATAACTTCTCAGGCAAGGAGGCATTTTGAACAGATTATTTTTGAGTGGCAGATCAATCCTATCTCAGCAGCAATTTAACAAATTAGCCAGCGTTAGCGAACCTCAGGCTTTAGGCTGAGGAGAAAAAAAAAAGCAACAAAACAGAACACCAAACAGAATCCACAAGTTCTTATTCTGTACACTTGAAAGAGTGAAAGAGTATTTCCAGATAAAGTCTCCACAGTTCATAGTTTGGTGTTAAAGTGTCAAAGCTGTAGTGCAATCATATTCCAGCAGGCGACGGCACAGCCTCAGTGAGATTTCAGTAAGGACAGGACACGCCTGGCAGCAGGAGCAGCAGCTTCACCTGACTGAGAAACGACCCAAACTGCTGATGTTTCTCCTTTTTCCCCACGAGCCTGAAAGCTGGTGTATGGGGAAGGGGAATGTTTAGCTGGCGGATTGTCTGATTACACAAGGCATGAAGAGATATGCAAAGGTTGAGGAGGGGTTTCCTTGCCAATACCTTTATCCGTTGATCTACTATGACTTGTGTCTCTGTCGGCTGTGGATGCAGTAGTTTGTCCCAGCTGGTTTTGCTTGATAGGATTTTATCTAGTCTGTTGCGTTCTCAATGTTTTGTTTCAGTTTGTATTTTGCCATCTCAAATTAAAATGTCAATGCGTGCGCATTGTACCCTCTCTCATCTTCTGAGCACTTCCCAGTGTTTCCTACTGTCCCCTGTCCTTCCTTGTGTTAGGCTCCTAGCTTACACAACGTGTTGATATATTCTTTCCTGCTCCAGGAAGACACTCCATCTCTCTGTTCAGGCACACAGTCACTCTTACTAAGCTCCTGAACCAGTTCAGCATGTCTTTTATGGCCCTTTCTGGCCTTCTTCCCCTATAATATCTCTTAAACAAGTATTTCAGTCTTGTCTGCCACTAAAACCTTCACTCATCTGAGTCATTTATCTCATTGGTTGCTGAATCTCACTGTTTGTTCTTGCACAAGAGGTGGTTTTAGTACCATGCTGAAGGTGCTATTGTTAGGTAGATTTTTAACTAGCCTCCATGTGACATTCTACTTTCTCGGTCAAGTTCAGTGACTCCAGAGGATCTGATACACCCGATTCCAGAGTTAAAGAAAGGAGCGCTAACCCCAGATCCTCTGAGGAGAGGTTTTCATTCTTTCTCTGCACTGTTATCATGCTGTCATGCCAATAGTGGTTAAACCATCACATACGTTCTCACCCCACCTCAGCTGACATAACTTTACTGGAAAAAAAAAACCAAATCAACTAATCAAAAAATCTAGTAAGTAAACATAATTATACTTTTTGATTAGAAGATTGTTTTACCAGATTGGCAAAAGGATTCTTTGCATTGTATTTAGCTATTGCGTCAGTCCTGTACAAGCCATCATATGGGACCTCCTTCTTTTTCAGAAATTAAAATAGAGAAGAAATATGTCAACTTTTTCAAGTGATATACAAGGAAGAGAAGTTGTGTAAGAGCTTCAGACATTGGTAAGAGAAAACTAAGTTATAAGGAATGTATATAGAAGAGTAAAGATAAAAAGCCAGTGCACAAACATGGATAAATATTTACTTTTTAAAAAACTTGTAATAAACAATCAGAAGAACTGCTGCCTTTAGACAAAAGGCACACTATCAGTAATGCAACTCAGCATAATGAAGCACAGCATGACCCGTCACCAGAAAGGTACTCTGCAGGAGGCCTTTACTGTTTATTTATACAGTTTATGTGTAAGTTTAAGTAATTTATACCTATAATTCTATAAGTAAAGCAGAGACAGCTTCTCACCTCCGTTACTCCAAGAGTAACGAAAAGCAATTCCATTGGCTTGGGTGGCTTCAGTGTATTTCAGTACACAGTCTTTCCCAAAGCCTGTAATCCTTACATAGGCAAAACCCTACTGAAGTCAGCAGCTTAAAATGCTAAATATTGGAAACCATGGCAAGTTTATCATTATATTTAAAAAAACAATTGTAGAGAAGCTATTCCTCCATCTCACTGCCAAGTGAAGAGTGCTGGATCTCTAATCTTCTTGAACAGCTGATAACTATATAAGCACTTAAATTATTTCTGTAAATTATTTTTAACATACATGTTTCCAATTCCATTAATTGATGGAAGGAAATCAAGCAACTTTGAGTTTAGAATCAGATAAATGAGAAAAGGAAAAAATAATTTAAATAAATACAGTATTTCAAGCACAAATTCAGTCCTGACCCATTTCCTATCTACTTACTTAAAACTGCCAGGGATATAAGCCATTGAGGCATTATTGAAATTTATTTTTGTATCTTAAGTTTGCAAGATAGCAGCCTAGTCCTGCTTTCCTTGTGTACTCAGACTATTATTAGCTGCTTTAATTGCATAAGTGCAAGGTCAGGTCAATATTTTATCAGATATTTGAATCCTTGCTTAATTTTCTTAAATACAGTTGGGATGGGGGGCAGTTTGAAAGATTTGTAATTCATCTAAGGGAACTCCTGAAAAACTACTGTTTTCTTTTCATCTTCATAAATACATAAGAATATTATAAATTCTGTAGCTTGACTGCTTACCAGGAAGATTTCATTGAGATTTCAAGGCTAAGTCTTACCAAGGCATCCATGTAAGCAGGATAAGCCATCTGACTAGGTTGTGGAAGCCCTGAGTAGTCCCACTGACTCAGGACTCATCCAGAGCCCAAGAGTATTAAAAGTTAACTATGTACCCATTTGAATACTACAAAGTAACTACTTATTTTATTAAGCCTGTTCTTCACAAGTTAATTTCTCTGGGGGGCTCCATCTGCCACTGAGATAACTTACTCCTTGCTAAATAAGATATAAATAAGATTTTAGATATGTTAGTATAACTCACTAGAGGTGGTTGTAGAAATTCCTCTGGCCAACCTCATGATAATGCAGTATCATGTACCCTCAGGTGGGGGTTCCTTTGCTCAAGCTGGAGATGCTTGTCTGCACCTCCTGAAGCCTCCTAGAATCCCAGCTGACCTGGCACTATCCGGCAGCCATCGAATAAGCAATAACAATAAAACCTAAAGCAACTGTCCTATGTCATTAGCCAGAAGTCATTTGTTAGGAATCATTACCCTCAGCTGGTCCGTATTCTTCAGAAACATCCAATTCTCAGCTAATTATTGCATCTTATGAGCTAATTAGCTTCTTAGCTGCATTTTGTCTTTTCCATTACAGTGTCATCATCAATATCCATGTAAAATACCTCATTTGTAAAGCAAAAGGAAAAACACCTAAAGAACTTTGGTGGTTGGATGTAGAAAAGCCAGACCTTCAGGCATATGCATTTGAGGAGCATTACTTCACAGAGAAGCATTATTCCCAAAGGAAAAAACAGATCAGCCTATGAAATTCTCTGGATGCTCCAAGCTTACTGATAAATCTTTATAAACTTCCTGTTTTCATTTTATAATTTCTTATCGTAATGTATTTGCCATATCTTCTGTTGAAGTGGTCTGAAGTACACCACCCCCCCCGAACATGAACACTGTGCAAAAGGCAGCTTCAATTTTCACTTTGCTCTGCTTTCTACAGAGCTGAGGATGCAGGTAAAGAGGTGTCATTTCTGGATTCACAGGCTACTAAATTCAATACACCCAGGACTGTTCTCTGATACTAAGTTCAGCTGGCACGGAAAAGTTTAAACCTGCTTGCTTCCAAAAAATATGATGGCTATATGCAAGCTGCATGTTGGGAATGGTCCATGGCCTACACTCTTTGCAAGCCGTGCCCAGGAACTGTTTAGAGTGCTAATCAGTCTGGACCCAAAACAGGGCACGGTCTTGTATAATATTTTAACAGTATAGCTGATCAAGAGTGAATGCCTTGGAACGTCCCCTGTCATTAATTTATCCATGTGGACACAGGGCTCTTGTGATGTGCCAGCTGCAGTTGTGAAGTCCAAGGATTAAGACTTCACCCAACACACAAAGCTAGGCGGCCCTTTTCCCCCCACATAAAAATGTACCATGAACATATTTCTTCATGCTAATATTTTTTTTAAAGCTTGCAATTAAAACTCAACACAATTAGTATCCAAATTACTAGTATCAATTCTGTACTTACTAACTGGTGAACACCTAAAACAGGTGCATAGATTAAATTGAAAAATGACAGGTTCACCATGTCAGAGACAAGGGGTATGAGTCATGGCAGCTTCACAGGCCCTTAGCACACAAGAAACACTATGTTGATTCTTCAGCAGATTTTACACTAGAAGAAGCAATGGCCAATGGGAATTTATTTGGATGATGGGAGAAGCTGAAGTCAAGACTTGGGTGCAATCATTTCTGTTCATTCTGGATGTACTTCTGGATCTTGGCAAGTATGCTAAGCCGCAAAAAGGTCAAGCTACAATTTAGGGCTTTTTAAGGAAGCTGTGTAAGCTTTCCAAGGCACATGCTGTTGCTACAGAAAAGACTGAATGAAGATGCTGAGCCACGCCCTCCTGATTGAGCTCTCATCCCCCTGCCACAGCCACGGTAGCATGGGCTAGTCTGTATTAGTATAATGATCAAACACTAGTCTAAAAAATTATTTTATTGTTCCTGTGTGGTGGGTTAACCTTGGCTGAGCGACAGGTGCCCACTAAGCCACTCTATCACCCCCCCTTTCCTTCCCCTCTCCCTCCTCAGCAGAGCAAAAAGAAAGGGAAGGAAAATAAGATGGGAAACAAAAGCAGTTTAATAATAATAGAAGCAAAGCCAAGCAAATCTGCGTGCAGAAGCAAAGGAAAACAGAGTTTTATTCTCTACTTCTCATCAGTAGGCGATGTTTGGCCACTCCATGGGAAGTAGGGCTCCAAGATTCGTAGCGGTTGCTCTGGAGGGCAATGGAATGGCCCCCCTCTCCTCCTCCTTCTCCCTAGCTTTATAGCTGAGCTGACGTCATATGGTATGGAATATCCCTTTGGTCAGTTTGGGTCAGCTGTCCTGGTTGTGTCCCCTCCCAAGATCTTGTCCACCCCATCCCACTGGGGGGTGAATGTTGGGAAGAGCCTTGGTGCTGTGTGAGCACTGCTCAGCAGTAGTCACAACACGGGTGTGTTAGCAGCACCCTTCCCAGCACAAAACACTGCACCATGAGGGCTGCTATGGGGAAAACCAGCTCAGCCAGACCCACTACATCCTAATAAACACTGACAGAACAGTGGCGGTCAGAGAAGGCCTCTGTGCCGGTACGGTAATTGGCTTGCTCGCCATTACTACGCGTGCACCCACCTCCCCATCCCTGCCTCAAAAGCCTTGAAAGCCTTGTGTCTGGGAATGGGCTGTCTTGGGGAGACCCCTCCCTGTTTCATAAGGCAAGAGAAGACACTGTCCCTGGCTGTCGGGTTACCTGGTACTAATACGGCTGCTCATTAAGGGAGGTGTGAGAGGCGATCTCTGCAGTGGAGCAGGCGCGGAGCCCGCTGCTGCCTGACGTGTCTGTGGAGGGTCCCGCCCGGCTCAGCAGCACCGCGCTGTGCAGTTTTCCCAAACGCACTCTAGTTTTGCCTCCCCCTCCCTTGCGAAGCCGGAGCCGGCAGCGCCGGAGGCGGGTCCCGGGGACTGTACCCGCTGCGTGCCTGCCCTCGGCGGCTCCGCGCTGCCCGCGGCGGGGCGGACTTTCAGCACCGCGGCCTCGGACAGCTCCNAAAACTGCTTCTGGCAGCTTCGTGGCACAGGTACCTTCTGTGGCTTTTCTGCTGCAGAAGACAGTCTCTGCACAGAGGAGGCTGTTCAGGTACCAAGACCACTGAGTGCTTAGAGAGGAGCAGCTGAGTTGCTCCCAGGAAGAAAGGAACTAACAGAACCCAGTAGTGTTACCTCCCCGCCTCCCCTCACCTCCACAACGCAACCCTCCACTCCCTTCCCCTCCGTTGCCTGCAGCCGCGGGTGCAGCTGCTGCCCCCTGGTACTCCAGGAAAGATTTAGAATCCTAGAATCGTTTAGGTTGGAAAAGACCTTCAAGATCATCGTGTCCAACCATTAACCTAACTCTACCAAGTCCACTGCTAAACCATGTTCCTAAGCATCAAATCCAGACAGCTTTCACCCATTCCAGCACCTCAATGTCTTTCTTGAATTGAGGTACCCAAAACTGAACCCAGTACTCTAGATGCAGCCTCACCAGTGCTGAGTACAGCAGGATGATCACTTCCTTAGTCCTGCTGGTCACACCGTTTCTGATACAGGCCAGGATGCTGTTGGCCTTCTTGGCCACCTGGGCACACTGCTGGCTCATGTTCAGCCAGCTGTCCACCAGCACCTCCAAGTCCTTTTCTGTCAGACAGCTTTCCAACCACTCCTCCCCAAGCCTGTAGCATTGCATGGGGTTGTTGTGGTCCAAGTGCAGGACCCAGCAGCTGGCCTTGTTGAACATTATTAATTATTATTAATTTACATTATCATTAAATACTCCACGTGTGAATGAAGGACAGGGGGTGGGGGGCTTTCGCCAGAGGGAAATGCAGCAGGACTTAAGGGTTGCTGCAATGCCTGGGTCTGAGAAAGCCAAAGATATGCCCATGCCATTAAAGATGCTCAGTGTTGCTTGAGGTGCTCTGCATAACCTGCTAGCTCCTGCAATGCTTCTCAGGCTTTTCATCATCCCAAATTCATACCAGTAAAACCCACCCACCATGCCACAAGATTTTGTGGAGAGTTCTGTTTTAAAAAATAATAATAATTGTGGGAATGACCTAAAGTGTACCTATCCTGTGCTGTTAGCCTCAGCTGCTTACTGCCAACTTCATTCCTTATGAGTCAGTTGACTGAGAGGGGCATATTGTAATATGACTCTGAGCAGAGCAGCAAGATTGGGCTCAGTGACAGAGGAGAAGCACACTGATGCATTAGACCACTGTCAGGATTCAAACCTTAGTCCATTGCTTGGGACAAGACAGCTCAAGTGCAGGTGACTTTTTACTTTGAGCCAGAGCCAAATTTTGCGTGTACCATGAGGATGCATTGCAGTGTAACAGCACAGGGATGACTGAAAGTACCAATCAGTGTCTTGAATGTGGTAAATTCATTATACTACAGCAGCCAAGAAGCCCAGTGACAATGGTCATCTTGGATGCAGCTGGTATAGGCTTGATCAAGGATATCTTGTGTATATCAAGCATATATCTCACTAGAGCCATCTATAACAATAATACTAAACTTTTTTAAAAATGCAAATACTGCCACTATGATAGCTCAGACTGCATCTGGGCTAAGAAGAATGAGTTGAAAATCTGCGAATCTCCCCATTTTAGTGAAATGAAGATCCCATTTACCATCTATGGCTGGATTCACATTTCTGCACTAGCAGCCTGGATTTGCCACTGGGATGGAAAGTAGTCATGAGTCCAATGTAACCACACAGTTAAGCTGTAAACTACCTTAACCTGGTGGCTATGAAGCCAAGCAAAATTGTCAGTGATAGCAGAGTATGACAGAAACACTTGGCACTCCAGTTATTCCTAGCTGAAGCAGTAGTCCAGTTAAAGGTCTTGCTAGTTAATTTCTAAGTAAAGGTATTTTTAATTACATAAGGTTCTGGACCAGAATCCAGACTTGCCTAAGTTTGGCAAAGACATCTCTACCCTGCTGTACTGTCTCTGTTCCTTCACCAGCAGCAAGTCTGGCCTGTAAAGCACAAACACAATTAGATTCCTAAATCTTGGCTCCTGTTGCAACTTGCCTGTGACATGCTCAGTAATAGTTTTCATCTTTTACAGATTAAGTGACCATAAATCAGCTAGGAAAATGCATGTATTGGCTATCAAAAATGCAAAAAATAACCCTTACCATACAATTGATCAGCTTTTATTCTACTTTGTCTCTGCAACCCCTACATTATCAGAAAGATCCCTTTGTGTCAATGTTTTGTGAAAACTTTCCTCACTGTCCTCTCAGTATCTTTCCTTTGCTTCTCTACCTCTTTTCAAGTCATCAACTTTTGCCTTCACTTCCTAGAAGTGAATCCCTTTCGTTGGCAAATCTTGAGGCACCCTCATTGGTAGAGGGAAGTGGAAGTCCCTGAAACTGCTGTGACAAAATCAGTTTGGTCTGGTGATGTCAATGGAAAGAAGTTGAACTACTCTTTCCTCTTCCAAAAGCTTTGTAAATAAGGTGATCTAGTAGGGGAGAGGATCTATCTCTTAAATGGTAACATTGCAAAATATGTACATTTTAAAGTCCAACAACAATGATTACCTTGTTGGGATCCTGAAGTCTACATTGGGTCCCAATTTATAAGCCACTTGTAGAGGAGTGGAGCCCACTACTCTCTGGATAATTCCTTGGGAAGCAGCTTTTTCTATTTGAAACTGAGAAATCAGGTCAAAGCCTATGAGAAAAGATATACGTACATAGTATGAGTTTCATTTGAAATTAAGTAGAGAATTGTGCAGTCGCAGAGGTGAGTGAAACCTGAAAAAGTTCCTAAACAGTAGCTTTTTCCTGAAACAGTTGGGATGCTACTTGCCTGGTAAGTCATCTTGGCCAATCCTGATTGTTGGGCAGAGATCTGTTCTCTGACTGGCACCCAGAATGGCAGGTAGCCCTGCAAAAAATGGTGAATTTATTAACCATGTGCCTGCACATTGCTTCAGATCACCTTAAAAAATTACATGAAGCAACTGTAAGGATATTATGAATTAAATAGAGCTATAAATAATAATTAGATGTATATTATAATTTAAAATGTACTCAGTGAAGTCAGATGTCTAAGAAAATAAGCATCTGTTTCTAGAGAGCTCTAAAATTAAAATCATAACTTGACTGATTATTCGATTTTTTTTTTCAAGCCTTTAAATGAGAGTGTTATAATAATTCTTCTCTTGCAGAGCTATGGAGAAATAGTTGTAGCATAAGAAGGCCTGCTGTGTAAGGAGTTTTTGGTTTGGAACTTTTGGTGGTTTAAGCAAACTTTGAAAAAAAAAGCCAGTTACCTAAATCAACAGTCTCCCAAGGAAACTTAAACAAACTTCATGCCAACTAAAGAGGCTGTTGAGAAACTGTTGGCATCTTTTCCACCCTCTCTGGTATTCCAGATGTTCCCACCTTCCTCTGTACCACATTTGATCAGAGGGTGATCATTCATGAACCATAGGCTGTGGGCAAGAAGAACTTAACAGACCTTTTTTGTTGACCCAAACATGAATGTAAGAGAAATTTGTTTGAAAAAACACAAATTTTTAAATTTAAATTTTTCAGAATACTATCTGTGAAAAAGCTTTGTAATGAGCATAAAAACCTACCAGATTCCCCTAATTTAAGAAAGGAGGAAGGAAAAAGAAACATTTATTTGAAGTGTTTAAGAGTCATATACAAGTCCAGTATCAGGTCAATCTGGAAACTGCTAGTAGAGTCTGGATGGGGAAGAATGATGCATGGAAGTTGGAAGGAGATGCATTTCTAACCTACAGAGAGCCTCTTGTGTGCTGCAAAGGCTCAGCCATAAATGTGGGTTTCCTTCTGACAACATAGACTTAAAGGGAACATTCAGGCTGACATGTTACACCTTAGAAACAGACTCATTCTATATTATTTGATGAGACATATGGCTGACTTCCAACCATTTACATTTTATGCCCAGCAAATAAAGTAGAGCCAGTTTGTTGCCTCACATAGCAGAAGAATATCTAAATAAAAGGACTGAAAG
This sequence comes from Eurystomus gularis, assembly GCA_013400335.1. NCBI lineage: Eukaryota > Metazoa > Chordata > Aves > Coraciiformes > Coraciidae > Eurystomus > Eurystomus gularis. The sequence continues at coordinate 40,625 of VZZY01018543.1, read as the reverse complement.
ATGAGGGGAAGGTTTGTGCCCTGTATCTACCACCTATAACCAGATTTTAATCCTTACCTTAAAAATACATCTAATAGCAAGTTTACAGTAACACACACAGCTCTTGCTTTTTCCCCTCCTTCTCTTATGCATACATGCATACATACATAGACAGTTCTCCCTTTCTGCGGTGGCTACCTAGAGAGGATTTTGATTTTGAGTAAGCTCAGAATAATTCTTTTGACAGTCAAAATAACAGGAAGATGAAAAGCAGATAAAGTCTGTCTCCTTACTTGAATGTTGCTGGATGGTGGCTGAGATGAAAGACCACAGAAAACTACACACGTAAAAGAAAGCTGTAATTTGCCTGTAAACAGAAAGAAAACTCCAGTATGAATCTATAGTTTCTGACAGATTCTGTTATTGACTTTCTCCTCAGAGCCGTGCATATTAAATGTATAAAAACAAAGTTAAGAATTCATGAACAGATTTGACAAGACAATTTCTTTACATGAGAACTTTTAATCTTTGCTTTATAATAAAACATGTCAATAAAGCTCTTTCTATTACCATTTCCTTCATATAATGCTGTCATAAAACCAAACAACAAAGGCAGCAGCTGGCAAGGACAGCTTTAACTGTTCTAGTCTCTTATTTACAGATTTCTCTAAATCCCACTCGTTCTCTTACCAGTTGCTTTTCATCTTCACTGCTGGCTTTCTTCACTTCTCTCATGTGAGTGCGTGGTGTATATAGTCACACTCTCTGCTTCCCTCTCATTAGTCCTGTAGAGGAGAGCGGCAATGGGTGCAGACGGCTCCTCCTGCCCCACGCAGGACCCAGCAGGGAGAGAGGTGCAGGCTATTGGGTCTGTTTTAATCTTAGAAAGGGAAGGAGGTGGAGGCTGGACAGACATGTGTGTCCTGGCGGGCTCTGAGGGCGGATCTCTGCAGCCAGCTGAATATAAAGAAGCCAAAAGAAAAGGCTGCTGCTTGTGCCAGCATCAGGGCAGGGAGATTAAGAAAATGTGTGTTCAGTGATGCCAGACACTGAATGGCAGGATCTGCTGTTCAGCCAGGAGGATGAAAGAATAATATGTTCCAGGGGGTCCGAGGAGGCTGGTGGCCCTGATGTGGTGTTAAGACTAAAAGCTTTCAGAACAAGGGAAACCCGTTCCTATAAAGAAGGCATTTCCTTTTCTCACTGATTTACCCATATCAGGTGGCCTCAGGAGAAGCCTAGCTGGTGATGTCTCAGCTGGTCCTTCTGAATAAAGTGTGTAAAAGGGTTTAAACTCAAACATTTTCAAAGAATACACATAGGTGTTACTAAGCAGACTCCTGTTCTTCTGTTGTCATTGATAAAGCACTCACATTCCATAGACTACTACATTTTTGGACACACAAAGATATTTATTCATGTTTGTTCTCATGGATGTAAAAAGAGAGAGACTAAAATCCGTATGCATGAAAAGACCAAGGAAAAGAGGTGAACAGCCAGAAGGTCCTGATCGTTACCAGAGTCAAAATTCATGTGTGTATGGAAAAGTATGCTAGGTTGTGCTAATACATCACACTTGTAAGGTTTCACTTGCTCTAGATTCTTAATATTCTAAGGTAGTTTAAATTTCTTTTTATTTTTTTTAAGTGTGGGATATAGCAAATGCAATGATCTCTGCTGTCTGCTGAGGGTCTGAAGCAATAACTGAGTAATATCCAACAGAGGGCTACGAGGATGATTAAAGGACTAGTACATCTCCCTTATGAGGAAAAGCTGAGAGCCCTGGGGCTGCTTAGCCTGGAGAAGAGAAGGCTGAGAGGGGATCTTATCAATGTTTATAAATATCTGAACAGTGGGTGTCTGGAAGATGGGGCCAGTGTCTTTTCAGTGGTGCTCAGTGACAGGCTGAGGGGCAATGGGCACAAACTGGAACACAGGAAGTTCCGCCTCAACATGAGGAGAAACTTCTTTACTGTGAGAGTGACCGAGCACTGGAACAGGCTGACCAGAGAGGTTGTGAAGTCTCCTTCTCTGGAGACTTTCAAAACCTTCCTGGACACGTTCCTGTGTAACCCTGCCCTAGTTGAACCTGCTTTGGGAGGGGACTTGAACTAAATGATCTCCAGAGATCCCTTCCAACCCCTACTATTCTGTGCTTCTGTGAACTACCCCATTCATGCCAGTTTGCCATAACTCCCATTCCCAGTATTGGTAATTCCAATGTTAATGTTGTTCAGACTTTTATGTCTATTGTTAGGAAGGGTTAGGCAGGATCATAGATGTGAACAGTTTGCTGTGAATAATGTCTCATTTTAATATCTAAGCAAGCACATCTTGGGTGACACCACTTTTTTCCCTTTCAAGAGAAAAGTATGCTCAGGGAGCCTTGCAGTACGATGGTGAACATACGGTATCTGTGCCAGAATTGGCACATGAAACCACTGTCAAAAAAGAAAGTTTTAAAATGGAGAAATATTTATCTGATTTTGCAGTAAGTTTGCCCAAGTCACCACATACCTGAGTCACTTATCCCCCATGTAGATACTACCCTTGCGTCATACAGTGATATCTGTACGGCACAAGTGGAGCCTAGAAGGAGCAGGAGGGAGAGTAGGTTGTGGAAGTCACCTGAAGCAATAAAGAAGGGGAAGGGCATGGGAATGTGGCATAGGAAGGAACAAGAGAGAGCATCCAGGGCTCAGAAGGAGTACCAGAAGGTTTGTGAAGGAATGAAAAAGAGCCAGGTGCCAAATTATCTCCTTTGTCATATATTTGTGGTGGCATTAAGTTTGTCTTTGAGACTGCTAAGTATTGTAGATTTATTTATGACAGTATTCAGGAAAAAAAAGCCATTCCGGTAGTTAGATACAGAACTAAGTGGTACCATCTTTGAGTAAATTAACAAATATTTTTTGGCACATGATGTGAAGATGTCTGCCATTGCTTGTGTCTGGGGTTATTGACACACACATTATCCTCTCCAAAGAGGGGGAGCCTTGTTCAGAGAAGTTTGGAGCACACATACTCTGTTTCTGAACAATTTATAATGTATTTTCATTTGCATTTCATTGCAGTAGTTCTTAAAGGTGGAACTTTTTAAATATCTGGAGTATTTTCCCAATCCAGGATCTTCAAAAGCCATGCCTGCTGAAATAAAACATGGGAGACATCATATAACTAAAGCTTGGACAACCCATTTACTATTCTATTTGTGGGCAAAGGAAAAATTCTTTAGAAGACACTAACAGGTTCTGGTTGTCCTGTGTGCATTCTGATGTCTTCATCTTGAAACAAAACACATAATCTGTGATGAAATTCCTGATTAGATGTTCCGCTAATAACAATTACATCATTTTCAAAGAGCCAGACAAATACTAGTAGGCAAACTAGTGGTAGCTGATTTACTAGTCCCATAAGCTAGTCAATATTATTCCCATTTCATGCAAAAGACAACTAAGATAGATGGAGTAGGTATCTTACATATCCCGTTGAAGGTCACGCAGATAGTCCCCATCCAACTAACGCTCACATTTAGATGATCAGACCATTTTGATGTATCTCTAGGTCACTTTGTATTTTTTTCTCTTTTTATGCATTGGGCTAATATAGAAATCCCAGTGTGCAGTGATCGCTGCTTATCCACTTGCTCAGGGGTCCATCATCTAAGCACTAACTGCTCAGCTGTTGAAAGTAGATTAATTAAACAATGCAGAACTTGATTCTCCAAAAGATCTCTGCTCTTTAACTAAGGTATGGTGACTTTGCTCATCCACTATCTTCTCAAAAACAAGCCACATAGGAATGTCATCACCTCACTGGCATTTTAAGGTGTACTTATACATCTGACTGCACATTCCTCTCCTCAAATATCTCATTCCATATTTCTGTACTTCTGCGTAGCTTGGGTTGGAGAACATGTATTCGTACAGCTGCCTGGTGAGACTGTGGCTGGATTGGAGGGAAATAGCAAATAAATCAGGTGGGCTCAGCTTCTCTTGAGGATATAAAGCTTGCTCTCTGTGATGAAAAATGTTGCAGTGAAATGACTGTAGTTAGGCTTTCAAAAGGCGCAGTCTTGCAAAAACCACAGAAACCAAGGTCTGGCTCAGAAGGAGCTGTTGTGGCAAAGAAGGTTCCTCAGTTCAGTCCTGGGCTAACGGCAATTTAGGATTGCTAAATTAAGCCGCCTCCGGATGTTTATTGTTTGACTGATCTCAAAAGAGGTTAATGTCTCTGGCTTGTGCTTTCAAGCAGGATTTTTAGGAGGGACTAGGCAAGTTTGTTCTTCCTCTGAAAAGTATTTGCAGCTTATATGCAGGCACTGAGGGCTTAAGAACAGGCTTTGGGACTAGAGGAACAAAAGTCCAGTTTGGTCTGTTGAAGTGGAGCTTGAGTGGTCTCACAAAGGAGCAATGGTTGGTGCCTCCAGCCCTACAACACTCTTCCACACATGGCTGGAGGGTAGAGGAGCAGCAGGGAGGACCAAAGGGAGGTCACTTCTTATTTATCTCATAGCTTCTGGAAAGTTACTTCTGTTTCATGTGGTCTTTCTCTAAATTGTGCCTTGTCTTTTTTGTTAACTTCAGCTTCTTACAGCCACATTCTCTGTTCAGCTTACAATAACAAAAATCTGCTTTATGCATTGCAGCCTTCTTTATCCTTACCTATAGCACAAGGGTCACTGCTGTCTGTAGTTTAGCAGACCATAGGATAAGTGCCTATCACTCTAACTTGTGTGAGTTTGTTGTTATGTGTTATTTGGCTCCGATAGCTCAAGATTAACTGTGTGACTGTGAGTGATGGTATTTCTGAAAGATCTGCTCTTTATTAATCACTCTAAGAGTTAAGACAACTTGGACCTGTGACTTGATCTCATTGACTTCAGGGGTAAAACTTGCACTGACTTAAGAACCTTTTAATTAAACCAGCAACAAATAATTAAACTAGCATCCACAAGTGTAGAGTAATTGAATTGACAGCAAAACTATAATCCTTGTCAGGCTTCAACACATCATTGGAATTTAACAAATAATTTATTATTTATTTATTATTATTATTATTACCTACATCAGAAAAATGTGTTTTTCTGTCCAAAATTTTATGAATTTTGGCATGGGAAGAAAAACAGCTTTTCTTCCCAAGCTGTCACATGACATTTTCTATTAAGACCAAACAGCTTCTTTCTAGGAGAGGTCACTCAAAGAAACCCATGAGTACGTGGGGCCAGATTCTCATCTCCTCAGCACAATCCTGTTTCCAGGTGAACCTCACTGGAATGGCATTGCAGCCAGTTTGTGAACACCCAGGCTGTCCCAGTCTAGTCTCCAAAATGCAACAAATGCCTCTGAGTGTTCTTGGAGCACAAACAGAGATGGTCTACACATGGGGCCAGACAAACTCGCACTATAGCTCCACGTCACCTTGCCATAAAAATTCTTTCTGTGGATGAGGCTTCCAGTTCCCATTACCTTTGGATGAAAGTCTGGATTGTGGTATCTTTCCTAATTTCATTTCTTTCTAGGTCAGAAGATTTGTACTTTGTCTCCAGGGGTGCCAGACAGTGATTATCCCCAAAAGTTACAGTTAGTGATTCCAATTATCTTAAATACAGGAGAATTTCTTTTCTAGTGGAATGGCAGAGAAAACCAAAATAAAAGTTAAGCAGACTTGAAGCAGAACTGTGCTAATATTGTAATGGACACAGTTGTGATTCAGCAGATATTAGGACTTTGGTCTCACTTAACTTAGAGCTATGGATTGCTCTGATTTTACTGATTCTCAACAACTGAAATAAGATCAGAAACAGGCTCTGCCTGTTTGTGTTAGTTATTTGGGAGCATAAAATGTAGTGAATAATTTCTCATTTATAATAACAAATAGTATTAGCAAAAGCTGGGCCCAAAATTCACAGTTTAGTAAGTCTTGATGATATTCTCTTATGTTGTTCTCTCTATCCCTACACATTGCCTAAATATTATCCCAACACACTAGCAGATCATTTGGATGACAAAAACCATGTTCTTTCATGTTTCAACAGAACTGGGAGAATACAATATATCTCTAAATACATTCAAATTATTTTTGAGCCGAAATTACATCACCTGAACACAATTTCCAATTCTTAAAACCAGAACTTTTTGTAACTGTTGACTTCATGGAACTTAGTTCCATTTATATTTATGTCTAAATAGCGTAGCAAGCAAAATTTATTTTACTGTCATGAAATACATCTTGTGAGAAATCACGCCCTCGTCAACACCAGTAACAAAATGATTGTTGATTTACATGGGATCAGGATTTCCCTCTCTTACACAAGCATATGTGCACCACAACAGCTTTCATTTTTACCTGCTTCATAGGTAAAAATACTAATGAAAATAAAATTAGTGTATGGTTACTTTGGACAGTGACAGTTTTAAAGGCTGGGCTTTCTCCAGCGCTCCCTACCTCACTGCCTGCCTTCCCTAGCCAGGCTCAACATCCCACCTCCTGTCCTCTTGTATATGGAGAGGACTCTCAAAGGTCACTTTACCTGCTGGGTGTTAGAAAAGAATCCAAAAAGCATAGAAGCACAGAAAAATTTAGACCCAGGAGGACCTGTGGCAGTCACCTGGTCCAACCTCCTCTCAAGGAAGCCTCATATTTCAAATATTTCAATATTCGATGTTGAAATATTGAAATATTCAAAATAATATTTCAAAACCTAAGCAGGTTGCTTAGGGCCTTACCAGGCTGGAACCTGAGTATCTCCAAGAGCAGAACTGCCCAAGGTGACTGCACCAGGGCATAGCCACTATCATGGCAGCAACTTTTTCTGTCCAAGCAGACTTTCCACTGCTACAACTTATAAGCACCTTGGTATCTGTATTTGTTAGCACTTAGAGCTTCCAGGCCACATTCCTCATGCTCTTACCCTTGAGAATGAACATGAGAAGGACTTTCATTACCAGGAACAAGTGATTTGATAGTTATTTTCTATCTAGTTTGTATAACTGTAAGTAGCTAGCAGTCCTGCAAGAACGTGAAGAATTAAGTGCCCAGATAGTTTAAGAGCAACGAAGGGCAAGAGTACATACATTCAGAAAAGAAAACTTTCTTACAGTGAAATCTGGGGGATATTTCTTCTGGAAAATTACATGAAGAACTTTACTTAAGAAATGAAACCACAAAAAAAAAAAAAAAAAAAAGAAGCTGAGCAGGAAAGTGTTTATCATCTTGATTTATATTTTAATGGTTGGCTTTATAAAAGAGTGGTAGATGTTTTACTGCAGCTCACTTAAAAAGGAGTGTTGCATGCCTATAAATAAATCCATGTTGATTATCTAGCAGCATAAGCTTCTCTGTCTCTCATGTTACTGATGCAACGCTCTGAAGTGTATCTCATCAGATATGATTAGATATTTCCTGTTGTCATGTGTAAATTAGTCACTGCATCAAATGTCACAGAACTTGTTTTGCTGCTTTCTCATTTATTTTTGTACATCCTATAGTTGGATTGCCCAAGACACTCATTGTTACTACCATTATTTTTATTCCTTGGGGTTTTTTTGCCACCAGTGGGTTTTCTTGTACCACAAACCTGAAAAATCTTATTATCCTAAGAAGCTATACTTTCTGCATCTCTTTTGTTTAAATTTTTGCATGTAGGATTGAAGAATGTCTTTTTAACAATAAAAATTATTCTAATATACCTCAAGATTTCTCACCTTTGCGTACAGCTGAGATGGTATCTGCGTTCTTACGCTCTCCTAAAACTACTTTACAGTCAATTGCCAGAATTTATGTCCTTATAAATTATGGATTGAGAAATCTGTAACACTTACAACATGTGGCCAATTACCATTTTTTTGAGGAAAGATATTTTCTGTAAAGCCAGTATCAATTTAAAAAAAATCTCCTGCAAAAGTATTACAAAGGTGGTCATGGAAATTTGGCTGATATTGTGGCTGACAGATTAAAAATCAAGTGACTTGCCATGAAAACCAAGTAGGAATGTCTCCTATTTATGGGACTCTCATCACCATCCATGAGAGTTATGCACAAAAAATGGGAATAAAAATAACCTAACTACAATGCTCTGAAATGTCAAGCACATTTCTTCAAAACATTTGTGATCTCTCCTGGGTTATGTGGACTGCATTGCATGCTGCAGTGCAGCCACTCTGGAAAGCAGCCAGTTGCTGAAAAGATTTACAGCAGACTTTCAATAGTTGAGAGGGAAAGATGCATGTTCAAGGGAAGGCAGCGGTGCAGAGGATTAGCAGTGGGAGAAGACTTCTGCAGCTTCTAGGTCAGCGCTCTGAGTCAAGCCTTGCTCAGAGCTGAACAAAAGTTGTTACTATCTCACGACTGCTAGTCCGTGTGAAATGAGTTAATGATCATAGGGCAACCCTTGGCAGACAAACATCCCACTGCAAAATACTCTCCCTTCTGGAAGCCTTGTAAGACAATCAAGGACTAATTGGGTGTGGAAAATGAACTACCTTGTCTCCTCTAACCAAGGTTGAGGTTGAAACCAGATGGTGAGGAAGCATGAACAAGCATCTGCTTGCTCCCCTGGCATGAGCAGTTTTGAGGATAATCAAAGGACTTTACAGGAGCACTACACCAGTATCTTCCATACCCTTTTAAACCATTCTGAAAAACATAGGTACATATGAGCAGCATTCTGTGCAGTACTATACTCAGTATTTAACACAGATAGTTATGTTTGGATTCTTAAGAATATTTAGATTTGTTTTAAGAATTTGAAGGACCATTATAGGTATGAGTTCTCTTGAGCCAAATCTTCAAAAAATTAACGTACTGGACTGAAGAGCACAAACATCCTGCTTGTGTTAGGGCATCCTGAATTTATTGAAAGTGTGACAGAGACTCATGTACTAGCTCAGCTTTGCAGGGATTTCTGGAGGACCTCCGGTCACTCCCCTGCCAGCGCAGGGCTAGCCTTAGGTTGCTGAAGACCTGTCAAGTTTTGATTTTCTCCAAAGATGGACAGTGTGTAAATATGCTTATTTTACAGCATATAGGCTGAAGTAGTTAGCAGTCCTGAGGCACAGAAGTGCCAGCAAAACTGCTTGACGCAATCAGCATATAAATACAAGTGAGAACCTTTTCTACATGCACTGCCACTCAAGCAGTCTCCTGTACCTCTAGGACATTTTTTTGAGTATTGCAGATGCTTTGATGTAATTGGGAAGAATACTCCAGGGCACTGAAGACAATATTCAAGGTAATGCAGCTGACATTTGACACACAGTGTTCACTAGTTCTGTGAAATTTCAATACTTCTTTTCAGGAACTTTCTTATTTTCAAGCTATCTGCATCTTTAAGCCTCCTCCATAATCCTGTTTAATGCCGCCTATGGGAAACTTTTTTTAGGATGAATTTAGGTCTATATCGGAGAAAACCTTTCCTGTCATAATAATGACAGAGTGTGGGATTTCTTGTGACATTTTTATACTAGGAAAGTCCTAGTATATATGTAATTATACCAGATAGATGGGCTTTCATCAGCACAATGTATTTCACTTGCTGAACTGGCATAACCCGGTCCAGGAAGAGCAGAACTTCGTTTGAATGAAATGATCTAAACTGAGAAATCTTTTTCCAGTGTCAAGAGGGCACAAGTAAACTAAACTCTCTGTGGCGATGCAATTAGTGAACTGACTTTTCTGTCCAACAGGTGGAGTTTTACAATCACTGATGCTCAGATTCTCGTGCTGTGCTGGTCACTCGTTAGAAATCAAATTAGTCCTAACCATGTATGAGTACAGTTTACTATTTCTAATGCCAGATTGATGTATGCGTAGATGAATGAATTATTCACCTTTTCCATCTTTGTGTAGTATGCAGGTTGGCAAGGCACCCAAGGTCAGCAGTGCTGTTTCTGTCTTCAGTTCATATTGCTGAGATATTCAAGAATTGGGACTTCTTAATTTTTGTTTTCAAGCACTCTAACATTACCTGCAAGACATACAATGCATTTAAAAAGAACTTTTGCGTCAAAAATATCAGAACACTTTTTTCTATCAAATTTTAATAAGCTTTACATTCTCATATTATGTTGCTTGTTTCTCACCTGATGTAAATGACCTTTCAGAATTTTCTGCACTCTCTGCATCTTTGGTAGAATTAGTAATGCACGTGTCAGTGATTGTCCACCTTTTAATTGCATAAAGACATTTTGGTAACTTCCCCATTGTGATCTCATATTTTCAATAAGCTGATGTCTCATGTGTATATTTGCTTAACACTGTGCAATCTGCAGAGTTTTCACTTTGCAACACAATAATCCTCTCACTGCAGCTGTAGAAACACCAAAAAGCAAAGGCAACCACCACAGCCAGGAGAGTGATCATGGACAGAGCTGGGGTGGGTGGATGGATGGATGGATGGATGGATAGATAAAGAGCTATGGACTTACAGCTCTTCCACATCCTTATCAGAAATTAGATCCATTCCTTTGGGGTTTAGTTCCAAAACCTCATGTTTAAGTCATGCTCCTTTATTGTATGGTCTCCTTCTGACCTGATGAATCTTGCATTGCTCTCTGCATGTGGTGTAGCCAGAAGCGCACCTGGAATGGCAGGACTTCAGTCGGTCCCAACAGATAGAAGAAGAAATTGAAGCTTGATCTCACACATGCTGGACGTGTGTACAAGCAGGTTTGTTATTACAGACAGAATAGGAGTGGCGGTACCATTACCTCTAACCATCCTGATTATTGTTGATTTGAAAATGTTGTGCCCTGATTACTCTTTCCAAGATGAGGTGCAAAGACCTGACCTCTGGGGTGGACTCCATGTTCTGGATCCCAGAGGCAGGGAGGAAACTTCCTGAAGCCTTGAGTCATGTACTTGGACTCTTGGTGAGGATTTGAAGCATGTTTCGGTAGCCAGTGTTTCCTGTTTGTTCCCCATTTTGGGGGAGCAGGCCTTAAGGTATGCCTACCTCTTTCTATGCTCTGCCTAGGAAGCGTAGGTGACTAATTCTACAACCTGGATTCTGTTTGAGGAAGGAGAGCCCTAAAATTAAAATGTTGGGCATGCATGTATTTACATCTCTTTTTTAGTCTAGTCCGTATTTCTTTTCTGAAAACATGCTGGGCATTTCAGTCACTACATAATCTTGGCATTTACTCTGGGAATTGCCTGGGACAGTTATCTTCTGCTACATTTTTTACAAATGCATTAAACTGGTGTGGAAAAAAGAAAACACACGGAGATGGGCTTGACAGAACACATCAGGGAGGTGAGAGAGAGCCTCTAAAGTTTCCCAGTGCTGTCTGTTAAATTAATCCTAAAAATATATTCAACCAACTATTACAAAGTGGTAAAAAAAAAGGCTAAATAAAAGAATTAGTTTACTGGCATCATCAATTACTGACCCTGTCTTTCCCTGTTGCAACCAAGGTTGAGAAATTGCAGCTTTAGCAGGTTTTTTTTCTTTGTAAGTGTTCTCTTAAACCAGGTATATTAAACTGGATAGAAGCCAAAGGTAGAAATGTCTGTAAATTATCACATGTTCCAGAGCAGTAATAATTTAGGAGTCTCTCTGACATTCAGAAGAAGAAATTATTTCTTGGCTAGAAGTTTGTATCTCATAGCAAAAAGACCAAGAAAATACTGTAAACACTGCAGGCATAAGAAAATTAATAAGTACATACTATGCTGTATGCACATTCAGATGCTATAGTCCAACATGTGGTTACAAGTAGTAAATAGAAGCTAAAATTAGGTTTCCTTCACTAAATTATAACTGCACTTATTAATATTTCTATAATTTCTCAACACTGAATATCAGGGTTATTTGGATGCTGCATTCATCATTACTTACTCAGTGGAACAACATGTTGATAACTGAAGGATGTTCAGCATTCTGAAACAGTGATCCATAATATTTTTCTTGCTGGATAAACATGGATTTAGCTGAACTGGTGAAATAAAATCAGCCATAGGGCAGCAGCTCTGAGAACTAGAGCTGGCTGCAGAACAAGAATTACCTTCAAATGTACTTCAGGGTCATCAGATTTTTTTATTGGATCTCAGGGAAACCAAGACAGAAGACAGGGGAAGCACACATCGTACGATAGTCCAAAAGCAGGGAGTGCTCCAAAGGCATTGATCAGCCCTTTTCTTGCCATAGGCTTGCTTATGGGGACAGGGGGTTACTGCTTGTGTTGCTTGGGCTACAAGGCACTTAAAGGACCTGTGACAGCTTTGTGCTTGGGCTGATCATAAAATCCACCTGATTTGCCTGTTGCTACAAGAAGATGCCACCAGCTTTTGTGGGAAAGACCTAGACCATCCTTTCAGCCCCACAGTAGGTGTCACAAGCACAGGCAGGATATATGGGGCAACCTAGCAAACCAGTGGAGTCTTGACACATCTACACTGTGGGTAAATACTCACTCAGGACTACTGTGGATACGAGTTTTCTCCAGTATTTCCTGAAAGTCACTTTTCTACTATGGAGATAGTCGAGGTCCGGGCAAAGTGGACATGAGTTTGTGTTCACGCTGTCCAGTGCAGGTATACCATGTGAAGCCCTGAGCACTGGTACATCTCCATCTTTCACCTGTGTAGCTGTACAAAACCATTGGATGGCTGTGCAAATTCAATGGACATTCTTCCTTACAACATTATTAGCCACCTTAAAAAGATGTTCCAAAGAACATGCAACATTACATGGTTCAGCTGAAATTTCAATTTCTCTGGACACATTCTGGAAGCAAAGTGAAACTGTTATGGGCTAAATGCCAGACCATGACCTTGGGCTGCTGTGCTCAGCCCAGTGTGCTGAGTGCCAGACACAGATGGGAGGACTATGGTCTCCAGAGAGAGCAGCACCTTTTCTTTAGGAAATCTGCCCATCTCTGTACCAGCAGGAATAAGGAAAGTCCTATCTTCTCTTATTCATTAAACACTCAGGGTTAGAACAAATTTTACACTTATAATTTAAGCTAAGTGCTTGTAGAAACCACATTTAAAAGGCTGAGATTAAAAAAAAACAAAAAGAGTTTAATGGGTTGCAACTTAAGAGAGCTGATTTGGAGAGGACAGGCTCTTGACACTGTTTAGGGAACCTGGCCTTCAAGGGAGTATGTCTGGAGCAGCCAGGACTGGTGGCTCCTTGGAGGTCCCCCAGGACATCAGGGCAGGGCCTGTCACTGCTGTGGCATCACTGGGGCAGGGATCAATGGCCTCATGGGTCTAACATGGGGTCCTGGGCCAGGGCTGAGTAGGGGGAGGGCAGATAGGGACAGTATGGCCCCATTAGAGCCCTCAGATTTTCATATGATATATTCAGAGTCACCAGATCTCCCTGAAAATGTTGGAGCCAAAACATAAATGAATGGTAACGTGCTGAGGAAGCCCCTCTACCCACAGGGAATGGCTTGTGTGGGAGGGACTTCAGCTGTGGCTATACTGGCTCATTTTCGTACATGATACATAATAAGAGTTTCCAGTCTTTTTGCTGTTTAAAGCCTGGAGAACAAGGAGGAAATTTAATCAACGTGCAGCTCAATAAGCAGCCACAGGAAGTAACTCCAAAAGAGGCTGATATTCTCAAAGCAAAACATGTAACTTTAGCATTTGGGACACATGATGATGAGAGGGGTAAATCTCAGGATCAGAAAGATTAGGAGATTGGTCAAGAACGGTCAGATCAGGAGATGGCAGATCTGAAAGAATCACTTTTTTCAAGAGAAAAAACTAGATTTTTTTTCGGAGCACAAATATGAGAGAAATGAGAGAGAGAAAGAGGCTCTCCAGAGGGGTCTGGACAAGCTGGATCAATGGGCCAAGACCAATTGATGGGTCCTGCACTTGGGCCACAACAACCCTGGGGATGCATGGCTGGAAAGCTGTCCAGCAGTAAAGGACCTGGGGGTGTTGGTTGACAGCTGGCTGAATATGGCCCAGCAGTGTGCCCAGCTGGCCAAGAAGGCCAACAGCATCCTGGCTTGTATCAGAAATAGTGTGTCCAGCAGGACTAGAGAAATGATTGTACCCCTGTACTTGGCACTGGTGAGGCTACACCTCGAATACTGGGTTCAGTTTCAGGCCCCTCACTACAAGAAAGACATTGAGGTGCTGGAGCGTGTCCAAAGAAGAGCAAAGAAGCTGGTGAAGGGCCTAGAGCACAAGACTTATGAGGAGCAGCTGAGGGAACAGGGTTGTTTAGCCTGGAGAAAAGGAAGCTCAAGGGAGACCTTATTGCTCTCTACAACTACTTGAGAGGAGATTGTAAGTGAGGTGGGTATCAGTCTCTTCTCCAAAGTAACAAGTGATAGGACAAGAAGAAATGGCCTGAAGCTGCGCCAGAGGAGGTTTAGGTAGGATATTAGGAAAAATTTCTTCACTGAACAGGTTATCATAGCACTGCAACAAGCTGCCTGGGGAAGTAGCAGAGTCACCATCCCTGTAGGTATTTAAAAGAGTTAGAGATGTGACACTTAAGGACATAGTTTAGTGGTGACTTGGTGGTGCTGGGTTATGTTTTGGACTTGATGATCTTGAAGGTCCCTTCCAACCAGAATGATTCTATGATTCTATGAAATTAGGATGATCCCTATGTGCTAGGGAACGGAGCCCTGGAAAAAGGGTATTTCCTCTGTGTGGGACAGCTTGAGTTTAAGAAGTTTGTGTGCTACCCAGACTGTATGGAGACTCCCCCACTATATATTTTAGGGTCACTGACTTAGAAGAGCATCTTGGGCAGTACACTAATGTCTATGTGTTGTCTACAAAAGAATGGGGACAAAACTGAAGCTCTGAGGGATGTCAAGAAAGACTGAAAGAGTAGCTGGATGATAGAAAGACACCCAGGCAAACAGCCAGGGAACCATGAGAGGACAGAATATCAGGGAGCAGAAAACCCAATTTCTGAAAATGTAGACAAGGCTGGGATCTGGCCCAGGAACATGTATTTCAGAATAGCTGATTGACCCTAGATATGAAAGCCCCCTGAATAAACAATGGAATCTTCCAGTATGCCTGTTTGGACTGTGTGTGTCCTACCTCCTGCTTGCACAGCAGACACTGTGAGAGCTGACAGAGGACAGACAGAGACAGTAGACAACTAGGTGGAACATAAGCAGTGACACTAACTGCGCTTGGGTAGCATCTATTCAGTGAGCCCGTTAAATGCCGAAGGCACTCCACTGTGAGACAAGCTTATGTCTGCCCAAATTATTCCTCACTGAACACAAGAGATATTTCAGAATTTGTTACAGTGTTCCCATGGAAACTTTCCCTATGTCACGCACGTCTTCCTTGCTACAGGTCACATCCTATTTAATCTTCAGTCATTATTATTATTAATGTAGATGGCGGTTGCTTTATGACTGCCTTGCAGATATATAGCTTTCATACTCCTAAGACCATCCTTTCAGATAAAGATCTAAATGCCCTAATTGTTAGAATTTAGTCTGATCTTTACTCCCTGTTTACAATATGACAATAAAAAGACCCTCATGGGCTTTGTTTGCCAAAGCAAGCAGACTGTTTCAAGTAAAATGTTCTAAAATAGCATCTGATGTGGTTTGCATAGGATATTCTCATTCTGATGTCTACAATGTTGTGAGCTCCTAACAGAACTAGTGAAGGACCATTAATTGTAGCCTAAATAGTTGGGCCTATTCTAGGGCTGTATAGACAAGACAATTTGCTGTTTAGTGTTATAAAAACCTGGGTTTGGGAAAAAATGGCCAGTTATGCTTTTCTTCATTTTGACCAGTAACATTCAAGCTGTAAATATTTTCAGACAGATAATGTAGCACTCCCATTGTGATCTTCTTTTTCCCATATATTCCTTCCAGTAATTTTTACCTCTTGGGCCCAGGTCACTGCAGCTCAAGACAAAGTAATTTTAGATCAATCTTGACTGAGTAGAGAAACATATATATATTATGTATATATGTATATATATACGTAAGTATGCTTTTAAATAGATGCAGTTCTGCAATTGCCTGGCTAGAAAATTGGGTTTTAGCAAAACAGCCGTCAAAGAGGAAAAGTATATGAATGCGTTGATGAAAACCAGTTTAGTTCTGGCCAAGTTACAGCTTGCTGAAAATAACACTTTGGCAAAAGCAATCTTTTTTTAGAATCAGTACTTAAAATTGAAAAAATACTGCATGAGTGCACAGCTAATACAATCACATATTTTCTCCAATAACAGCTGTTTCTCAAACAACTCACTGTAACCCACAGCTTTTTGCTGCAGCTCCTTCCAGTTCTTTCTAATAAATAGCATTTTGTGTTGCCATATGCCATATGCACAATATATAATAAGACCGAAGAAAGCACTATACATTTGTATTTAAGATACAGAAACAGCATGCTAGCGTGCAGCTCTGTCATCCTAAAGAGCCAGTGGATCAGACAGAGATTTGGTCAGGACTGATGCCCTGTTTACTCCTGTTCCTACAGGAGGATTTATCCTGGCTCCTTTACAGCTTTACAAGGATAAAAAACTCTACTTACCCTATAGTCAATGAACTACTGTCAAGTGCCTGCCGTGAGAGTGAGAAACCTACAGGCAGAGAGTAGGGAGTTAGGCAGCAACTCCAGCAATGCTGCTTTCCCTTCACTGAGCTGGAAAGGGGCAAAGTAAATAGTGAATTGTCTTCTTGTTCTTTCACTGCATTACAACAAGAGAAATCCTGACATACCTCTCTTTTACCTGTACTTTTAAAATATTTTTTATCGTATACCCTTGTCTTCTTGCTAAAATATGCAGTGCCAGTATTTTTATTCTCCTGAAACAAGAGACATTGATGCACCTTTATCATTTTTCTCATTCTTTTCTGAGCTTACATAAGGCACAGTCTCTCTGGGGTAGATCAATCTGCATAGTATAGCATATGCAGGTGAAGCTGCAGCACTGATTTGACTAATATCTGCCTTCTCTTCTTATTTGCATCTTTTTCCTACTAACTTGCCTTTCCTTCCTAACATGGCTTTGTTTTTCAGCACCTAGCTGCTTGTGAGTACAAAACAGCTTTTGCTACAATTTGTTCTTTTCACAATGAGATGTTGGTCTCTTTTGTTGGGTTGATGGGAAATGGTAGGCAAGCCTGTGACTACAGGCAAATTTTTAATATCCAGCCACAGAAGTGGGCATCCATCTTGACAATGCCCCCTTAATTCTAGGTGGCTTTTTGTCAGTTGTATAATTCTAGTGTTCCCTGAATGTATTTTTGAAGCAATATAGCAGTCATCACAGTAGAGAAAAAAAAGCAAAACATTTTTGAGAGAACTCTGCTTTGTTGGAATTCATGCTTCATCAAAATTATCAGAATAACAAGATCAGGATGAGAAACATCTCTCCTCCCAGAATTTCATGGATCTCTGCAATAATGTCAGCATCTTCAATTAACTAGCTGATTTAGTGAGAGAGTATTTTAATTAACAGAAAGGAAGGATGACTTATCCCATACTCTTTCTGAAACTGTAATAAAATAAAAAATAAATTTTAAAAAATATAGTTCAGCTAAAAAGCAGGCAATCACACATATCTGATTCTGTAGGTTTTAACCTTCTAAAGCAGTGACCCGACACCCAAACACACTGTCTCTAATTTCCTCAGGATATAGTGTCCCCAAAACATGAAACAATGTCTTGTATTAGGATGCACAACTCGTCACTGGAGACTAGACTAGATGACCTTTAAAGGTCCCTGCCAACACAAACCATTCTATGATTCAATGATCATGCAAGATAAGACAAAGGCATATAATTACAAATAACTCTATTCCATAAATACAGCTTCACTGTTGTACTACTTGTAAATACTCACCTTTACTGTGACATAAGACAAGCTCAGAGATCAAACAAGTTAGCTACAGTGTTACTCCAGTTGCCACAGATCCCACAGTACTATAAGAGGGATTCAGAAATGTTACCTCAAGCCTCCTGCTGTTCTGCTGTACTTGTACTCTAAATGGAGACCTGGGGGACACTACTCTATGTCCTCCTTGAGGTCTCTCTTAAACTTACAGGTTTGCAGCTATGGAGTGAGTCAACCTACAACAGATCATGGGTGAGAATTGTGTTCAGGAAAGGAAAACAGATTCAGAGAAAAACTGGGATGATTATAAAGCAATTTAACTGAATGAAAACAAAAAAAGCTCCTGAGCCATTTAACTTTCATTAACTCTAATTTATCAGAATTAATTTTTCCTCATTATCCAATATGTTTAGAAGTCAGGTTTTCTCTTAAAATGTATTTTAAATTCCACTCCATTTATCTTAGATGCCCAAAGTCTGCCAGCACGCTGTATTCACTCTAGATCCACTGTGGCTGTTGTATCCATTGGTACATGCCATACATCAGGTTTTGATTGTAACACCCTCCACTAAATTTCACAAAAACAATTTGCAGAAACTTGCACAGCCCCGGGCCCTTATCATCTATGCATGACCATCTAGGCTAATTTTAATTTGCAGAGTTTCTTGAATACTCTGCAAACCTATAGTTGCCACGGAAACCCCTGCACCTCATCATGCATATATGAAACTTCTGCAAGGAATATCACACGGGCAAATAGTGCCTATTTTCAGGTTAAAGGCAAGTTAGGGTTCACAAATATTGTATATCTCTAAATCATCTGTGGTTTCACTGACAACAGAATGCATGAAAAGGTACTAGGTAAATCTCCCACAAAAAAAGAAGGAAAAGAATGATATTCTATTGTCAGCCTGGACAACACAGTAACAACTTTGCAAAATTTTCATTAAAAAATGACCAGCCCTTGTATAAGTTTCACCTTGTCCAGCCTTATCACGCTAAGGATAAGGATTAAAAAAAAAAATTATGGTTTTACTTGACTTTATAAAAAGTTACTTCTCCCAAGCAAACAGGCAGCTGGAATTTTGAAATGATGTCCCAATAATAAACGCTCTGATAAACTTTGTAATACTAATCTGAACAAAAATCATGGGCTGAAACAAACAATGCACACAGAACCACATTAAAGCATTAGTCAGTGGCCATAAATGCTTTCTATTTTTGGTATTTTTTTAAGCAAGGGCAGGCAAGCGCTAAGTGAGAGACATAGCACAGGAAAGGGGAAGAGAGAAGGAATAGGAGCCAACTGAAATGTTCTTGCAGATGCAGATCATCATGGGGCATCATTAGTACACACTTTTAATGTATGTTTATTCTTTATTGATTTCATGAAATGGTTCAGTTTGGGTTTTTTACCTTCCCTTCATATTGAAAAATATATATAAATATATGTTCTAAAACATTAGAAGCAGAAAAAATATCAGTTAACTAATGTAGAGGCCACAAAGGATAGCCTATATGCTTCCACTCCACTGGTTATAGCTGATGCTGTTTAAATTGTTTTGCCATTTACCACCCCTCTGGACTTTGCCGTTGTTGTAGCGGGTTAAATCTAGATTAGAACTGAGGCATGCCTGACTTCTGTTCCTGGTGTGACACTTTCTGACTCTTTCAGACGATTCATTTAACCCCTCCTTCTTCAGTTTCCACATTTTTATAATGAAAGGTCACATGATCTATTTCCAGTGGGTACTTTAGGTTTAAATTTATTCTATAGCATTGCAAACAGATAAAGCAGTGTCTATGCTAAGCATTATTGTTATGCATATAATTATTATGGCTAGATTGAAAAATTAAGAAAAAGAATGATATCAAATGAAGAAGCCACTGTAATGGCTTCTGTAATGTAATTTATGGTTTGTACTGTTCTGATACCAGCTTACATTACTTTATAAGCTAACGTATGGATTTTGATCAGAATGTTTATAAATTTTTGATATAAAATAATGAAAGAAATATATATGGTGCAGAGCTCGCTGAGGTCCACTAAGAAGTAGCCTAAGAGATAATCCTCTATCAATTTCAGTAGATTACCTCTTCCTGATAAAATACTTCTTTATTGATTTGTTGCCTATTAAACTCTCCAGGGTCTTTTCAGAAGGGATGCTTACGAGCTTTTAACTAATAGCATTACAACATCACTTCCACCTTCTCTATCAGTAATAAAATGTAACAAAACAAATCATCTGCAAGAGAACATCTGCTACAGAATATGAAACTGCTCTGTTCACCTTTATGTTAATGGGCAAAGGTCATGAAAAATGGAAAACTAATACAAAGTTTTTACCAATTTTCCTATACATCCCGCCTGATTTGAAAATGGACTCACTGTTCTGAAAGCATTTGGTATCCGTCATGCAGTATGTCTTTAGACAGCTGTTTTTCTGTCTATTGGCTATTGATTCCAAGTACAATGAAAACAGAACACACCATCAACAGTATCATCAGCCTCTTTTTTATAATTAAAAGTATTGTAGTTCCACTCTGTACCCCAAACACAGATATAAGGACAGTGTTTTGAGATGATGAGCATAATACATACGCATTTAGAAGTTAGGCTTGATTAAAAGTCCTTATTCAGGTCAGGTGTCCTCTTTACCATAATGTTACAAATTCAATCATCCAGCTGAAGAGGCACAATGTATAATAAATGTATAAACTATGTAAAGTTCATTTTAAAAAAAATGGTGACTAACACATGCAGGCCTGAATCCTGACCTAATAAGAGGTACATTTGATTTCTTTGCTATTAACCATCCCATGGAATAGGGTCACTTGGTAATTCATTTGACAATACAAGAGTTTAGAAAAGCAATGGCATCTAGCATGATCCCAACAGATTCCATGTAAGTCCCTGAAGGGATTTTACACACAATAACAAACGACAACAGTATAATAATGTGTCAGGGAGGGCTATTTTATCTTCATTTTACAGATGAAAAAACTTAGGGAAACTAATGTGCCAAAGATTGGACAATGCATCAACAGTAAAACCAACACAGAAGCCCAGAGTCCTGACAGCTTGAGTTAAGAGAACAGTAAATTGCAAATTCATAACATGGCCATGTAGATTGTGAAGACGTTGACTTGCTGAATAATGCTATGAAGATGGAAACTACTACTTTCTTAAAACAAGATGTTAGGACTCCTGGTTTGTGTGTGAAGATACTAACTTTCTGAATAATCTGAAAGAATGTTAAAGTTAAAAAAAGATCACTGAAGGACATGTCAGTAGATATCTTAGTAGCTCATGGACGTAAAACTATTTTTAAGGGGTAGGAATATTTTTCTTGTTCTTTTCTCATGTGCCTATGTCTCAGACAGTATCCAGAGTAATATTGCAAAAGAAAGGTGATAGATGAGGAAGAGAAAAGTTCTCCACCCATAAATGTTTGATCCAGGAGGATGAGGTTGAAAGAGGAAGTTCATGCAGTATTCCCTCTATGAAGACTATTTTATGAACTTTCCTAGTCTTTTTCTTAATGGTTTCTCAGATTTTTGTCTGTTATCGTATGATTTTTTTTGGTGAAATCACTTTGGTGGTGGTGGGGAGGGAGCAAAGGAAGATGTCAATGGAAATCATGTTATCATGCTGCATTGACTGTAACTGCTGTACTGGATGCTTTTTTGCTGAACTGAGGCCAAAGTGAATCTGTTTGGAGGGTATAATCTTTATCTTTTGACAAGCAACTACAATGTTGCCAATATCAATTTGAATGTTAGCATATAATTTTGTGCTTAATGTCTTTAGATATATGCTCAGCTACTTAAATTCAGTTATTTTTTCACTGTGTACATAGACTCTTTTGAACTCTCAAACATCTGAGCAATTCTCTGGTCCAGAAAACAGTCATGTGTCAGTATTCAATACATGCAACCACAAGATGTGTGTCATGGGGCATCTAAACAACCTCAGCATTTCAGCCTGCAGTGCTTGCGAAGCTTGTCCCAGGCAAAGGTGGGGAAGTTGGGGTGACTGCACCACAGCAAGCCAGGTGCGAAAGAGGGTCAGGTTGCACAGTCAGACTGTGGCAGAGAAGGGGAGCAGCATCTCACACTCACACCAAATGCAGCAGCTTCCACACAACTCTTCACTTCTGCACTAGTAGATAAAACTCCCTCTTTGCACCCCAGTGATGAGAGGCCATCTTGCCAGACTTTACATCCAGTCTAGACTGGAGATGTTTTTCTCTATATTGCTCTCTGCTAAGTGATTGATCACTCTAACATCCTCATCCTCTCTCATTCCTTCTTTGTCCCTTCCTTCATGGTTCATTCTTTTTATCTTCCTTCTCCATGCAAAGGTAAAACTGTTTCTTTTTTTCACATTATTAAATCCTTTACCCCCAGCTCAAGCTTCCATAATATGTTAACATTTCCATTCCCCAAAGACGACAAAAAAACCCACCAAGCACCAACATGACATTTTTTATTCACAGCCAGATCCCTCCATTTTTATCTTGTATCAGGTTTTCTCATATTTTGTCCATCATGCCTGTTTAAGGCTTAAGGTCTATGAGGCAGGAGTTGCTCTTGGATGTCTGAAGCCTAACTGGGAGGACCAGTGCCACTCTAAAACTGCTATTAGAAGTACATTGGCAACAGTGATACCTATAGATAGTAATTGAGAAAATTCGTTAGTGATCTGCAAACATAACACTGGAAAAGCAAGGCAAGAATGGCAAATTTTAGAAGTTTATAACTAGTTACTGAATGATACCCTGATACATTACAACATGCAAGAAAAAAAAAGATTAATTAAAATTTCGGACAAATTTTACAACAAAAAGTATGGCATGAATTTCAGTACCGGGCTACTCAGTTAAAACACAGACTGATCTTTCTCATTAAAAAGTTTGGTAATCTTATCATAAAACCTACCTCAAGCAAAAGTCAGCCTAGTAAAAGCCTGTCTCTGAGGAGGCAAAACACTCCTGTCAAGTATAGTAAGGCTGATGAAGCTTCACTGTGGCTTCTCACAGTGAATAAACTGTATGAACTAAGACATGGGGATCTTGGGGGACAGTGGATTAGATGGGTAAAACAAGCACTTTAATTGTTATCATGGGTACAGTGCCAAAAGGCCAGGACAGCTCCTTTTTAGCTATTCATAATTCCTGTAGCCTGTGTACCTGTTGAGTAGAGAGGAGAACCTTCAGGATGCTGATCATAGTTTACTGCTACTGCAGATATTATTTCAGACATTCACTGGTGTTTCTCATGCACCAAAAGCAAGTAAATGACATACAGGAGATCAGTGAATTATGTCTTCAGAAAGTACGTGGGTTTAGATTAGCTTTAATCATGAGCATTTGTTTACACAGCACCATACTGTACTTCAAACCACATTCTCAGCAGTTCTGATGTCTCACAGAGCCTCACTTGATCATAGCTACTTAAAGAGGAGCATCTCTTAATCCAGATTTTAATTTCATGTATTTTTGTCTACCCCTTCTACATAGACTTACTGCACGGCCTCACTCCCTTGTCCTCATGATTCTCCCCTTCCTTCTGTCATGGACTTTGTCCTTCCCCCGGCCTCAGTATTTGACTTGACCTGACAGTGTCATGGGAACAACTGTGTCTAGGCAGGAGCAGGCAGTCCCACCCAGCCAGCACTTCCAGCTCTGGGGCACGGAGTATGTGCCACTTGGGCTTCTGTTGAAAGAAAGGCAGAGTCCACAAGCCAAAGGAAAAGATAAAAAGCAGCCTCCCACGTGACAGACACCAGGAATGGCATTCGATATTTTTGTTTTTCACTGTTTACATTTTCATTTATGCTAACTGGTCTCTATAAAGCTTTCCTGCCACTTCCTTCAAATTTTCTTCAACTACACCTCAATTCGGCTGTCCTCAGCATGTCCTTCTTGCCTGCCTCTCCCCTGGCCTATTCCCCATCTTTTTTTTTCCCCCCTCTATACTTATCTTTCTGTCTACTAATTCTCTAAAAATTTTGAGCCCCGGGAACTACAGCATCCTTCCATTTACTTCATGGACAAGGAACTGAAAATCATGGAAATGGCAGGATATTTTCACACAGCCCCTCTGCTTGTAGGATTTATCCTTTCCTCAAATCCTTTTTCTCACTTGACTATTTTGTTTCTAACAATTTCAGAAAATGTGAGTTTCATTATGGCCTCTTTCTCCTAGCGGAATTTGCACAATGGTGATATCTTGTGGTGAAAGGCTATCTAGGATGGTCTATAATTCCCTACAATGTGGTCTTCCAGTTACAGCTTTTCACCAATGCAATCCTTAGAATATAAAGATTATATTAGATATAACTAAATGCAACCTCCTATCACAGAGACCACTCCAGCTAAGAGGTGATGAAGGTATGAATAAAATCCAGCTTATTGCCCACCAGGGTGGGACAGAAGCTTTCAGCCACGTGATGATCACAGGAAGTATTACTTGTGAATACATGGTATGCGATATGGTGACAGTTTAATACATGCTGTTGCTCTTCATAATATTTGATCATGTCAGGCAAGTAGATGTTGAAAAGAACTAAGAAAATGTGGATGTTGACACTGAACACCTGTACATTATGTGATAATTAGTGAATATAGAGTTTGCAACAGTTTTTATTAGAAGTGTTCCCCCAAACTATTTTCTTGCTTTCCTTCTTATTTCAGCTTCTGTGAAGCTCAGGGAGAAAGGGTTATCCAGCAATACCAATAAATGGAATAAAACAAGAAGAACGGGCAAGAGCTTTCCTTATGTGAACGGATGATCATCAGAGACTGTAGTGAAAGGAGATCTAACACAAGAACTCTGAATCTGTCCTCTTGCTCCAGGGCTGAGCTCAGTTTTGCAACACAGCCACCTTTCCATCTCCTGCGCGCTGCCTCATAGACAACACAACAGCCATGCTCCTGCTGGGTTTCGAATTGCTGAGTGGGTCCAGATTTGCATAAAAGTGAAGAGAAAACGCACAGTGACCATGAGATGCAGAATACAATATACAGCATAGTGATGGGTATTTTAAAGGAAATCATAATGCAAAAGCCAACTGCTGCATGGTGCAGATGGCAAAGCCCATGTCAGAGTTCAGGCTGCTTTTGTGGCAGCTGCCACACAGTACTCTGCAGCTTTGCTTTCTACTCCAGCTTCTCAGATTATCACTGATGCCTTTAAAGACGTGCTTGCATAGCCTAGCTGATAAATGTCTTTAGCATTATGGAAAAAGCAATTATTTGTGTAGAAGATAAGGCATGTTTTTAAAGTCTGCATTCAGTAAATTACGAAGTACTACGAGTAGTCTGTTTTGTCACACTCCGGTTTTGTGGTTAGAAAGTAAGTTTTGGTAGCTAAAGAAGAAGTGTTACAAAACAGCCCTATTAAGCAATCATGTATTCAGATGACTGTACAGAGAGAGACCGATTCCTGTCTAGATTTAGTTAAGTATATGCGGTGAAAGAATACCATTAGCTTAAGTTTTCATGTTTTTCTTACTCCAGTAATGTTATAACTATAGCCCCTGGAGAAAATGGGTCTCTACTTCTATCATGTCAAGAAAACATGGTAAATAAGTGGGTCATACAGCGCCCATTGGTTGTTTTATGCAATAATTCCGTGTTCAGATCTGCTATAGAGCCAGAAATACTATCCTATACTACCTGCTTGGCTAATATGGCACACCGCCCTAACGCTCTGGCTTGCTCTAACATGCTGGTGTTCCTCATACACACACAACCAGCACAGTTAGCTCCCATCCCTTCCTTTGCACACGCAGCCTTTGCTGTGAAGGTCATTTTAGGGATATGGGAGGTAATTGGTGCACCTCACATGCTAGTTCCCAGGCTATCCAGATCAAGGACCTCATTTAGAAATCCCATTACTCCCTTCTAGCTCTTATAGCTGAGTTTCCTCATGAAAAATGAGAAAATAAAAATTGGGTGAGATGAGGGAAGGTATGGTGAATAATGAGATCTCATTCTGACATGGAAGTGACCCATGAGCAATCAGGGGATGTGGCTGGAGTTATGAGACTGGAAATGACTAGATATAACCCTCTAGTTATGAGACTAGATATAACCCTGACCTGTCATTGGGATTTCATCTTATCCCAGGGCTGGGGCCAGACTGGACTGATTCTGTTCTCAGTTAGTGCTGTTAACAGTCCTTTGGAAGAAATCCTGGTGTTACTGAAACCTGCTGAACTGCTCCAGCCCTCGGCGCAACTAGAGGTTTAGTCTTTATTTTATGATTTTTTCCCCCTAAATACATATAAATGTGTAGAAAAGAAAGAAATCAGAGATGTTTCAGTTCTATGTCCAGTGATTCACTGAACACATTTCATAGATTTCCTTCCCTCTACTCAAAGAACCGAGGCCAAATATTCCTTTTTATTTAAACTGAGTACTGTGATTGTCAAAGAAACATCACAATGTGCTTTTTTTATAATAAATCGGTATTGCATTTTAAATATAGATATTTGACAAACCACTTTTTATTTAGAGTTATTTACCATTAGTGCTTTCTGAATGGCAATATTTGTGTCTCAGATGGGAGGAGAACCATCATAGTAGCAAACAGAGCATAAGATATGAATACTATGCTTGCTTTGACAACAGCACTAGCAATCTTTTGCTATGAGTGTTTGGAGAAGGACCTTACCCTCTATATGTTGTGTATATTCACAAATTATAAACGTCTAGCACCAGACTCCTAAGTATCCATCTGAATTTTCAACCCTGTTTTTTCCTACCTCTCTCAGTATCCTTTTTACTTTACTTGAACATGAAGGTGAATGTATTACTGTTGTCACAGATGTCAACAGTAAAAATTACTTGTTATTTCTTATTCTTTATGTTTACATTAAAGATACTGTCATCTGTCTTAGTGACAGAATCTAAGCTGAGCCTGTAACCTAAAGGAATAACCATAACTTTGAAAGACAAAGAAGAAACTTATCACATGAGGAATTTGAAAATTAATATTTCTTGTTCATATCATTAATTAGAGATTATGTATGAATCACCAGATGTAGAAAATAGATTATATCAGTTGTCTAAGATCATATGACATAAATGCACTAGAACTTAAGATAACATTATTTTTCCAACCAGTACTTCTCTGTTTAAAAGGAATAAAAATATCTAGTAACCTCACTTCAAAAAACTTGATGGTGCAGAAAGCAACAGTTTATATCTGAAAGTTTTGCTTTTTGCTGGGTGAATACAATGATGTAGTGTAAACTCCTGTATATAATTCTTATTCCCAGAGATTGCCCTTTTAATTGACCAGATGAAGTGACACTTAGTTCAGAAATTCTAAAAATCCCTGATTGTTAGCTTTATTTTTTTAAATATAAACACAAATCTATTATGAAAAATATATTATGGACCTCTGAAAGTAATTTCTTTCTATGTTTAAATAAATATTGAGTTAAATTTAAATCCTTAAATCATAAATTTAAAAAAATACGTTAAGAAGTATGCCACATTTTAATAGTCTTGATTCTAACTTCTAATTTCCTCTCACTCATTTTAAATCTTATAAAATATTGCAATCTTTAAAAAGTCAGAGCTTTCATTTACATAGTAAGGAAATACAGTATTGATATTGGCAGCATGTCTTTGCAGGGCTTGCTTTGCACACATGTATATAGCACTCTAATGCCAGGAAACATCAACACGGTAATAGCTGCAAGTATGTAATAAAATACAGAATGTAGACTATGTTTGCGTATTTCTAAAACTTAACAAAAAAACCTGATACATCCATCACTTACGAAATATTAAGCAATATGTTGGTGGCCACACTTATTCTGCAGGGTACTGGTAGATCACATTTAATGGCTTTGCCGTTTCTAGCAGAGCTTGATATCTGTTCAATCCAATTTGCCTTTCAGGCATTTCTAGAGAAGCCTATGGTCTCTGCACATATAGAATGCTTTCTGTCTGAAAATGAAACCATTTTCAAAACTGCTGAAGTCTTGGGCATCTGTGCAGCCTGCAGTATTTTGAGGAAAAATCATATTTACTTGGTTTGCATTTTTGTTTTTGTAAGAGTTGTGAACAGTCCAGCGGTGTTTTTGTGAACATTGAGATACACAAAAGGTACACATCTGTAATACTCAAAACATAGAAGTATAGGGAAGACAGACTAAAAGACCATGTGCTATTTTCTCCTTGTTTTATATAACATAAAATTGTATTTAGAATTTTTGTTAGCAGCACTGCAATTAACTCTGAAGTCTTTAAATCAATGTGACAAAATAGCAAAGATTTACCCTGTTGTTGTAAATCCCTCCCACCAGGCCTCCTATTTTGTTAGTTTATTGGAGGCATAAAGGAGCTACACTTTTAAATTCACAATGTATGAAGAAGGTCCTCAGAGTATCTCAGATATTCTGACTTTTCTCGTGTTCTGGAAACCACCCATCAAACTTGAGGATGATCTATTGGTATTGCTGTTATGTTGTATTCTTTCTACGTAACCATAAGTACAGTTCTGATATAAAAAATAATTTTTTGGATTAAGTATAAATTTTTTTAAAGGCATGATGGATAGAAATAAGCTTTTTTTTAGATCCAAGTGTCCTTTTTGCACAGTGTAATATTCACACATACAGAATCTGTCCTAAAGATTTCCAATAGGTCTACTCTTGCTGGATCCTCTTTTAATCTTGCAATTCAGTTACACTCTAAAGCTTCCTTTATCATACTGACACTTTATGTACACAACTCATGGAACTGATATTTATCTCCTTTCCTTTAAGGTGGGCTATCACATTATGCTGGTTATATACCATAGTAGTCATCCATCAGAGCTGTGTTCCCCTTAGCTTTGGAAGAAAGTTTCTCCCTGTTTTCAGAATTGAGATTTAGTTGGCACTCTGAATGCCATATCATATCTTTCAGAAATGTTAAGGGAATTATGTGACTCATCAGGGCAATCTCATGCCTTTCATTACTCATTTTTGACAGACTTACCCTTTTACCTGTTAGCTCATTGCATGAGACTTCACTACAAAGAAGGAGGCACTGTTGGCTGAGGACTTGGAGTCTACACAGAGCATGAAGGGACACATTTGCTTTCATATTGAGAAGAATCCTTATGCAAATCACATGGTGAACAAAGAAAACCTGAAAAATGGCTGGATTGTCCACTTTTACAAACCTCACTCTCTGTGAGGCTGTGAAGCTGGCATTTATCATCTTGATGTTGGCATTTATATCAGACTCTTCAGGGTTTTGAAAGTTCTGTTGTCATGTTTGCTCATATCCCATAATTTGCTTTGGATAGATGATTCCCACATGACTAATCCATTATTATCTCTCAAAGAAAGGGCAGGATCACCTGCTTGAGGCAAAAAGTATACACAGCACAAAGATGCTGGAAAACAAGTGAAGATGGAGCTGATGATTCTGTTAGTGTCGTAATGAACTTAGCATTTCTGTCTTTGCCTAAGCCAAGAGGTTGAGATTGTTTTCTGTAAACTGAGATGAGAACATTCAGAGCTTACACTTACCTTCCAAAAATAGAGATTTTCTTCCAAGTTTGCTTTTTAAGTATATAATTGCTAAGTCCATCCATAATAACCAGAGATTGGTTAATTTGAATATAAACGCTGAGGCAGAGGGTCTTGGAGCTGGATTTATTGAAGCTGCTGCTCCAGTTATTACAGAATTTGTAGCTGACATGTTTAGTGTGTCTTTTGCGATAGTGAATTACCATTTTGCTTGGCAGTGTATTGAAATTACTACATAGAGAAGCCCGTCTTCTCATTTACATACTTATTGACCTACTTATATATCAATTTCTTTAGTGCACCTGATGGCAAAACCTGCCCATTGTCACTAACACAGGGTTATCTTTCAGCATAAAATGACTGACTGCATTTTAATCAAGCAGAAATGAAAAAAGTTCAGAGGTAAGTGACGAAGGTAATTAGATTCAAGAAAAGACTTCCATGTGAATAAGAATTGAAAAGTTTAAGTTCAAAAGGAAATGACTAAGACGAGACATGAAGAAGTAGACTGTTAAAGATAGGATATTTGTCAACTGCAAGCAGTAGGGATTGTCCCACCTTCCTTCCTCTTCTGCATCTCTGTGGGAACCCAGAAACTGAAAAAAAATGTTCAGTCACTTGCCTAACTCTGCTGTGTTAGTCCAAAATTTGCTCAAGTCCTCCTTAACTTAAAATGCATACACATGCTGCACCTTTTACCTCACAAAATCTGGAAGCACTTTGTTACCCACCTCATAAATATTTCCCATGTTTTGAACATTCATTATTAAAGTTAGTCAGGGAGAATGACAGAGCTCCCTCAGAAGTGTTGGGCAGAGCCCACAGACTACATCAAACCTGCCTGACAAGTGCAGACCAAAACCTTCATAAAGGCTGCCCTCACCTCCTTCTCTTCACCTGGCCTTAGAGAAGACAACATTGAGAAAAAAGGAGCAGAGAAATGGAGAAGTTGGCCCCAGCTTACCCATTTTGTAAAGAGCCCAAGGACCTTTCTTCCTGACCTATGGACACAGCCACTGCTCCCTCTGACAGGCAAAATTCTCCACTGCCTGTCCCTGAGTGCTGTGGAGTAGTATCACATGGCCAGTAGATATCTGGGTAGGCATACTGACCAGTCTTCTTAAGAGGGTCTCATAGTACATATGACAAGGGATGACTGCTGAGCTAAGGCCTTCTGCATCTGAAAGCTAAGGATTTCATTATCTCCTTCAGAGATAATATGGACATAACTGTTATCTATTTTTTTATTGTTATTATGAATACTTCCATGCAGTCAGGTTTTACTTTCTGAAAACAGATCACACACAGAATCACACAGAATCGTTATGGTTGGAAAGGACCTCCAGGGTCATCAAGTCCAACCTTCTCCTAGCATCACTCTAACCACTACACCACTACACCATATCCTCTCTAACCACTACACCATATCCTCAAGCACTGCATCTATTCATTCCTTAAACACCTCCAGGGATGGTGACTCCACCACCTCTCTGGGCAGTCTGTTCCAGTGCCTAACTACCCTCTCAGTGAAGAATTTCTTCCTAATATCTAATCTAAACCTCCCCTGAAGCAACTTGAGGCCATTTCCCCTCATCCTATCATTGCTAATTTGAGAGAAGAGACCAACACCAGCCT